>JANJXV010000462.1:0-35000 GCA_024803745.1 Megascapheus bottae
GGATTATGGTTAGGGTAAGGGTAAGGGTTAGGTTAGGTTAAGGTTAGGGTTAGGTGTTAGGGTTAGGGTTAGAGTCAATTTAGGGTTACGGTTAGCGTTAAGTTAAGGTTAGGGTTAGGTGGTAGGGTTAGGGTTAGGGTTAGGGTTAGGGTAAGGGTTAGGGTTACTGTGAGGGTTAGGGAAAGGGTTAGGCTGAAGGTGAGGGTTAGGGTAAGGTTAAGTGATAGGTTAGGGTTAGGGTTAGGGGTATTGTAAGGGTTAGGTTAGGGTAGGTTTAGGGTAAGTAGAAGGATTAGGGTTACGGTTAGGTTGAAGGTTAGGGTTAGGGTTAGGGAGGGTAAGGGTTAGGGTTAAGGTTAAGGTTAGGGTTAAGGTTAGGATTATGGTTAGGGTAAGGTAAGGGTTAGGTTAGGTTTAAGGTTAGGGTTAGGGTAAGGGTAAGGGTTAAGTTAGGGTTAGGGTTAGGTTTAGGGTTAGGGTTATGGTTAGGGTTAGGTTTAAGTTTAGGGTTAGGGTGAGGGTAAGGGTACGGGTTATGATTAGTTTAGGGTTAGGGTTACAGTAAGGATAAGAGTTAGGGTTAGGGTTAGGGTTAGGGTTAGGTTTAGGGTTAGGGTTAGGGTAAGGGTAAGGGTTAGGGTTAAGGTTAGGGTTAGGGTTAGGTTTAGGGTTAGGGTTAGGGTTAGGGTTACGGGTAAGGGTGAGGGTTAAGTTTAGGGTTAGGTTTGGTTTAGGGTTAGGTTTAGGGTTACGGATAGGGTTAGGGTTAGGGTTAGAGTAAGGGTATGTTTAGGGTGAGGGTTAGGGTTAGGGTTAGCGTTAGCTTTAGAGTAGGGTAAGGGTGAGGTTTGGGGTTAGGGTTAGGGTAAGGTAAGGGTTAGGGTTAGGTTTAGAGTTAGGTATAGGGTATGGGTTAGGGTTTGGTTAGATTTGGGTTAGAGTTAGGGTAAGGGTAAGGGGTTAGGGTTAGGGTTAGGGTTAGGGTTAGGGTTAGGGTTAGGTTTTAGGGTTAGGTTTAGGGTAATGGTAGGGTTTAGGGTTAGGTGTTAGGGTTAAGGTTAGGGTTAGGGTTAGGGTTAGGGTTAGGTTTAGGGTTAGGGTTAGGGTAAGGGCAAGGGTTAGTGTTAGGTTAGGTTAAGGTTAGGGTTAGGGTTAGGGTTAGAGTAAGGGTTAGGGTTAGGGCTATAGTAAGGGTTAGGGTTAGGGTTGGGGTTAGAGTCAGTTTAGGGTTAGGGTTAGCGTTAAGTTAAGGTTAGGGTTAGGGGTTAGTGTTAGGGTTAGGGTTAGGGTTAGGGTAAGGGTTAGGGTTACTGTGAGGGTTAGGGAAAGGGTTAGGCTGAGGGTGAGGGTTAGGGTAAGGTTAAGTGTTAGGGTTAGGGTTAGGGTTAGGGTTAGTGTTAGGCTTAGGGTAAGGGTAAGGGTTAGTTTAGGGTTAGCTTTTGGGGTTAGGGTTAGGGTTAGGGTTAGGTTTAGGGTTAGGTTAAGGGTAAGGGTTAGGGTTAGGGTCAGGTTTAGTGTTAGGGTTAGGTTAAGGGTTAGGGTTAAGTTTAGGGTTAGGGTTAGGTTAAGGTTTAAGGTTAGGGGTTAGTGTTAGGGTTAGGGTTAGAGTAAGGTTTAGGTTTAGGGTAAGTTTTAGGGTTCGGGTTAGGGTTAGGGTAAGGGTTAGGGTTAGGGTTAGGGTTATGGTTAAGTTTAGGATTACAGTAAGTGTTAGGTTTAGGGTTAGTGTTAGGATTAGGTTTAGGGTTAGGTTTAGGGTTACGGTTAGGGTTAGGTTTAGGGATAGGGTAAGGGTATGTGGTAGGGTTAGGGTTAGGGTTAGGGTTAGGGTTAGGGTAAGGGTAAGATTTAGGGTTAGGGTTAGGGTTAGCGTTAGGGTAGTGTTACGGTTAGGGTTAGGTTTAAGGTATGGGTAAAGGTTGGGGTTAGGGTTAGGGTTAGGTTTAGATTTAGGTTAGGTTTAGGGTAGTGTGAAGATAAGGTTTAGGGTTAAGGTTAGGGTTACGGTTAGGGTTAAGTTTAGGGTTAGATTCATGGTTAGGGTAAGGATGAGGGTTAGGGTTTGCCTTAGGGTTATGGTTAGGGTAAGGGTTAGGGTTAGTGTTACGGTTAGGGTTAGGGTAAGGTTACGGGTTAGGGTTAGGTTTTATGTTGGGGTTAATTTTAGGGTTAGGGTTAGGTTAGGGTTAGGGTTAGCATAAGGGTAATGGTTGGCATAAGGGTTAGGTTTAGGTTTAGGGTTTTGGTTAAGGTAGGGTTAGGGTTAGGGTAAGGGTAAGGGTTAGGGTTAGGGTTAGGGTTAGGATAAGTGTTAGGGTTAGGTTTAAGGTTATTGTTAGTGTTAGGTTTAGGGTTACGTTTAGGTTTAGGTTTAGGTTAGGGTATGGTTATGTGTTAGGGTTAGGGTTAGTATTAGGATTAGCGATAGGGTAAGGGTAAGGGTTAGGTTAGGTTTAGGGTTAAGGTAAGGCTAAGGGTTAGGGTTAGGGGTGAGGTTTAGGTTTAGGTTAAGGGTTAGGGTTAGGTTTAGGGTAAGTGTAAGTTTTAGGGTTAGTGTTAGGTTTAGGGTTACTGTTAGGGTAAGGGTAAGGGTTAGGGTTACGGTTAGGGTTAGGGTTAGGGTTAGGTTTAGGTTTAGGGTAAGGGTAAGGGTTAGGGTTAAGGGTTAGGGTAAGCTTAGGGTTAGGGTTAGGGTTAGGGTAGGGGTTAGGGTAAGGGTAAGTGTTAGGGTTAGGGTTAGGGTTAGGGTAGGGGTTAGGGTAAGGGTAAGTGTTAGGGTTAGGGTTAGGGTTAGGATAAGTGTAAGGGTTAGGGTAACGGTTAGGGTTAGGGTTAGGTTTAGGTTTAGGGTTAGGGTTAGGGTAAGGGGGAGGGTTAGGGTTAGGGTTAGGTTTGGGTTACGGTTAGAGTTGGGGTTAGGTTTAGGGTAAAGTTATGTGTTAGGGCTAGGTTTATGGTTAGGGTTAGGTTTAGGGTTAGCGTTAGGGTTAGGGGTTATGGTTAGGGTTAGGGTAAGGGTAAGGGTTAGTGTTAGAGTTAGGGTTATGGTTAGGTTTAGGGTTAGGATTAGGGTGAGGGTAAGGGTTGGGGTTAGGGTTAGGGTTAGGATTAGGGTTAAAGTTAGGGTAAGGGTTAGGTTAAGGGTGAGGGTTAGGGTTAGGGTTAGGTTTAGGGTTAAGTTTAAGGTTACGGTTAGGGTTAGGGTAAGAGTTAGGATTAGGGTTAGGGCAAGGGTTAGGGTTACGATTAGGGTCAGGGTTAGGGGTAGAGTTAGCTTTAGCATTAAGATTAGAGATAGGATTAGGTTAGGGTAAGGGTAAGGGTTAGGGTTAGGGTTAGGGTTAAGGTTGGGTTTACAGTGATGGTAAGGGTAAGCGTTAGGGTTAGGGTTAGCATTAAGGTTAGGGTTAGGGTTAGCGTTAGGTTTAGGGTTAGGGTTAGGGTTAGGGTTAGGGATTACGGTTAGGGTTAGGATAAGGATAAGGGTTAGGGTTAGGGTTAGTGTTAGGCTTAGTCGTTAGGATTAGGGTTAATGATAGGGATAGGTTTGGGGTTAGGGTTAGGGTAAGGGTAAGGGTTAGGGTTAGGGTTAGGGTTAGAGTTAAGGTTAGGGTTAGGTTTAGGGTTAGGGTAAAGGTAAATGTTAGGTTATGGTTAGGGATAAGGTTACGGTTAGGGTTAGGGTTCGGTTTAGGGATAGGGGTTAGGGTAAGGGTAAATTTAGGGTTAGGGTTAGGGTTAGGGTAAGGTTAGGGTTAGGGTTAGAGTAGGGTTAGGGTTAGGGTAAGGGTTAGGGTAAGGGTTAGGGTAAGGGTTAGGGTTAGGGTAGGTTTAGGGTTAGGTTTAGGTTAAGGGTAAGTGTTAGGGTTAGGGTTAGGGTTAAAGTTAAGGTTAGGGTTAGGTTTAGGGTTAGTGTAAGGGTTATGCTTAGGGTTAGAGTTAGGTTTAGGTTAGGGTAAGGGTCAGGGTTAGGGTTAGGGTAAGGGTAAGGCTAAGGGTTAGGTTTAGGGGAGGGTTAAGGTTAGGTTTAGGGTGAGGGTAAGAGAAAGGGTTCGGTTAGAGTTAGGGTTAGTGTTAGTGTAAATGTTAGGGTTAGCCTTAGGGTAAGTGTTAGGTTTAAGGTTAGGGTTAGGGTTAGGGTTAGGGTTAGACTTAGGGGTTAGTTTTAGGGTTAGGGTTAGGGTTAGAGTTAAGGTTAGGGTTAGGTTTAGGTTAAGGTAAGGGTAAGGGTTAGGTTATGGTTAGAGATAAGATTAGGGTTAGGGTTAGGGTTCGGTTTAGGGATAGGTTTGGGGTAAGAGTACGGGTAAGGTTTAGGGTTAGGGTTAGGGTTAGGGTAAGGGATAGGATTAGGGTTAGGGTTAGGGTTAGAGTAGGGTTAGGGTTTGGGTAAGGGTTAGGGTTGGGTTAGGTTTAGGGTAAGAGTTAGGGTTAGGGTTAGGTTTAGGTTTAGTTTTAGGTTAAGGGTAAGAGTTAGGATTAGGGTTAGGGTTAGGGTTAAGGTTACAGTTAGGTTTAGGGTTAGTGTAAGGTTTAGGCTTAGGATTAGAATTAGGTTTAGGTTAGGGTAAGGGTCAGGGTTAGTGTTAGGGTAAGGGTAAGGATAGGTTTAGGGTAGGGTTAAGGTTAGGTTTAGTGTGAGGGTAAGGATAACGGTTTGGGTTATAGTTAGGGTTAGTGTTAGTGTAAGGGTTAGGATAAGGATTAGGGTTAGGGTTAGGGTCAGGGTAGTGGTTAGGGTTAGGGTTAGGTTTAGGGTTAGGGGTTAGGGTAAGGGAAAGGCTTGGGGATAGGGTTAGGGTCAGGGTAAGTGTTAGACTTAGGGTTAGAGTTAGGGTTAGTATTAGGGTTAGGGTTAGGGTAAGGGTAAGGGTTAGCGTTAGTGTTAGGGTTAGGGTAAGGTAAAGGTTAGGGTTAAATTTAGGGTTAGGGTTAGGTTTAGGGTTAGGGTTATGGTTAGGTTAAGGGTAAGGGTAAGGGTTAGGTTTAGCATTGGGTTTAGGGTTAGGGTAAGGTTTAGGGTTAGGGTTAGTGTTAGGTTTAGGGTTAGGGTGAGGGTAAGGGTTAGAGTGAGGTTTAGGTTTAGGGTAAGTGTAAGTGTTAGGGTTAGGGTTAGGGGAACGGTTAGGGTTAGTGTAAGGGATAAGGTTAGGGGTAAGGGTTAGGGTAGGGTAAGTGTTAGGGTAAGGGTTAGGGTTAGGTTAGGTTTAGGGTTGGGGTTAAGGTTAGGGTTAGGTTTAGGTTAATGGTTAGGATAAGGGTTACGGTTACGGTAAGGGTAAGTATAGGGTTCGGGTTAGGATTAGGGTTAGGTTCAGGGTTGGGGTTAGGTTTAGGGTTAGGGTAAGGGTAAGGGTAAGGGTTAGGTTAGGGTTACGGTTAGGGTTAAGGTTAGGGTAAGGGTTAGGTTTAGGATTAGGGTTAGGGTTAGGGGTAGAGTTAGGTTTAGGGTTAGGGTAAGGGTAAGTATTAGGGTTAGGGTTAGGGTTAGGGTTAGGGTTAGGGTTAGACTTAGGGGTTAGTGTTACGGTTAAGGTTAGGGTTAGATTTGGGGTTAGGGTTAGTTTAAGGTTAAGGGTTAGGATTAGGGTTAGGGTAGGTTTAAGGTTAGGGTTGGGATTAGGGTCGGGTTAGGGTTAGGTTTAGGGTTAGGGTTAGGTTAAGGGTAAGGGATAGGGTTAGGGGTTACGGTTAGGGTTAAGGAAAGGGTAAGGTTTAGGTTTAGGGTTAGGGTAAGGATTAGGGTTAGGATTAGGGTCAGGGTAGTGGTTAGGGTTAGGGTTAGGGTTAGCATTAAGGTTAGGGTTAGGGTTAGGGTTAAGGTTAGGTTTAAGGTTAGGTTTAGGGTTAGGGTTAGGGTAAGGGTAAGGGTTAGGTTAGGGTTAGGGTTAAGATAAGTGTTAGTGTTATGGATAGGGTTAGGGTTAGGTTTAGGGTTACGGTTATGGTTAGGGTTAGGGAAATGGTAAGGTTTAGGGTTAGGTTTAGGGTTAGGTTTAGGGTTAGGGTTAGGGTAACGGTGAGGGTTAGGGTTAGGGTTAGGTTTAGGGTTAGGTTTAGAGTTACGGTTAGAGTTGGGGTTAGGGTTAGGGTAAAGTTATGTATTAGGGTTAGGTTTATGGTTAGGGTTAGGTTTAGGGTTAGCGTTAGGGTAAGGTCTAGGGTTAGGGTCAGAGCAAAGGTAAGGGTAGGGGTTAGGTTTAGGATTAGGGTTATGTTTATGGTAAAGATTAGGGTTAGGTTTAGGTTTACGGTAAGGGTTAGGGTTAGGGTTAATGTTAGGTTTAGGGTAAGGATTAGGGTTAGCTTTAGGGTTAGGGTAAGGGTTAGGGTTAGGGTTAGGGTAAGGGTTAGGGTTAGGGGTTAGGGTTAGGGTTAGGGTAAGAGTAAGGGTTAGGGTTAGAGTTAGGGTTATGGTTAGGTTTAGGGTTAGGGTTAGGGTTAGGGTTAGGGATTACGGTTAGGATTAGGATAAGGATAAGGGTTAGGGTTAGGGTTAGGGTTTGGCTTAGGGGTTAACATTAGGTTTAATGATAGGGTTAGTTTTGGGGTTAGGGCTAGTGTAAGGGTAAGGGTAAGGGTTAGGGATAGGGTTAGAGTTAAGGTTAGGGTTAGGGTTAAGTTTAGGGTTAGGGTAAGGTTAAGGGTTAGGTTATGGTTAGGGATAAGGTTAGGGTTAGGGTTAGGGTTAGGGTTCGGTTTAGGGAGAGGGTTAGGGTAAGGGTAAGGATAAGGTTTAGGGTTAGGGTTAGGATTAGGGTAAGGGTTAGGGTTAGGGTTAGGGTTAGGGTAAGGGTATGTGTTTGGGTGAGGGTTAGGGTTAGGGTTAGGGTAAGGGTAATGATAAGGTTTAGGGTTAGGGTAAGGGTAAGGATAAGGTTTAGGGTTAGGGTAAGGGTAAGGATAAGGTTTAGGGTTAGGGTTAGGGTTAGGGTAAGGGTTAGAGTTAGGTTTAGGTTAGGGTAAGGGTCAGGGTTAGGGTTAGGGGAAGGGTAAGGGATAGGTTTAGGGTACGGTTAAGGTTCGGTTTAGGGTTAGGGTAAGGGTTAGGGTTAGGGTTAAGGTTAGGTTTAGGGTAAGGGTTAGGTTTAGGGTTAGGTTTAGGATTAGGTTTAGGTTAAGGGTAAGGGTTAGGGTTAGGGTTAGGGTTAAGGTTAGGTTTAGGTTTAGGGTTAGTGTAAGGGTTAGGCTTAGGGTTAGAGTTAGGTTTAGATTAGGGTAAGGGTCAGGGTTAGGGTTTTGGGTAAGGGTAAGGGATAGGTTTAGGGTAGGGTTAAGGTTAGGTTTAGGGTGAGGGTAAGGATAAGGGTTAAGGTTAGAGTTAGGGTTAGTGTTAGTGTAAGGGTTAGGGTTAGCCTTAGGGTAAGTGTTAGGGTTAAGGTTAGGGTTAGGGTTAGGGTTAGGGTTAGGGTTAGACTTAGGGGTTAGTGTTAGGGTTAGGGTTAGAGTTAGGTATGGGGTGAGGGTTAGGGTAAGGGTAAGGGTTAGGGCTCGGTTAGGATAGGGTTAAGTTTAGGGTTAGGGTTAGGGTTAGGGTTAGGGTTATGTTTAGGGTTAGGGTTAGGTTATGGGTAAGAGTTAGGGTTAGGTGTTACGGTTAGGTTTAGGGAAAGGGTAAGGGTTAGGGTTAGGGTTAGGTAAGGATGAGGGTTAGGATTAGGGTCACGGTAGGGGTTAGGGTTAGGGTTAGGGTTAACATTAAGTTTAGGGTTAGGGTTAGGGTTAAGGTTTGGGTTAAGGTTAGGGTTAGGGTTAGGATTAGGGTTTGGGTAAGGGTAAGGTTTAGGTTAGGGTTAGGGTTAGGGTTAGGATAAGAGTTAGAGTTAGGGATAGGGTTAGGGTTAGGGTAAGTGTTAGGGTTAGGGTTAGGGTAAGGGTTAGGGTTAGGGTTAGGGTTAGAGTTAGGTTTAGGTTTAGAGTAAGGGTTAGGGTTAGGATTAGGGTTACGGTTAGGTTAAGGTTAGGGTTAGGGGTTAGGGTTAGGTTTAGGGTTAGTGTTAGGGTAAGAGTTATGGTTAGTGGTAGGGTTAGGGTAAGGGTTAGGGTGATGGTGAGGGTTAGGGTAAGGGTAAGTGTTAGGGTTAACGTTAGGGGTAGAGTTAGGGTTAGTGTAAGTGTTAGGGTTAGTGTTAGGTTAAGGGTAAGTGTTAGGGTTAGGGTTAGGATTAGTGTTAGGCTCTGGGTAAGGGTAAGGGTAAGGGTTAGGGTTAGGTTTAGAGTTAGGGTTAGGGTTAGGGTAAGGGATAGGGTAGGGTTAGTGTTAGGGTAAAGGTAAGTGTTAGGTTTCAGATTAGGGTTAGTGTTAGGGTAAGTGTTAGGGTTAGGGTTAAGGTTAGGGTTAGGGTTAGAGTTAGGTTTAGGGTTAGACTAAGGGTTAGGGTTAGGGGTTAGGGTTAGGGTTAGGTTTATGTTTACAGTTATTGTAAGGGTTAGGGTTAGGGTTAGGGTTAGGGTTAGTTTTAGCGTTAGGGTTATGGTAAGCGTAAGGGTTAGTGTTAGGGTTAATGTTAGGTTTAGGGTTAGGTTTCGGGTGAGGGTAAGGATTAGGGTTAGGGTTAGGGTTAGGGTAAGGGTAAGGGTTAAGGTTAGGGTTAGGTTAAGGTTTGGGGTTATGGTTAGGGTTAGGGTTAGTGTTAGGGTTAGGTTTAGGGTTAGGGTAAGGGTAAGAGGTAGGGTTAGTTTTAGTGAAAGGGTAAGGGGTAGGGTTAGGCTTAGGGTACGGTTTAGGGTAAGGGTGAGGGTTAGGTTTAGGGTTAGGGTTAGGTTTATGGTTAGTGTTAGGGTTAGGGTTAGTGTAAGGTTTAGGGCTAGGGTAAGGGTTATTGTTAGGGTAGGGTTAGGGTTAGGGTTAGGGTTAGGGTAGGGGTTAGGGTAAGGGTAAGTGTTAGGTTAGGCTTAGGGTTAGGATAAGGGTAAGGGTTAGGGTTAGGGTTAGGGTTAGGAGTTAGGGTTAGGGATAGTGTTAGGGTTAGGGTTAGGTGTTAGGGTTAGGGTTAGGTTTCTTGTAAGTGTTAGGATTAGCGGTTAGGGTTAGGGTTAGGGTGAGGGTAAGAGAAAGGCTTAGGGTTAGGGTTAGGTTTAGGGTTAGTGTTAGACTTAGGGTTAGAGTTAGGGTTAGGGTTAGGGTAAGGGTAAGGGTTAGGGTTAGTGTTAGGTTTAGGGTAAGGGTAAAGGTTAGAGTTAAATTTAGGGTTAGGGTTAGGTTTAGGTTTAGGGTTAGGGTTATTGTAAGGGTAAGGGTTAGGGTTAGGGTTAGGGTTAGGGTGAGGATAAGGGTAAGGGTTAGGGTTAGGATTAGCGTTAGGTTTAGGGTTGGGTTAAGGTTAGGGTTAGGGTTAGGGTTAAGGGTAAGGTTTAGGGTTAGGGTTAGGGTTAGGGTTAGGGTAAGGGTTAGGGTTAGGGTTACGGTAAGGGTTAGGGTTACGGTTAGGGTCAGGTTTAGGGGTAGAGTTAGGGTTAGCATTAAGGTTAGAGTTAGGATTAGGGTTAGGGTAAGGGTAAGGGTTAGGGTTAGGGTTAGGGTTAAGGTTGGGTTTACGGTGATGGTAAGGGTAAGCGTTAGGGATAGGGTTAGCATTAAGGTTAGGGTTAGGGTTAGGGTTAGCATTAGGTTTAGGGTTAGGGTTAGGGTTAGGGTTAGGGATTACGGTTAGGGTTAGGATAAGGATAAGGGTTAGGTTTAGGTTTAGGGTTAGGCTTAGGTGTTAACATTAGGGTTAATGATAGGGTTAGGTTTAGGGTGAGGGCTAGGGTAAGGGTAAGGGTAAGGGTTAGGTTAGGGTTAGAGTTAAGGTTAGGGTTAAGTTTAGGGTTAGGGTAAGGGTAAGGGTTAGGTTATGGTTAGGGATAAGGTTAGGGTTAGGGTTAGGGTTCGGTTTAGGGATAGGGTTAGGGTAAGGGTAAGGATAAGGTTTAGGGTTAGGGTTAGGGTTAGGGTAAGGGTTAGGGTTAGGGTTAGGGTTAGGGTAAGGGTATGTGTTTGGGTGAGGGTTAGGGTTAGGGTTAGGGTAAGGGTAAGGATAAGGTTTAGGGTTAGGGTAAGGGTAAGGATAAGGTTTAGGGTTAGGGTAAGGGTAAGGATAAGGTTTAGGGTTAGGGTTAGGGTTAGGGTAAGGGTTAGAGTTAGGTTTAGGTTAGGGTAAGGGTCAGGGTTAGGGTTAGGGGAAGGGTAAGGGATAGGTTTAGGGTACGATTAAGTTTCGGTTTAGGGTTAGGGTAAGGTTTAGGGTTAGGGTTAGGGTTAGATTTAGGGTAAGGGTTAGGGTTAGGGTTAGGTTTAGGATTAGGTTTAGGTTAAGGGTAAGGGTTAGGGTTAGGGTTAGAGTTAGGGTTAGGTTTAGGTTTAGGGTTAGTGTAAGGGTTAGGCTTAGGGTTAGAGTTAGGTTTAGATTAGGGTAAGGGTCAGGGTTAGGGTTTTGGGTAAGGGTAAGGGATAGGTTTAGGGTAGGGTTAAGGTTAGGTTTAGGGTGAGGGTAAGGATAAGGGTTAGGGTTAGAGTTAGGGTTAGTGTTAGTGTAAGGGTTAGGGTTAGCCTTAGGGTAAGTGTTAGGGTTAAGGTTAGGGTTAGGGTTAGGGTTAGGGTTAGGGTTAGACTTAGGGGTTAGTGTTAGGGTTAGGGTTAGAGTTAGGTATGGGGTGAGGGTTAGGGTAAGGGTAAGGGTTAGGGCTGGGTTAGGGTAGGGTTAAGTTTAGGGTTAGGGTTAGGGTTAGGGTTAGGGTTATGTTTAGGGTTAGGGTTAGGTTATGGGTACGAGTTAGGGTTAGGGGTTACGGTTAGGTTTAGGGAAAGGGTAAGGGTTAGGGTTAGGGTTAGGTAAGGATGAGGGTTAGGATTAGGTTCAGGGTAGGGGTTAGGGTTAGGGTTAGGGTTAGCATTAAGTTTAGGGTTAGGGTTAGGGTTAAGGTTAGGGTTAAGGTTAGGGTTAGGGTTAGGATTAGGGTTTGGGTAAGGGTAAGGGTTAGGATTTCGGTTAGGGTTAGGGTAAGGGTAAGGGTAAGGGTTAGGGTTAGTGTTAGGGTTAGGGTATGGGAAAAGGTTAGGGTTAAATTTAGGGTTAGGGTTAGGTTTAGGGTTAGGGTTAGGGTTAGGGTAAGGGTAAGGGTTAGGGTTAAGGTTATGGTTAGGTTTAGGGTTAGGGTAAGGGTTAGGGTTAGGGTTAGCGTTAGGTTTAGGGTTGGGTTAAGGTTAGGGTTAGGGTTAGGTTTAAGGGTAAGGTTTAGGGTTAGGTTTAGGTTCAGGGTTAGGTTTAGGGAAAGGGTAAGGTTTAGGCTCAGGGTTAGGGTTAGGGTTAAGATTAGGGTTAGGGTTAGTGTCAGGGTTAGGTTTATTGTTAGGGTTAGGGTAAGGGTAAGGGTTAGGGTTAGGGTTAAGTTAGGTTTAAGGTTAGGGTTAGTGTTAGGGTTAGGATTAGGTTTAGGGTTAGGGTTAGGTTAAGGGTAAGGTTTAGGGTTCGAGTTAGGGTTAAGGTTAGGGAAAGGGTAAGGGTTAGGGTTAGGGTTAGGGTAAGGATTAGGTTTAGGGTTAGGGTCAGGGTAGGGGTTAGGGTTAGGGCTAGGGTTATGTTTAGGTTTATGTTTAGGGTTAATGTTAGGGTAAGAGTAAGGGTTAGGGTTAGGGTTAAGGTTAGGATTAAGGTTAGGGTTGGGGTTAGGGTAAGGGTAAGGGTAAGGGTTAGGTTAGGGTTAGGGTTAGGGTTAGGATAAGGGTTAGTGGTAGGTTTAGTGTTAGGTTTAGGGTTAGGGAAACGATAAGGGTTTGAGTTATGGTAAGGGTAAGGGTTAGGTTTAGGGTAGAGTTAAGGTTAGGTTTTGGGTGAGGGTAAGGGTAAGGGTAGGTTTAGAGTTAGGGTTAGGGTTAGTGTAAGGGTTAGGGTTAGCGTTAGGGTTAGGGTGAGGGTAAGTTTTAGGGTTAGGGTTAGTGTTAGGATAAGGGTATGGGTTAGGGTTAGTGTTAGGGTTACACTTAGGGCTTAGGTTTAGGATTAGGGTTACTGTTCTGTTTGGGGTTATGTTTACGGTAAGGGTAAGGGTTAGGGTTAGAGTTAGGGTTAGGGTTAGTATTAGGTTTAGGGTTAGGGTTAGGGTTAGGGTAATGGTAAGGTTTAGGGTTAGGGTTAGGGTTACGTTAGGGTTAGGGTTAGTGTTAGGTTTAGGGTTAGGGTTAGGGTTAGGGTTAGGGTTAGGGTAAGGGTAAGAGTCAGGGTTAGGGTTAGGGTTAAGGTTAGGGTTAGGGTTACGGTTAGGGTAAGGGTTAGGGTTAGGGTAAGGGAAAGGCTTAGGTAGGGTAAGGGTTAGGGTTAGGGTTAGGTTAAGGTTAGGGTTAGGGGTTAGGGTTAATCTTAGGGTTAGGGTAAGGGTTAGGGTTAGGGTTAGGGTTAGTGTTATGGTTAGGGTAAGGGTTAGGGTGAGGTTTAGGGTTAGGGTAAGTGTAAGTGTTAGGGTTAGGGTAAGGGGTAGGGTTAGGGTTAGTGTAAGGGTTAGGGTTAGGGTAAGGGTTAGGGTAAGGGTAAGTGTTAGTGTTAGGGTTAGGGTTAAGTTGGGGTAAGTGTTAGGGTAAGGGTAAGGGTTAGGTTAGGATTAGGGTTGGGTTTAAGGTTAGGGTTAGGTTTAGGTTAATGGTTAGGACTAGGCTTACGGTTAGGGTAAGGGTAAGTGTAGGGTTAGGGTTAGGATTAGGGTTAGGGTAAGGGATAGGGTTAGGGTTAGGGTTAGGTTTAGGGTTGGGGTTAGGTTTAGGGTTAGGGTAAGGGTAAGGGTAAGGATTAGGTTAGGGTTACAGTTATGGTTAAGGTTAGGGTAAGGGTTAGGGTTAGGATTAGGGTTAGGGTTAGGGGTAGAGTTAGGTTTAGGGTTAGGGTAAGGGTAAGTGTTAGGGTTAAGGTTAGGGTTAGGGTTAGGGTTAGGGTTAGGGTTAGGGTTAGGGTTATATTTGGGGTTAGGGTTAGTTTAAGACTAAGGGTTAGGGTTAGGGTTAGGGTAGGATTAAATTTAGGGTTAGGGTTAGGGTTAGGTTTAGGGTTAGGGTTAGGTTAAGGGTAAGGTTTAGGGTTAGGGGTTAGGTTAGGGTTAAGGAAAGGGTAAGGGTTAGGTTTAGGGTTAGGGAAATTATTAGGGTTAGGGTTAGGCTCAGGGTAGGGGTTAGGGTTAGGGTTAGGGTTACCATTAAGGTGGGTTAGGGTTAGGGTTAAGTTTAGGGTTAAGGTTAGGGTTAGGGTTAGGGTAAGGGTAAGGGTTAGGTTAGGGTTAGGGTTAGGGTTAGGATAAGTGTTAGTGTTAGGGATATGGTTAGGTTTAGGGTTAGGGTTAGGGTTAGGTTTAGGGTTAGGGTTAGGGTTAGTGTAAGGGTATGGGTAAGGGTTAGGTTTAGAGTTAGGTTTAGGGTTAGGGTAAGGGTCAGGGTTAGGGTTAGGGTAAGGGTAAGTGTTAGGTTTAGGGTAGGGTTAAGTTTAGGTTTAGGGTGAGGTTATGGGTAAGGGTGAGGGTTAGCGTTAGGGTTAGGGTTACTGTAAGGGTTAGGGTTAGCGTTAGGGTAAGTGTTAGGGTTAGGGTTAGTGTTAGGAGAAGGGTATGGGTTAGGGTTTGGGTTAGGGTTAGACATAGGTGTTAGGGTTAGGTTTAGGTTTGGGGTTAGGTTTAGGGTAAGGGTAAGGGTTAGGGTTAGAGTTAGGCTTAGGGTTAGGGTTAGGGTAATGGTAATGTTTAGGGTTAGGGTTAAGGTTAGGGTTAGGGTTAGGGTTAGGGTAAGGGTTAGGGTTAGGGTTAGGGTAAGGTTTAGGGTTAGGGTAAGGGTAAGGCTTAGGGTTAGGGTTAGGATTAGGTTAGGGTTAGGGATTAGGGTTAGGGTTAGGGTAAGTGTTAGTGTTAGGGTTAGGGTTAGTGTTAGTGTTAGGGTTAGGGTAAGGGTTAGGGTTAGGGTTAGGTTAAGATTAGGGTTAGGGGTTAGGGTTAGGGTTAGGGTAATGGTAAGGTTTAGGGTTAGGGTTAGGGTTAGGTTAGGTTTAGGGTTAGGGTTAGGTTTAGGGTAAGGGTTAGGGTTAGGGTAAGGGTAAGGCTTAGTGTTAGGGTTAGGGTTAGGTGTTAGGGTTAGGGTTAGGTTAAGGTTAGGGTTAGGGGTTAGGGTTAAGGTTAGGGTTAGGGTAAGGGTTAGGGTTAGGGTTAGTGTTAAGGTTAGGGTAAGGGTTAGGGTGAGGTTTAGGGTTAGGGTTAGGGATTAGGCTTAGGGTTATGGGTAGAGCTAGGGTTAGGGTTAGTGTTAGGCTTAGGTTTAGCTTTAGGGTAATGGTAATGTTTAGGGTTAGGGTTAAGGTTAGCGTGAAGGTTAGGTTTAAGGTTAGGGTTAGGGTTAGGGGAAGGGTTAGGGTTAGGGTTAGCGTTAGAGTTAGGTTTAGGTTTAGAGTAAGGGTTATAGTTAGGGTTAGGGTTAAGTTAAGGTTAGGGTTAGGGGTTAGGGTAAGGGTAAGGGTTAGCGTTAGAGTTAGGGTTAGGTTTAGTGTTAGGCTTAGGCTTAGGGTTAGGGTAATGGTAATGTTAGGGTTAGGGTTAAGGTTAGGGTGAAGTTTAGGTTTAGGGTTAGGGTTAGGATTAGGGTTAGTGTTAAGGTTAGGGTTAGGGTTAGGGTTAGGGTAAGGGTTAGGGTTAAGGTTAGGGTAAGGTTTAGGGTTAGGGTAAGGGTAAGGCTTAGCGTTAGGGTTAGGTTTAGGTTAGGGTTAGGGATTAGGCTTAGGATTAGGGTTAGGGTAAGGGTTAGTGTTAGGGTTAGGGTTAGTGTTAGTGTTAGGGTTAGGGTAAGGGTTAGGGTTAGGGTTAGGTTAAGATTAGGGTTAGGGGTTAGGGTTAGGGTTAGGGTAATGGTAAGGTTTAGGGTTAGGGTTAGGGTTAGGTTAGGTTTAGGGTTAGGGTTAGGTTTAGGGTAAGGGTTAGGGTTAGGGTAAGGGTAAGGCTTAGTGTTAGGGTTAGGGTTAGGTGTTAGGGTTAGGGTTAGGTTTAGGGTAATGGTAATGTTTGGGGTTAGGGTTAATTTTAGCGTGAAGTTTAGGTTTAAGGTTAGGGTTAGGGTTAGGGGAAGGGTTAGGGTTAGGGTTAGCGTTAGAGTTAGGTTTAGGGTTAGAGTAAGGGTTAGGGGTAGGGTTAGGGTTAAGTTAAGATTAGGGTTAGGGGTTAGGGTTAGGGTTAGTATTAAGGTAAGAGTTAGGGTTAGTGTTAGGGTTAGGGTAAGGGTTAGGGTGAGGGTGAGGATTAGGTTAAGGGTAAGTGTTAGGGTTAGAGTTAGGGGTAGAGTTAGGTTTAGGGTTAGGGTAACGGTAAGGTTTAGGGTTAGAGTAAGGGTAAGGGTTAGGTTTAGGGTTAGGGTTAAGGTTAGGTTTACGGTGTGGGTAAGGGTAAGGGTTAGGGTTCGGGATAGGGTTAGGGTTAGGGTTAGGGTTAGGGTAAGCTTTAGGGTTAGTGTTAGGGTTAGGGTAAGGGATAGTGTAGGGTTAGTGTTAGGGTAAGGGTAAGTGTTAGGTTTAGTGTTAGGGTTAGTGTCAGGGTAAGTGTTATGGTAAGGTTTAAGGTTAGGGTTAGGTTAAGGGTTGGGGTTAAGGTTAGGATAAGGGATAGGGTAAGGGTAAGGGTTAGGGTTAGGGTTAGGGTAAGGGTAAGGGTTAGGGTTAGGTTTAGGTTAAGGGTAAGGGGTACGGTTAGGTTTAGGGTTAGGTTTAGTGTAAGGGTGAGGGTTAGGTTTAGGGTTAGGGTTAGGTTTAAAGTTAGGGTTAGGGTTAGGGTAAGGTTTAGGGTTAGGGTTAGGATTAGGGTTAGGGTTAGGGTAAGGTTATGATTGGGGTTAGGGTTAGGTTATGGGTAAGAGTTAGGGTTAGGGGTTACTGGTAGGTTTAGGGAAAGGGTAAGGGTTAGGGTTAGGGTTAGGTAAGGATGAGGGTTAGGATTAGGGTCAGGGTAGGGGTTAGGGTTAGGGTTAGGGTTAGCATTAAGTTTAGGGTTAGGGTTAGGGTTAAGGTTAGGTTTAAGCTTAGGGTTAGGGTTAGGATTAGGGTTTGGGTAAGGGTAAGGGTTAGGTTAGGGTTAGGGTTAGGGTTAGGATAAGGGTTAGTGTTACGGATAGGGTTAGGGTTAGGGTAAGTGTTAGGGTTAGGGTTAGGGTAAGGGTTAGGGTAAGGGTTAGGGTTAGAGTTAGGTTTAGGGTTAGAGTAATGGTTAGGGTTAGTATTAGGGTTACGGTTAGGTTAAGGTTAGGGTTAGGGGTTAGGATTAGGTTTAGGGTTAGTGTTAGGGTAAGAGTTATGGTTAGTGGTAGGGTTAGGGTAAGGGTTAGGGTGATGGTGAGGGTTAGGGTAAGGGTAAGTGTTAGGGTTAATGTTAGGGGTAGGGTTAGGGTTAGTGTAAGGGTTAGGGTTAGTGTTAGGTTAAGGGTAAGTGTTAGGGTTAGGGTTAGGATAAGTGTTAGGCTCTGGGTAAGGGTAAGGTTAAGGGTTAGGGTTAGGTTTAGGGTTAGGGTTAGGGTTAGGGTAAGGGATAGGGTAGGGTTAGTGTTAGGGTAAAGGTAAGTGTTAGGTTTCAGATTAGGGTTAGTGTTAGGGTAAGTGTTAGGGTTAGGGTTAAGGTTAGGGTTAGGTTTAGAGTTAGGTTTAGGGTTAGATTAAGGGTTAGGGTTAGGGGTTAGTGTTAGGGTTAGGTTTATGTTTACAGTTATTGTAAGGGTTAGGGTTAGGGTTAGGGTTAGGGTTAGTTTTAGCGTTAGGGTTATGGTAAGCGTAAGGGTTAGTGTTAGGGTTAATGTTAGGTTTAGGGTTAGGTTTCGGGTGAGGGTAAGGATTAGGGTTAGGGTTAGGGTTAGGGTTAGGGTAAGGGTAAGGGTTAAGGTCAGGGTTAGGTTAAGGGTTGGGGTTATGGTTAGGGTTAGGGTTAGTGTTAGGGTTAGGTTTAGGGTTAGGGTAAGGGTAAGAGTTAGGGTTAGTTTTAGTGAAAGTGTTAGGGGTAGGGTTAGGCTTAGGGTTAGGTTTAGGGTTAGGGTAAGGGTTAGGTTTAGGGTTAGGGTTAGGTTTATGGTTAGTGTTAGGGTTAGGGTTAGGCTAAGGTTTAGTGCTAGGGTTAGGGTTATTGTTAGGCTAGAGTTAGGGTTAGGGTTAGAGTTAGGGTAGGGGTTAGGGTAAGGGTAAGTGTTAGGGTTAGGCTTAGGGTTAGGATAAGGGTAAGGGTTAGGGTTTTGGTTAGGGTTAGGAGTTAGGGTTAGGGATAGGGTTAGGGTTAGGGTTAGGTGTTAGGGTTAGGGTTAGGTTTCTTGTAAGTGTTAGGATTAGCGGTTAGGGTTAGGGTTAGGGTGAGGGTAAGGGAAAGGCTTAGGGTTAGGGTTAGGTTTAGGGTTAGTGTTAGACTTAGGGTTAGAGTTAGGGTTAGGATTAGGGTTAGGGTTAGGGTAAGGGTAAGGGTTAGGGTTAGTGTTAGGTTTAGGGTAAGGGTAAAGGTTAGAGTTAAATTTAGGGTTAGGGTTAGGTTTAGGTTTAGGGTTAGGGTTAGGGTAAGGGTAAGGGTTAGGGTTAGGGTTAGGGTTAGTTTTAGGGTTAGGGTGAGGATAAGGGTAAGGGTTAGGGTTAGGGTTAGCGTTAGGTTTAGGGTTGGGTTAAGGTTAGGGTTAGGGTTTGGGTTAAGGGTAAGGTTTAGGGTTAGGTTTAGGTTCAGGGTTAGGTTTAGGGAAAGGGTAAGGTTTAGGCTCAGGGTTAGGGTTAGGGTTAAGATTAGGGTTAGGGTTAGGGTCAGGGTTAGGTTTATTGTTAGGGTTAGGGTAAGGGTAAGGTTTAGGGTTAGGGTTAAGTTAGGTTTAAGGTTAGGGTTAGTGTTAGGGTTAGGATTAGGTTTAGGGTTAGGGTTAGGTTAAGGGTAAGGTTTAGGGTTCGAGTTAGGGTTAAGGTTAGGGAAAGGGTAAGGGTTAGGGTTAGGGTTAGGGTAAGGATTAGGTTTAGGGTTAGGGTCAGGGTAGAGGTTAGGGTTAGGGATAGGGTTATGTTTAGGTTTATGTTTAGGGTTAATGTTAGGGTAAGAGTAAGGGTTAGGGTTAGGGCTAAGGTTAGGATTAAGGTTAGGGTTGGGGTTAGGGTAAGGGTAAGGGTAAGGGTTAGGTTAGGGTTAGGGTTAGGGTTAGGATAAGGGTTAGTGGTAGGTTTAGAGTTAGGTTTAGGGTTAGGGTTAGGGTTAGGGTTAGGGTAAGTGTAAGGGTTAGGGTTAGGTTTAGAGTTAGGTTTAGGGTTAGGGAAACGATAAGGGTTTGAGTTATGGTAAGGGTAAGGGTTAGGTTTAGGGTAGAGTTAAGGTTAGGTTTTGGGTGAGGGTAAGGGCAAGGGTTAGGGTTAGAGTTAGGGTTAGGGTTAGTGTAAGGGTTAGGGTTAGCGTTAGGGTTAGGGTGAGGGTAAGTTTTAGGGTTAGGGTTAGTGTTAGGATAAGGGTATGGGTTAGGGTTAGTGTTAGGGTTACACTTAGGGCTTATGGTTAGGATTAGGGTTACGGTTCTGTTTGGGGTTAGGTTTATGGTAAGGGTAAGGGTTAGGGTTAGAGTTAGGGTTAGGTTTAGTGTTAGGTTTAGGGTTAGGGTTAGGGTAATGGTAAGGTTTAGGGTTAGGGTTAGGGTTACGTTAGGGTTAGGGTTAGTGTTAGATTTAGGGTTAGGGTTAGGGTTAGGGTAAGGGTAAGAGTTAGGGTTAGGGTTAGGGTTAAGGTTAGGGTTAGGGTTACGGTTAGGGTAAGGGTTAGGGTTAGGGTAAGGGTAAGGCTTAGGTAGGGTAAGGGTTAGGGTTAGGGTTAGGTTAAGGTTAGGGTTAGGGGTTAGGGTTAATCTTAGTGTTAGGGTAAGGGTTAGGGTTAGGGCTAGGGTTAGTGTTAGGGTTAGGGTAAGGGTTAGGGTGAGGTTTAGGGTTAGGGTAAGTGTAAGTGTTAGGGTTAGGGTAAGGGGTAGGGTTAGGGTTAGTGTAAGGGTTAGGGTTAGGGTAAGGGTTAGGGTAAGGGTAAGTGTTAGTGTTAGGGTTAGGGTTAAGTTGGGGTAAGTGTTAGGGTAAGGGTAAGGGTTAGGTTAGGTTTAGGGTTGGGTTTAAGGTTAGGGTTAGGTTTAGGTTAAGGGTTAAGACTAGGCTTATGGTTAGGGTAAGGGTAAGTGTAGGGTTAGGGTTAGGATTAGGGTTAGGGTAAGGGATAGGGTTAGGGTTAGGGTTAGGTTTAGGGTTGGGGTTAGGTTTAGGGTTAGGGTAAAGGTAAGGGTAAGGATTAGGTTAGGGTTACGGTTATGGTTAAGGTTAGGGTAAGGGTTAGGGTTAGGATTAGGGTTAGGGTTAGGGGTAGAGTTAGGTTTAGGGTTAGGGTAAGGGTAAGTGTTAGGGTTAAGGTTAGGGTTAGGGTTAGGGTTAGGGTTAGACTTAGGGGTTAGGGTTAGGGTTAGGGTTAGGGTTATAATTGGGGTTAGGGTTAGTTTAAGATTAAGGGTTAGGATTAGGGTTTGGGTAGGTTTAAGTTTAGGGTTAGGGTTAGGGTTAGGTTTAGGGTTAGGGTTAGGTTAAGGGTAAGGTTTAGGGTTAGGGGTTAGGTTAGGGTTAAGGAAAGGGTAAGGGTTAGGTTTAGGGTTAGGGAAATTATTAGGGTTAGGGTTAGGGTCAGGGTAGGGGTTAGGGTTAGGGTTAGGGTTACCATTAAGGTGGGTTAGGGTTAGGGTTAAGGTTAGGGTTAAGGTTAGTGTTAGGGTTAGGTTAAGGGTAAGGGTTAGGTTAGGGTTAGGGTTAGGGTTAGGATAAGTGTTAGTGTTAGGGATATGGTTAGGTTTAGGGTTAGGGTTAGGGTTAGGTTTAGGGTTAGGGTTAGGGTTAGTGTAAGGGTATGGGTAAGGGTTAGGTTTAGAGTTAGGTTTAGGGTTAGGGTAAGGGTCAGGGTTAGGGTTAGGGTAAGGGTAAGTGTTAGGTTTAGGGTAGGGTTAAGTTTAGGTTTAGGGTGAGGTTATGGGTAAGGGTGAGGGTTAGCGTTAGGGTTAGGGTTACTGTAAGGGTTAGGGTTAGCGTTAGGGTAAGTGTTAGGGTTAGGGTTAGTGTTAGGAGAAGGGTATGGGTTAGGGTTTGGGTTAGGGTTAGACATAGGTGTTAGGGTTAGGTTTAGGTTTGGGGTTAGGTTTAGGATAAGGGTAAGGGTTAGGGTTAGAGTTAGGGTTAGGTTTAGTGTTAGGCTTAGGGTTAGGGTTAGGGTAATGGTAATGTTTAGGGTTAGGGTTAAGGTTAGGGTGAAGTTTAGGTTTAGGGTTAGGGTTAGGATTAGGGTTAGGGTTAAGGTTAAGGTTAGGGTTAGGGTTAGGGTAAGGGTTAGGGTTAGGGTTAGGGTAAGGTTTAGGGTTAGGGTAAGGGTAAGGGTTAGGTTTAGAGTTAGGGTTAGTGTTAGTGTAAGGGTTAGGGTTAGCCTTAGGGTAAGTGTTAGGGTTAAGGTTAGGGTTAGGGTTAGGGTTAGGGTTAGGGTTAGGGTTAGACTTAGGGGTTAGTGTTAGGGTTAGGGTTAGAGTTAGGTATGGGGTGAGGGTTAGGGTAAGGGTAAGAGTTAGGGCTGGGTTAGGTTAGGGTTAAGTTTAGGGTTAGGGTTAGGGTTAGGGTTAGGGTTATGTTTAGGGTTAGGGTTAGGTTATGGGTAAGAGTTAGGGTTAGGGGTTACGGTTAGGTTTAGGGAAAGGGTAAGGGTTAGGGTTAGGGTTAGGTAAGGATGAGGGTTAGGATTAGGTTCAGGGTAGGGGTTAGGGTTAGGGTTAGGGTTAGCATTAAGTTTAGGGTTAGGGTTAGGGTTAAGGTTAGGGTTAGGGTTAGGGTTAGGGTAAGGGTTAAGTTTAGGGTTAGGGTAAGGGTTAGGGTTAGGGTAAGGGTAAGGCTTAGGGTTAGGGTTAGGTTTAGGTTAGGGTTAGGGATTAGGGTTAGGGTTAGGGTTAGGGTAAGGGTTAGTGTTAGGGTTAGGGTTAGTGTTAGTGTTAGGGTTAGGGTAAGGGTTAGGGTTAGGGTTAGGGTTAGGTTAAGATTAGGGTTAGGGGTTAGGGTTAGGGTTAGGGTAATGGTAAGGTTTAGGGTTAGGGTTAGGGTTAGGTTAGGTTTAGGGTTAGGGTTAGGTTTAGGGTAAGGGTTAGGGGTTAGGGTTAGGGTTAGGGTTAGGGTTAGGGTTAGGGTAAGGGTTAGGGTTAGGGTTAGTGTTAGGGTTAGGGTAAGGGTTAGGGTGAGGTTTAGGGTTAGGGTAAGTGTTAGGCTTAGGGTTATGGGTAGAGTTAGGGTTAGGGTTAGTGTTAGGCTTAGGTTTAGCTTTAGGGTAATGGTAATGTTTAGGGTTAGGTTTAAGGTTAGTGTTAGGGTTAGGGGAAGGGTTAGGGTTAGGTTAGCGTTAGAGTTAGGTTTAGGGTTAGAGTAAGGTTTAGGGTTAGGGTTAGGGTTAAGTTAAGGTTAGGGTTAGGGGTTAGGGTTAGGGTTAGTATTAGGGTAAGGGTTAGGGTTAGTGTTAGGGTTAGGGTAAGGGTTAGGGTGAGGGTGAGGATTAGGTTAAGGGTAAGTGTTAGGGTTAGAGTTAGGGGTAGAGTTAGGTTTAGGGTTAGGGTTAGGGTTAGGGTTAGGGTTAGGTTAAGGGTTAGGGTTAGGGTTAGGGTTAGAGTTAGGGTTAGGGTTAGGGTAAGGGTAAGTGTTAGGGTTAGGATTAGGTTTAGGGTTGGGGTTAAGGTTAGGGTTATGGTTAGGGTTACGTTTAGGTTTAGAGTTAGGGTAACGGTATGTGTTCGGGTTAGGGTTAGGGTCAGGGTTAGGTTTAGGGTTAGCGTTAGGGTAAGCGTAAGGATTAGAGTTAGGGTTAGGTTTAGGGTTAGGGTAAGGGTAAGGGTTAGGGTTAGGGTTAGGGTAAGGATTAGGGTTAGGGTTAGGGTTAGGGTAGGGTTTAGGGTAAGGGTAAGTGTTAGTGTTAGGGTTAGGTTTAGGATAAGGGTAAGGATTAGGGTTAGGATTAGGGTTAGTGTTAGAGGTTAGGGATAGGTTTAGGGTTAAGGTGAGGGTTAGGCTTTGGGTTAGGGTTAGGATAAGGTTAAGGGTTAGGGTTAGGGTTAGGATTAGGGTTAGGGTTAGGTTTAGGGTTAGGGTTAGGGTAAGGGCAAGGGTTAGGATTAGGGTTAGGGTTAAGGTTAGGGTTATGATTAGGGTTAGGGTTAGGGTTAAGTTTAGGGTTAGGGTTAGGGTTAAGGTTAGGGTAAGGGTTAGGGGTAGAGTTAGGGTAAGGGTTAGGGTTAGGGTTAGGGTTAGGTTTAGAGTTAGGTATAGGTTTAGGGTTATGGGTTAGGCTTAGGTTTAGGGTTAGGGTAAGGATTAGGGTTAGGGTTAGGGTGAGGGTTAGGTTTAGGGTTAGAGTTAGGGTAAGGGTAAGGGTTAGAGTTAGGGTTAGGTTTAGGTTTAGTGTTAGCTTTAGGGTTAGGGTTAGGGTAAGGGCAAGGATTAGGGTTAGGGTTAGGGTTAAGATTAGTGTTAGGGTTAGGGTTAGGGTTAAGGTTAGGGTTAGGGTTAGGGTTAGGTTTAGGTTAAGGGTGAGGGTTAGGGTTAGGGTAAGGGTTAGGGTTATGATTAGGTTTAGGATTAGTTTAAGGGTTAGGGTTAGGTTTAGGGAAAGGGTAAGGTTTAGGGTTAGGGTAAGGGTTAGGGTTAGGTTTAGGGTTAGAGTTAGGGTTAGGGTTAGGATTAGGGTTAGAGTTAGTTTAAGGGTTAGGGTTAGGTTTAGGGTAAGAGTAAGGGTTAGGGTAAGGGTTAGGGTTAGGGTTAGGGTTAGGCTTAGTGTTAGGGTAAGGGTAAGGTTTAGGGTTAGGGTTATGGTAAGGGTTAAGTTTGAGGTTAGGGTTAGGGTTAGGGTTAGATTTAGGGTTAGGATTAGGGTTAGGGTTAGGGTAAGAGTTAGGGTTAGGGTTAAGGTTAGGGTTAGGCTTAGTGTTAGAGTAAGGGTAAGGGTTAGGGTTAGGGTTAGGGTTAAGTTTGAGGTTAGGGTTAGGATTAGGGTTAGGGTAAGTGTTAGGGTTAGGGTTAGGGTAAGTGTTAGGGTTGGGGTTAGAGTTAGAGTTAGGGTTAGGGTAAGGGCAAGGATTAGGGTTAGGGTTAGCGTTAAGGTTAGGGTTAGGGTTAGGGTTAGGGTTAGTGTTAGGGTGAGGGTAAGGGTAAATGTTAGGGTTAGTGTTAGGTTTAGGGTTACGGTTAGGGTTAGGGTTAGGGTTAGGGTAAGGGTTATGGTTAGGTTAGGGTAAGGGTTAGGGTTAGGGTTAGGGTTAGGGTTAGGTTTAAGGATAGGGTTAGGGTTAGGGTTAGGGTAAGGGTAAGGGTTAGGGTTAGGATTAGGGTTAGTTTTAGGGTTAGGGTAAGTCTAAGGGTTAGGGTTAGGGTTAGGGTTAGGGTAAGGGTTAGGGTTAGGATTAGGGTTAGGGTAGGGTTTAGGGAAAGGGTAAAGTTAGTGTTAGGGTTAGGTTTAGGATAAGGGTGAGGATTAGGGTTAGGTTTTGGTTTAAAGTTAGGGGTTAGGCTTAGGGTAAGGGTTAGGTTTAGGGAAGGGTTAGTTTAAGGGTTAGGGTTAGGGTTATGTTTAGGGTTAGGGTTAGGGTAAGGGTAAGGGTTAGGGTTAGGATTAGGGTTAGGGTTAGGGTAATGGTTAGGGTTAGGGTTAGAGTTAGGTTTAGGGTTAGGGATAGGGTAAGGGTAAGGGTTAGGGTTAGGGTTAGGGTTAGGATTAGGGTTAGGTTTAGGGTTAGGGTTAGGGTTAAGGTAAGTGTTAGGGTTAGGGTTAGTGTTACGGTTAGGGTAAGGGTAAGGGTTAGGTTTAAAGTTAGGGTCATGGTTAGGGTTAGGGTTAGGGTTAGGGTAAGGGTAAGGGTTAGGTTTGGGGTTAGGGTTAGGTTTAGGGTTAGGGTAGGGTAAGGATAAATTTTAGAGTTAAGGTTAGGGTTAGGGTTAAGGTTAGGATTAGGGTTAGGTTTAGGGTTATGATTAGGGTTATGTTTATGGTAAGGGTTAGGGTTAGGGTTAGCCTTAGGCTTAGTGTTAGGTTAAGGGTGAGGTTTAAGGTTAGGGTTATGGTTAGGGTTAATGTTGAGGTTAGGGTTAGGGTTAGGTTTAAATTTAGGGTTAGGATTAGTGTTAGGGTAAGGGCTAGGTTTAGGGTTAAGGTTCGGGTTAGGCTTAGTGTTAGAGTAAGGGTAAGGGTTAGGGTTAGGGTTAGGGTTAGGGTTAAGTTTGTGTTTAGGGTTAGGATTAGGGTTAATGTAAGTGTTAGATTTAGGGTTAGGGTAAGTGTTAGGGTTAGGGTTAGTGTTAGAGTTAGGGTTAGGGTAATGGCAAGGATTAGGATTAGGGTTAAGGTTAGGGTTAGGTTTAGGGTTAGGGTTAGGGTTAGGGTAAGGTTATGAGTTAGGGTTAGGGTTAGGGTTAGGGTAAGTGTTAGGGTTAGGGTTAGTGTTACGGTTAGGGCTAGGGTAAGGGTAAGGTTTAGGGTTAAGGTGATGGTCAGGGTTAGGGTTAGGGTTAGGGTTAGGGTAAGGGTAAGGGTTAGGTTTAGGTTTAGGGTTATGGTAAGGGTAAGGATTAGGTTTAGGGTTAGGTTTAGGTTTACGGTTAGAGTTAGCATAAGGATAAATATTAGAGTTAAGGTTAGGGTAAGAGTAAGGGTAAGGGTTAGGGTTAAGATTAGAGTTAGAGTTAGGGTAAGGGTTACGGTTAGGGTTAGGGTAAGGGTTAGGGTTAGGGTTAGGGTTAGGTTTAAGGTTGGGGTTAAGTTTCGGGTTAGGGTTAGGGTAAGGGTAAGGGTTATGTTAGGGTTAGGGTTAGGGTTAGGGAAAGAGTTAGGATTAGGGTTAGGGTTAGGTAAGGGTAGGTGTTAGTGTTAGGGTTAGGGTTAGGGTTAGGGTAAGGGTAAGGGTTAGGGTTAGGTTTAGGGTTAGGGTAAGGGTAAGGGTTAGGTTTAGGTTTAGGGTTAGGTTTATTGTAAGGAAAAATGTTACAATTAAGGTTAGGGTTAGGGTTAGGGATAGGGTTAGGGTAAGGGTTAGGGTTAGGGTTAGGGTTAGGGTTAGGTTTAGGTTTGGGGTTAAGGTTAGGGTTAGGGTTAGGGTAAGGGTAAGGGTTAGGTTAGGGTTAGGATTATGGTTAAGGTCAGGGTTAGGGTTAGGTTTAAGGTTAGGATTAGGGTTAGGGTTAGGGGAAGGGTTAGGGTTATGGTTAGGGTGAGGGTTAGGTTTAGGGTTAGGGTAAGGGTAAGGGTAAGGGTAATTGTAAGGGTTAGAGTTAGGGTTAGGGGTAGGGTAAGGGTTAGTTTTAGGGTTAGGCTAAGTGTAAGGTTTAGGGTTAGGGTTAGGGTTAAGTTTAGGGTAAGGGTAAGGGTAAGTGTTAGGGTTAAGGTTAGGTTTAGGGTAAGAGTAAGGTTTAGGGTTAAGGTTAGGGTTAGGGTTAGGTTTAGGGTTAGGGTTAATGTTACGTTTAGCGTTAGGGTAAGCGTAAGGGTTAGGTTAGGGTTAGGGTTAGGTTTAGGGTTAGAGTTAGCGTTAGGGTTACGGTAAGGATAAGGGTTAGGGTTAGGGTTAGGGTTAGGTTTAAGGTTAAGGTTAGGGTTAGGGTTAGGGTTAAGGTTAGGGTAAGGGTAATGGTTAGAGTTAGGTTTAGGGTTAGGGTTAGGGTAAGGGTTAGGGTTCGGGTTTGGGTAAGGATAAGTGTTAGGGTTATTGTTAGGGTTAGGGTTAGTTTAAGGGTTAGGGTTAGGGGTAGAGTTAGGGTTAGGGTTAGGGTAAGGGTAAGTTTTAGGGTTAGGATTAGGTTTAGGGTTGGGGTTAAGGTTAGGGTAAGGGTTAGGGTTAGTGTTAGGGTTAGGGTAAGTGTAATTGTTAGGGTTAGTGTTAGGGTTAGGGTTAAGGTTAGGGTTAGGGTTAGGGTTAGGTTTAGGGTAAGGGTTAGGGTTAGGTTTTGGTTTAGGATTAGGGGTTAGGCTTAGGGTTAGGGTTAGGGTTAGGGTTAGGTTTAGGGTAGGGTTAGTTTAAGGGTTAGGGTTAGGTTTAGGTTTAGGGTTAGGGTTAGGGTTAGGGTAAGGGTAAGGGTTAGGGTTAGGATTAGGGTTAGGGTTAGGGTAATGGTTAGGGTTAGGGTTAGGGTTAGGTTTAGGGTTAGGGATAGGGTAAGGGTAAGGGTTAGAGTTAGGGTTAGGTTTAGGGTTATGGTTAAGGTTAGGTTTAGGGTTAGGATACATTTAAGGATTAGGGTTAGGGTTAGGGTTAGGGATAGGGTTAGGGTAAGGGTTAGGGTTAGGGTTAGGGTTAGGTTTAGGTTTGGGGTTAAGGTTAGGGTTAGGGTTAGGTTAAGGGTAAGGGTTAGGTTAGGGTTAGGCTTAGGGTTAAGGTCACGGTTAGGGTTAGGTTTAAGGTTAGGATTAGGGTTAGAGTTAGGGGAAGGGTTAGGGTTGGGGTTAGGGTTAGGTTAGGTTTAGGGTTAGGGTAAGGGTAAGGGTAAGGGTAATTGTAAGGGTTAGAGTTAGGGTTAGGGATAGGGTAAGGGTTAGTTTTAGGGTTAGGCTAAGGGTAAGGTTTAGGGTTAGGGTTAGGATTAAGTTTAGGTTAAGGGTAAGGGTAAGTGTTAGGGTTAAGGTTAGGTTTAGGGTAAGAGTAAGGTTTAGGGTTAAGGTTAGGGTTAGGGTTAGGTTTAGGGTAAGGGTTAGGGTTAACGTTACGTTTAGCGTTAGGGTAAGCGTAAGGGTTAGGTTAAGGTTAGGGTTAGGTTTAGGGTTAGAGTTAGCGTTAGGGTTACGGTAAGGATAAGGGTTAGGGTTAGGGTTAGGGTTAGGTTTAAGGTTAAGGTTAGGGTTAGGGTTAGGGTTAGGGTTAGGGTAAGGGTAATGGTTAGGGTTAGGTTTAGGGTTAGGGTTAGGGTAAGGGTTAGGGTTCGGGTTTGGGTAAGGATAAGTGTTAGGGTTAGGGATAGGGTTAGGGTTAGTTTAAGGGTTAGGGTTAGGGGTAGAGTTAGGGTTAGGGTTAGGGTAAGGGTAAGTGTTAGGGTTAGGATTAGGTTTAGGTTTGGGGTTAAGGTTAGGGTTAGGGTTAGGGTTAGGGTAAGGGTTAGGATTAGCGTTAGGGTTAGGGTTAGGGTTAGGCTTAGGCTTAGGGTTAGGTTTAGGGTTAGGTTTAGGGTAAGGGTTAGGGTTAGGTTTTGGTTTAGGGTTAGGGGTTAGGCTTAGGTTTAGGGTTAGGGTTAGGGTTAGGTTTAGGGTAGGGTTAGTTTTAGGGTTAGGGTTAGGTTTAGGTTTAGGGTTAGGGTTAGGGTTAGGGTAAGGGTAAGGGTTAGGGTTAGGATTAGGGTTAGGGTTAGGGTAATGGTTAGGGTTAGGGTTAGGGTTAGGTTTAGGGTTAGGGATAGGGTTAGGGTTAGGTTTAGGGTTGAGGTTAAAGTTAGGTTTAGGGTTAGGATACATTTAAGGATTAGGGTTAGGGTTAGGGTTAGGGTTATGCTTAGGGTTAAGGTTAGGGTTAGGACTAGGGTTACGTTTAGGTTTAGGGTTAGGGTTAGGGTTAGTGTAAGGTTATGTGTTAGGGTTAGGGTTAGGGTTAGGGGAAGTGTTAGGGTTAGGGTTAGTGTTATGGTTAGGGTTAGGGTAATGGTAAGATTTAGGGTTAAAGTAATGGTCAGGTTAGGGTTAGGGTTAGGGTTAGGGTAAGGGTTAGGGTTAGGTTTAGGGTTATGGTAAGGTAAGGTTTAGGTTTAGGGTTAGGGTTAGGTTTACGGTTAGAGTTAGCATAAGGATAAATATTAGAGTTAAGGTTAGGGTGAGGGTAAGGGTAAGGGTTAGGGTTAAGATAAGGGTTAGAGTTAGGGTAAGGGTTAGGGTTAGGGTAAGGGTTAGGGTTAGGGTTAGGTTTAAGTTTGGGGTTAAGGTTCGGGTTAGGGTTAGGGTAAGGGTAAGGGTTATGTTAGGGTTAGGGTTAAAGTTAGGGTTAGGGTTAGGTTTAGGGTTAGGATTAGGGTTATGGTTAGTGTTAGGGTTAGGGTTAGGGTTAGGGTAAGGGTAAGGGTTAGGATTAGAGTTAGGGTTAGGGTTAGGGTTAGGTTTAGGGTTAGGGTTAGGTTTAGGGTAAGGGTTAGGGTTAGGTTTTGGTTTAGGATTAGGGGTTAGGCTTAGGGTTAGGGTTAGGGTTAGGGTTAGGTTTAGGGTAGGGTTAGTTTAAGGGTTAGGGTTAGGTTTAGGTTTAGGGTTAGGGTTAGGGTTAGGGTAAGGGTAAGGGTTAGGGTTAGGGTTAGGTGTAGGGTTAGCGATAGGGTAAGGGTAAGGGTTAGAGTTAGGGTTAGGTTTAGGGTTATGGTTAAGGTTAGGTTTAGGGTTAGGATACATTTAAGGATTAGGGTTAGGGTTAGGGTTAGGGATAGGGTTAGGGTAAGGGTAAGGGTTAGGTTAGGGTTAGGCTTAGGTTTAAGGTCAGGGTTAGGGTTAGGTTTAAGGTTAGGATTAGGGTTAGGGTTAGGGGAAGGGTTAGGGTTAGGGTTAGGGTTAGGGTTAGGTTTAGGGTTAGGGTAAGGGTAAGGGTAAGGGTAATTGTAAGGGTTAGAGTTAGGGTTAGGGATAGGGTAAGGGTTAGTTTTAGGGTTAGGCTAAGGGTAAGGTTTAGGGTTAGGGTTAGGATTAAGTTTAGGGTAAGGGTAAGGGTAAGTGTTAGGGTTAAGGTTAGGTTTAGGGTAAGAGAAAGGTTTAGGGTTAAGGTTAGGGTTAGGGTTAGGTTTAGGGTAAGGGTTAGGGTTAACGTTACGTTTAGCGTTAGGGTAAGCGTAAGGGTTAGGTTAAGGTTAGGGTTAGGTTTAGGGTTAGAGTTAGCGTTAGGGTTACGGTAAGGATAAGGGTTAGGGTTAGGGTTAGGGTTAGGTTTAAGGTTAAGGTTAGGGTTAGGGTTAGGGTTAGGGTTAGGGTAAGGGTAATGGTTAGGGTTAGGTTTAGGGTTAGGGTTAGGGTAAGGGTTAGGGTTCGGGTTTGGGTAAGGATAAGTGTTAGGGTTAGGGTTAGGGTTAGGGTTAGTTTAAGGGTTAGGGTTAGGGGTAGAGTTAGGGTTAGGGTTAGGGTAAGGGTAAGTGTTAGGTTTAGGATTAGGTTTAGGTTTGGGGTTAAGGTTAGGGTTAGGGTTAGGGTTAGGGTAAGGGTTAGGATTAGAGTTATGGTTAGGGTTAGGGTTAGGGTTAGGCTTAGGGTTAGGTTTAGGGTTAGGTTTAGGGTAAGGGTTAGGGTTAGGTTTTGGTTTAGGGTTAGGGGTTAGGCTTAGGGTTAGGGTTAGGGTTAGGGTTAGGTTTAGGGTAGGGTTAGTTTAAGGGTTAGGGTTAGGTTTAGGTTTAGGGTTAGGGTTAGGGTTAGGGTAAGGGTAAGGGTTAGGGTTAGGATTAGGGTTAGGGTTAGGGTAATGGTTAGGGTTAGGGTTAGGGTTAGGTTTAGGGTTAGGGATAGGGTTAGGGTTAGGTTTAGGGTTGAGGTTAAAGTTAGGTTTAGGGTTAGGATACATTTAAGGATTAGGGTTAGGGTTAGGGTTAGGGTTATGCTTAGGGTTAAGGTTAGGGTTAGGATTAGGGTTACGTTTAGGGTTAGGGTTAGGGTTAGGGTTAGTGTAAGGTTATGTGTTAGGGTTAGGGTTAGGGTTAGGGGCAGTGTTAGGGTTAGGGTTAGTGTTACGGTTAGGGTTAGGGTAATGGTAAGATTTAGGGTTAAAGTAATGGTCAGGTTAGGGTTAGGGTTAGGGTTAGGGTAAGGGTTAGGGTTAGGTTTAGGGTTATGGTAAGGTAAGGTTTAGGTTTAGGGTTAGGGTTAGGTTTACGGTTAGAGTTAGCATAAGGATAAATATTAGAGTTAAGGTTAGGGTGAGGGTAAGGGTAAGGGTTAGGGTTAAGATAAGGGTTAGAGTTATGGTAAGGGTTAGGGTTAGGGTAAGGGTTAGGGTTAGGGTTAGGTTTAAGTTTGGGGTTAAGGTTCGGGTTAGGGTTAGGGTAAGGGTAAGGGTTATGTTAGGGTTAGGGTTAAAGTTAGGGTTAGGGTTAGGTTTAGGGTTAGGATTAGGGTTATGGTTAGTGTTAGGGTTAGGGTTAGGGTTAGGGTAAGGGTAAGGGTTAGGGTTAGAGTTAGGGTTAGGGTTAGGGTTAGGTTTAGGGTTAGGGTTAGGTTTAGGGTAAGGGTTAGGGTTAGGTTTTGGTTTAGGATTAGGGGTTAGGCTTAGGGTTAGGGTTAGGGTTAGGGTTAGGTTTAGGGTAGGGTTAGTTTAAGGGTTAGGGTTAGGTTTAGGTTTAGGGTTAGGGTTAGGGTTAGGGTAAGGGTAAGGGTTAGGGTTAGGGTTAGGTTTAGGGTTAGCGATAGGGTAAGGGTAAGGGTTAGAGTTAGGGTTAGGTTTAGGGTTATGGTTAAGGTTAGGTTTAGGGTTAGGATACATTTAAGGATTAGGGTTAGGGTTAGGGTTAGGGATAGGGTTAGGGTAAGGGTTAGGGTTAGGGTTAGGGTTAGGTTTAGGTTTGGGGTTAAGGTTAGGGTTAGGGTTAGGGTAAGGGTAAGGGTTAGGTTAGGGTTAGGCTTAGGTTTAAGGTCAGGGTTAGGGTTAGGTTTAAGGTTAGGATTAGGGTTAGGGTTAGGGGAAGGGTTAGGGTTAGGGTTAGGGTTAGGGTTAGGTTTAGGGTTAGGGTAAGGGTAAGGGTAAGGGTAATTGTAAGGGTTAGAGTTAGGGTTAGGGATAGGGTAAGGGTTAGTTTTAGGGTTAGGCTAAGGGTAAGGTTTAGGGTTAGGGTTAGGATTAAGTTTAGGGTAAGGGTAAGGGTAAGTGTTAGGGTTAAGGTTAGGTTTAGGGTAAGAGAAAGGTTTAGGGTTAAGGTTAGGGTTAGGGTTAGGTTTAGGGTAAGGGTTAGGGTTAACGTTACGTTTAGCGTTAGGGTAAGCGTAAGGGTTAGGTTAAGGTTAGGGTTAGGTTTAGGGTTAGAGTTAGCGTTAGGGTTACGGTAAGGATAAGGGTTAGGGTTAGGGTTAGGGTTAGGTTTAAGGTTAAGGTTAGGGTTAGGGTTAGGGTTAGGGTTAGGGTAAGGGTAATGGTTAGGGTTAGGTTTAGGGTTAGGGTTAGGGTAAGGGTTAGGGTTCGGGTTTGGGTAAGGATAAGTGTTAGGGTTAGGGTTAGGGTTAGGGTTAGTTTAAGGGTTAGGGTTAGGGGTAGAGTTAGGGTTAGGGTTAGGGTAAGGGTAAGTGTTAGGTTTAGGATTAGGTTTAGGTTTGGTGTTAAGGTTAGGGTTAGGGTTAGGGTTAGGGTAAGGGTTAGGATTAGCGTTATGGTTAGGGTTAGGGTTAGGGTTAGGCTTAGGGTTAGGTTTAGGGTTAGGTTTAGGGTAAGGGTTAGGGTTAGGTTTTGGTTTAGGGTTAGGGGTTAGGCTTAGGGTTAGGGTTAGGGTTAGGGTTAGGTTTAGGGTAGGGTTAGTTTAAGGGTTAGGGTTAGGTTTAGGTTTAGGGTTAGGGTTAGGGTTAGGGTAAGGGTAAGGGTTAGGGTTAGGATTAGGGTTAGGGTTAGGGTAATGGTTAGGGTTAGGGTTAGGGTTAGGTTTAGGGTTAGGGATAGGGTTAGGGTTAGGTTTAGGGTTGAGGTTAAAGTTAGGTTTAGGGTTAGGATACATTTAAGGATTAGGGTTAGGGTTAGGGTTAGGGTTATGCTTAGGGTTAAGGTTAGGGTTAGGATTAGGGTTACGTTTAGGTTTAGGGTTAGGGTTAGGGTTAGTGTAAGGTTATGTGTTAGGGTTAGGGTTAGGGTTAGGGGCAGTGTTAGGGTTAGGGTTAGTGTTACGGTTAGGGTTAGGGTAATGGTAAGATTTAGGGTTAAAGTAATGGTCAGGTTAGGGTTAGGGTTAGGGTTAGGGTAAGGGTTAGGGTTAGGTTTAGGGTTATGGTAAGGGTAAGGTTTAGGTTTAGGGTTAGGGTTAGGTTTACGGTTAGAGTTAGCATAAGGATAAATATTAGAGTTAAGGTTAGGGTGAGGGTAAGGGTAAGGGTTAGGGTTAAGATTAGGGTTAGAATTAGGGTAAGGGTTAGGGTTAGGGTAAGGGTTAGGGTTAGGGTTAGGGTTAGGTTTAAGTTTGGGGTTAAGGTTCGGGTTAGGGTTAGGGTAAGGGTAAGGGTTATGTTAGGGTTAGAGTTAAAGTTAGGGTTAGGGTTAGGTTTAGGGTTAGAATTAGGGTTATGGTTAGGGTTAGGGTTAGGGTTAGGGTTAGGGTAAGGGTAAGGGTTAGGATTAGAGTTAGGGTTAGGGTTAGGGGTTACGGTTCGGGTTAGTTTTAGGGTTAGGGAAAGAGTTAGGATTAGGGTTAGGGTTAGGTAAGGGTAAGTGTTAGTGTTAGGGTTAGGGTTAGGGTAAGGGTAAGAGTTAGGGTTAGGTTTAGGGTTAGGGTAAGGGTAAGGGTTAGGTTTAGGTTTAGGGTTAGGTTTAGGGTTAGGGTTAGGGTAAGGAAAAATGTTACAATTAAGGTTAGGCTTAGGGTTAGGGTTAATGTTAGGGTGAGGGTAAGGGTAAGGGTTAGTGTTAGGGTTAGGGATAGGGTTAGGGTAAGGGTTAGGGTTAGGGTTAGGGAGATGTTTAGGTTTGGGGTTAAGGTTAGGGTTAGGGTTAGGGTAAGGGTAAGGGTTAGGTTAGGGTTAGGCTTAGGGTTAAGGTCAGGGTTAGGGTTAGGTTTAAGGTTTGTATTAGGGTTACGGTTAGGGGAAGGGTTAGGGTTAGGTTTAGGGTTAGGGTTAGGTATAGGGTTAGGGTAAGGGTAAGGGTAAGGATAATTGTAAGGGTTGGAGTTAGGGTTAGGTGTAGGGTAAGGGTTAGTTTTAGGGTTAGGGTAAGGGTAAGGTTTAGGGTTAGGGTTGGGGTTAAGTTTAGGTTAAGGGTTAGGGTAATTGTTAGGGTTAAGGTTAGGTTTAGGGTAAGAGTAAGGGTTAGGGTTAAGGTTAGGGTTAGGGTTAGGTTTAGGGTTAGGGTTAGGGTTAGGGTTAATGTTAGGTTTAGCGTTAGGGTAAGCGTAAGGGTTAGGTTAGGGTTAGGGTTAGGTTTAGGGTTAGAGTTAGCGTTAGGGTTATGGTAAGGATAAGGGTTAGGATTAGGTTTAGGGTTGGGGTTAAGGTTAGGGTTAGGGTTAGTGTTACGGTTAGGGTGAGAGTTAGGGTAACGGTATGTGTTCGGGTAAGGGTTAGGGTTAGGGTTAGGGTTAGGGTTAGCGTTAGGGTAAGCGTAAGGGTTAGTGTTAGGGTTAGGGTTAAGGTAAGGGTAAGGTTTAGGGTTAGGGTTCGGCTTAGGTTTAGGGTTAGGGTTAGGGTAAGGGTAAGTGTTAGGGTTAGGGTTAGGTTTAGGGTTAGGGTAAGGGTAAGGGTTAGGGTTAGGGTAAGGGTTAGGGTTAGGGTTAGGGTTAGGGTAGGGTTTAGGGTAAGGGTAAGTGTTAGTGTTAGGGTTAGGTTTAGGATAAGGGTAAGGATTAGGGTTAGGTTTAGGGTTAGGGTTAGAGGTTAGGGTTAGGGTTAGGGTTAGGGTTAAGGTGAGGGTTAGGATTTGTTTTTGGGTTAGGATAAGGGTAAGGGTTAGGGTTAGGGTTAGGGTTACAAGTTAGGTTTAGTGTTAGGGTTAGGGTGAGGGGTAGGTTTAGGTTTAGGGTTAGGGTAAGGGTAAGGGTTAGGTTTAGGGTTAGGGTTAGTGTTAGGTTTAGCGTTAGGGTTAGGGTTAGGTTTAGGATTAAGGTTAGGGTTAGGGTTAGGGTTAGGGTTCGGGTAAGAGTTAGGGTTAGGGTTAGGGTTAGGGTAAAGTTTAGGATTAGGGTTAGGGTAAGGTTTAGGGTAAGCGTACATGTTAGTGTTAGGGTTAGGTTTAGGATAAGGGAAAGGATTAGGGTTAGGTTTTGGTTTAGGGTTAGGCTTAGGGTTAGGGATAGGGTAGGGTTAGTTTAGGGTTAGGGTTAGGGTTAGGGTTAGGTTTAGGTTTATGTTTAGGGTTAGTGTAAGGGTAAGGGTTAGGGTTATAATTAGGGTTAGGGTTAGGGTTAGGGTAAGGGTAAGGGTTAGGTTTAGGTTTAGGGTTAGGATAAGGGTAAGGGTTAGGTTTAGGGTTAGGGTTAGGTTTAGGTTTAGGGTTAAGGTTAGGGTTAGGGTTAGGGTAAGGGTAAGGGTTAGGTTAGGGTTAGGGTAAGGGTTAGGGTTAGGGTTAGGTTTAGGTTTGGGGTTAAGGTTAGGGTTAGGGTAAGGGTAAGGGTTAGGGTTAGGGTTAGGGTTAGGTTTAGGTTTGGGGTTAAGGTTAGGGTTAGGGTTAGGGTAAGGGTAAGGGTTAGGTTAGGGTTAGGGTTAGGGTTAAGGTCATTGTTAGGGTTAGGTTTAAGGTTTGGATTAGGGTTAGGTTTAGGGTAAGGGTTAGGGTTATGGTTAGGCTTAGTGTTAGAGAAAGGGTAAGGGTTAGGGTTAGGGTTAGGGTTAGGGTTAAGTTAGAGTTTAGGCTTAGGGTTAAGGTTAGGTTTTGTGTTAGGTTAGGGTAAGGGTTAGGGTTAGGGTTAGGGTTAGTTTAAGGGTTAGGGTTAGGGTTAGGGTTAGTGTGAGATTTAGGGTTGGTTAAGAGTAAGGGTTATGGTTAGGGTTATGGTTAGGGTTAGTTTAAGGTTTAAGGTTAGCTGTTAGGGTTAGGGTTAGGGTTAGGGAAAGGGCTATGGTTAGGATTAGGGTTAGGGTAGGGGTTACGGTTAGGGTTAGCGTAAGTGTTAGCATTAGGGTTAGGGTTAGGGTAAGGGTAAGGGTTAGGGTTAGGGTTAGGGTTAGGGTAAGGTTAAGTGTTAGGGTTAGGGTTAGTGTTAGGGTAAATGTTAGGGTAAGGGTTAGCTTTAGAGTTAGGTTTAGGTTTGGGGTTAAGTATATGGTTAGGGTTAGGGTAATGGTAAGAGTTAGGTTAGGGTTAGGGTAATCTTTAGTGTTAGGGTTAGGGTAAGGGTAGGGTTTAGGGTTAGGGTTAGGTTTATGTTTAGGGT
>JANJXV010000462.1:45000-60000 GCA_024803745.1 Megascapheus bottae
TAGGGTTAGGGTTAGGTTTAAGGTTAGGGATAGGGTAAGGGTAAGGGTTAGAGTTAGGGTTAGGTTTAGGGTTATGGTTAAGGTTAGGTTTAGGGTTAGGATACATTTAAGGATTAGGGTTAGGTTTAGGGTTAGGGATAGGGTTAGGGTAAGGGTTAGGGTTAGGGTTAGGGTTAGGTTTAGGTTTGGGGTTAAGGTTAGGGTTAGGGTTAGGTTAAGGGTAAGGGTTAGGTTAGGGTTAGGCTTAGGGTTAAGGTCACGGTTAGGGTTAGGTTTAAGGTTAGGATTAGGGTTAGAGTTAGGGGAAGGGTTAGGGTTGGGGTTAGGGTTAGGGTTAGGTTTAGGGTTAGGGTAAGGGTAAGGGTAAGGGTAATTGTAAGGGTTAGAGTTAGGGTTAGGGATAGGGTAAGGGTTAGTTTTAGGGTTAGGCTAAGGGTAAGGTTTAGGGTTAGGGTTAGGATTAAGTTTAGGTTAAGGGTAAGGGTAAGTGTTAGGGTTAAGGTTAGGTTTAGGGTAAGAGTAAGGTTTAGGGTTAAGGTTAGGGTTAGGGTTAGGTTTAGGGTAAGGGTTAGGGTTAACGTTACGTTTAGCGTTAGGGTAAGCGTAAGGGTTAGGTTAAGGTTAGGGTTAGGTTTAGGGTTAGAGTTAGCGTTAGGGTTACGGTAAGGATAAGGGTTAGGGTTAGGGTTAGGGTTAGGTTTAAGGTTAAGGTTAGGGTTAGGGTTAGGGTTAGGGTTAGGGTAAGGGTAATGGTTAGGGTTAGGTTTAGGGTTAGGGTTAGGGTAAGGGTTAGGGTTCGGGTTTGGGTAAGGATAAGTGTTAGGGTTAGGGATAGGGTTAGGGTTAGTTTAAGGGTTAGGGTTAGGGGTAGAGTTAGGGTTAGGGTTAGGGTAAGGGTAAGTGTTAGGGTTAGGATTAGGTTTAGGTTTGGGGTTAAGGTTAGGGTTAGGGTTAGGGTTAGGGTAAGGGTTAGGATTAGCGTTAGGGTTAGGGTTAGGGTTAGGCTTAGGCTTAGGGTTAGGTTTAGGGTTAGGTTTAGGGTAAGGGTTAGGGTTAGGTTTTGGTTTAGGGTTAGGGGTTAGGCTTAGGTTTAGGGTTAGGGTTAGGGTTAGTGTTAGGTTTAGGGTAGGGTTAGTTTAAGGGTTAGGGTTAGGTTTAGGTTTAGGGTTAGGGTTAAGGTTAGGGTAAGGGTAAGGGTTAGGGTTAGGATTAGGGTTAGGGTTAGGGTAATGGTTAGGGTTAGGGTTAGGGTTAGGTTTAGGGTTAGGGATAGGGTTAGGGTTAGGTTTAGGGTTGAGGTTAAAGTTAGGTTTAGGGTTAGGATACATTTAAGGATTAGGGTTAGGGTTAGGGTTAGGGTTATGCTTAGGGTTAAGGTTAGGGTTAGGACTAGGGTTACGTTTAGGTTTAGGGTTAGGGTTAGGGTTAGTGTAAGGTTATGTGTTAGGGTTAGGGTTAGGGTTAGGGGAAGTGTTAGGGTTAGGGTTAGTGTTATGGTTAGGGTTAGGGTAATGGTAAGATTTAGGGTTAAAGTAATGGTCAGGTTAGGGTTAGGGTTAGGGTTAGGGTAAGGGTTAGGGTTAGGTTTAGGGTTATGGTAAGGTAAGGTTTAGGTTTAGGGTTAGGGTTAGGTTTACGGTTAGAGTTAGCATAAGGATAAATATTAGAGTTAAGGTTAGGGTGAGGGTAAGGGTAAGGGTTAGGGTTAAGATAAGGGTTAGAGTTAGGGTAAGGGTTAGGGTTAGGGTAAGGGTTAGGGTTAGGGTTAGGTTTAAGTTTGGGGTTAAGGTTCGGGTTAGGGTTAGGGTAAGGGTAAGGGTTATGTTAGGGTTAGGGTTAAAGTTAGGGTTAGGGTTAGGTTTAGGGTTAGGATTAGGGTTATGGTTAGTGTTAGGGTTAGGGTTAGGGTTAGGGTAAGGGTAAGGGTTAGGATTAGAGTTAGGGTTAGGGTTAGGGTTAGGGTTAGGGTTAGGGTTAGGTTTAGGGTAAGGGTTAGGGTTAGGTTTTGGTTTAGGATTAGGGGTTAGGCTTAGGGTTAGGGTTAGGGTTAGGTTTAGGATAGGGTTAGTTTAAGGGTTAGGGTTAGGTTTAGGTTTAGGGTTAGGGTTAGGGTTAGGGTAAGGGTAAGGGTTAGGGTTAGGGTTAGGTTTAGGGTTAGCGATAGGGTAAGGGTAAGGGTTAGAGTTAGGGTTAGGTTTAGGGTTATGGTTAAGGTTAGGTTTAGGGTTAGGATACATTTAAGGATTAGGGTTAGGGTTAGGGATAGGGTTAGGGTAAGGGTTAGGGTTAGGGTTAGGGTTAGGTTTAGGTTTGGGGTTAAGGTTAGGGTTAGGGTTAGGGTAAGGGTAAGGGTTAGGTTAGGGTTAGGCTTAGGTTTAAGGTCAGGGTTAGGGTTAGGTTTAAGGTTAGGATTAGGGTTAGGGTTAGGGGAAGGGTTAGGGTTAGGGTTAGGGTTAGGGTTAGGTTTAGGGTTAGGGTAAGGGTAAGGGTAAGGGTAATTGTAAGGGTTAGAGTTAGGGTTAGGGATAGGGTAAGGGTTAGTTTTAGGGTTAGGCTAAGGGTAAGGTTTAGGGTTAGGGTTAGGATTAAGTTTAGGGTAAGGGTAAGGGTAAGTGTTAGGGTTAAGGTTAGGTTTAGGGTAAGAGAAAGGTTTAGGGTTAAGGTTAGGGTTAGGGTTAGGTTTAGGGTAAGGGTTAGGGTTAACGTTACGTTTAGCGTTAGGGTAAGCGTAAGGGTTAGGTTAAGGTTAGGGTTAGGTTTAGGGTTAGAGTTAGCGTTAGGGTTACGGTAAGGATAAGGGTTAGGGTTAGGGTTAGGGTTAGGTTTAAGGTTAAGGTTAGGGTTAGGGTTAGGGTTAGGGTTAGGGTAAGGGTAATGGTTAGGGTTAGGTTTAGGGTTAGGGTTAGGGTAAGGGTTAGGGTTCGGGTTTGGGTAAGGATAAGTGTTAGGGTTAGGGTCAGGGTTAGGGTTAGTTTAAGGGTTAGGGTTAGGGGTAGAGTTAGGGTTAGGGTTAGGGTAAGGGTAAGTGTTAGGGTTAGGATTAGGTTTAGGTTTGGGGTTAAGGTTAGGGTTAGGGTTAGGGTTAGGCTTAGGGTTAGGTTTAGGGTTAGGTTTAGGGTAAGGGTTAGGGTTAGGTTTTGGTTTAGGGTTAGGGGTTAGGCTTAGGGTTAGGGTTAGGGTTAGGGTTAGGTTTAGGGTAGGGTTAGTTTAAGGGTTAGGGTTAGGTTTAGGTTTAGGTTTAGGGTTAGGGTTAGGGTAAGGGTAAGGGTTAGGGTTAGGATTAGGGTTAGGGTTAGGGTAATGGTTAGGGTTAGGGTTAGGGTTAGGTTTAGGGTTAGGGATAGGGTTAGGGTTAGGTTTAGGGTTGAGGTTAAAGTTAGGTTTAGGGTTAGGATACATTTAAGGATTAGGGTTAGGGTTAGGGTTAGGGTTATGCTTAGGGTTAAGGTTAGGGTTAGGATTAGGGTTACGTTTAGGTTTAGGGTTAGGGTTAGGGTTAGTGTAAGGTTATGTGTTAGGGTTAGGGTTAGGGTTAGGGGCAGTGTTAGGGTTAGGGTTAGTGTTACGGTTAGGGTTAGGGTAATGGTAAGATTTAGGGTTAAAGTAATGGTCAGGTTAGGGTTAGGGTTAGGGTTAGGGTAAGGGTTAGGGTTAGGTTTAGGGTTATGGTAAGGGTAAGGTTTAGGTTTAGGGTTAGGGTTAGGTTTACGGTTAGAGTTAGCATAAGGATAAATATTAGAGTTAAGGTTAGGGTGAGGGTAAGGGTAAGGGTTAGGGTTAAGATTAGGGTTAGAATTAGGGTAAGGGTTAGGGTTAGGGTAAGGGTTAGGGTTAGGGTTAGGGTTAGGTTTAAGTTTGGGGTTAAGGTTCGGGTTAGGGTTAGGGTAAGGGTAAGGGTTATGTTAGGGTTAGAGTTAAAGTTAGGGTTAGGGTTAGGTTTAGGGTTAGAATTAGGGTTATGGTTAGGGTTAGGGTTAGGGTTAGGGTTAGGGTAAGGGTAAGGGTTAGGATTAGAGTTAGGGTTAGGGTTAGGGTTAGAGTTAGAGTTAGGGTTAGTGTAAGGGCAAGGATTAGGGTTAGGGTTAAGGTTAGGGTTAGGCTTAGGGTTAGTGTTAGGGTTAGGGTAAGGGTAATTGTTAGGGTTAGTGTTAGGGTTAGGGTTAAGGTTAGGGTTAGGGTTAGGGTTAGGGTTAGGGTAAGGGTTAGGGTTAGGTTAGGGTAAGGTTTAGGGTTAGGGTTAGGGGTAGGTTTAAGGTTAGGTTTAGGGTTAGGGTAAGGGTAAGGGTTAGGGATAGGGTTAGGGTTAGTTTTAGGGTTAGGGTAAGTGTAAGGGTTAGGGTTAGGGTCAGGGTAAGGGTTAGGTTAGGGTTAGGGTTAGGTTTAAGGTTAGGGTTAGAGTTAGGGTGAGGGTAAGGATTAGGGTTAGGGTTAGGGTTAGGGTAAGGTTTAGGGTTAGGATTAGGGTTAGGGTAGGGTTTAGGGTAAGGGTAAATGTTAGTGTTAGGGTTAGGTTTAGGATAAGGGTAAGGATTAGGGTTAGGTTTTGGTTTAGGGTTAGGAGTTAGGCTTAGGGTTAGGGTTAGGGTTAGGGTAGGGTTAGTTTTAGGGTTAGGGTTAGGGTTAGGTTTAGGTTTAGGGTTAGGGTTAGGGTTAGGGTAAGGGTAAGGGTTAGGGTTAGGACTAGGGTTAGGGTTAGGGTTAGGGTAATGGTTAGGGTTAGGGTTAGGGTTAGGTTTAGGGTTAGGGATAGGGTAAGGGTAAGGTTTAGGGTTAGGGTTAGGTTTAGAGTTGGGGTTAAGTTTAGGTTTAGGGTTAGGATACATTTAAGGATTAGGGTTAGGGTTAGGGTTACGGTTATGCTTAGGGTTAGGGTTAGGGTTAGGATTAGGGTTAGGTTTAGGGTTAGGGTTAGGGTTAGTGTAAGGTTATGTGTTAGGGTTAGGGTTAGGGTTAGGTTTAGGGTAAGTGTTAGGGTTAGGGCTAGTTTTACGGTTAGGGTTAGGGTAAGGGTAAGGTTTAGGGTTAAAGTTTTGGTCAGGGTTAGTGTTAGTGTTAGGGTTAGGGTTAGGGTTAGGGTAAGGGTAAGGGTTAGGGTTAGGTTTAGGGTTATGGTAAGGGTAAGGTTTAGGTTTAGGGTTAGGGTTAGCGTAAGGATTAGGGTTAAGTTTAGAGTTAGGGTTAGGATTAGGGTAAGGGTTAGGGTTAGAGTTAGTTTAAGGGTTAAGTTTAGGTTTAGGGTTAGGGTTAGTTTTAGGTTTAGGGTTAGGGTTCGCGGTTAGGCCTAGGGTTAGGGTTAGGGTAAGGGTTAGGGTTAGGTTTAGTTTAAGGGTTAGGGTTAGGGTTAGTGTAAGGGTAGGTGTTAGGGTTAAGGTAAGAGTTAGGGTTAGGGTTAGGGTTAGGGTTAGGGTTCGGGTAAGGGTAAGGGTTAGGGTTAGGTTTAGGTTTAGGGTTAGGGTAATGGTTAGGGTTAGCGTTAGGGTTAGGTTTGGGGTTAGAGATAGGGTAAGAGTAAGGGTTAGGGTTAGGGTTAGGTTTACGGTTGGGGTTGAGGTTAGGTTTAGGGTTAGGGTACGTTTAAGGATTAGGGTTAGGGTTAGGGTTATGCTTAGGGTTAAGGTTAGGGTTAGGGTTAGGGTTAGGGTTAGGGTAAGTGTTAGGGTTAGGGTTAGGGTTACGGTTAGGGTTAGGGTTAGGGTTACGGTTAGGGTTAGGGTAAGTGTAAGGGTTAGGGTTATGGTTAGGGTTAAGGTTGAGGTTAGGGTTAGGGTTACGGATAGGTTTAGGTTTAGGATTAGGGTTAGGGTTAGGGTAAGGGTTAGGGTTATGTTTAGCATTAGGGTAATGTTTAGGGTTAGGGTTAGAGTTAGGGTTAGGTTTAGGGTTAGGTATAGGGTAAGAGTAAGGGTTAGGGTTAGGGATAGGTTTAAGTTTGGGGTTAACGTTAGGTTTAGGGTTAGGGTACATTTAAGGATTAGGGTTAGGGTTAGGGTTATTGTTATGCTTAGGGTTATTGTCAGGGTTGTTATTAGGGTTAGGTTTAGGGTTAGGGTTAGGGTTAGCGTTAGGGTAAGGTTATGTGTTAGGGTTAGGGTTAGGGTTAGGGTTAGGGTAAGTGTTAGGCTTAGGTTTAGTGTTATGGTTAGGGTTAGGGTAAGGGTAAGGGTTAGGGTTAAAGTTAGGGTCAGGGTTAGGGTTAGGGTTTGGGTAGGGTTAGGGTTAGGGTTAGGGTTAGGATTAGGTTAGGGTTAGGGTAAGGGTAAGGGTTAGGGTTATGGTTAGGGTAAGGGTAAGTGTAAGGGTTAGGGTTAGGGGTTAGGGTTAATGTTAGGGTTAGGTTAAGGGTTAGGGTTAGAGTTAGGGTTAGGGTTAGAATAAGGGTTAGGGTTAGGGTAAGGGTAAGTGTTAGGGTTAGGGTTAGGGTTAGGGTTTGGGTAAGGGTTATGGTTAGGGTTAGGGTTAGGTTTAGGGTTGGGGTAAGGTTAGGGTTAGCAAAATGGAAAGTGTTAGGGTTAGGGTTAGGGTTAGGGTTGGGTAAGGGTAAGAGTAAGGGTTAGGGTTAGGGGTTGGGGTTAATGTTAGGGTTAGGTTAAGGGTTAGGGTTAGAGTTAGGGTTAGGGTTAGGATAAGGGTTAGGGGTAGGGTAAGGGTAAGTGTTAGGGTTAGTGTTAGGGTTAGGGTAAGTGTTATGGTTAGGTTTACGGTAAGGTTTACGGTGGGGGTTTAGTTTAGGGTTAGGAAAATAGAAATGTTAGGGTTAGGGTTAGGGTTAGGGTTATGGTTAGGGTTACGGTTAGGGTTAGGGTTAGTGTTAAGGTTGAGGTTAGATTTAGGGTTAGGGTTAGGGTAAGGGTTATGGTTAGGGTTACAATTAGGGTTAGGTTTAGCGTTACGGTTAGGGTTAGGGTTAGGGTAAGGGTTAGGGTTAGGTTTATGGTTAGGGTTAGGGTTAGGGTAACTGTTAGGGTTAGGGTTAGGGTTAGGGTAAGGGTAAGTTTTAGGGTTAAAGTTATGTTCAGGGTTAGGGTTAGGGATTGGGGTAGGGTGAGGGTAAGGGTTAGGGTTAGGTTTAGGGTTATGGTAAGGGTAAGGTTTAGGTTTAGGGTTAGGTTTAGGTTTAGGGTTAGGGTTAGCGTAAGGATAAATATTAGAGTTAAGGTTAGGGTGAGGGTAAGAGTAAGGGTTAGGGTTAAGATTAGGGTTAGGGTTAGGGTAAGGGTTAGGGTTAGGGTTAGGGTTAGGGTATGGGTAACGGTTAGGGTTAGGGTTAGGGTTAGGGTAAGGGTTAGGGTTAGGGTTAGGGTTAGGGAAGGGTAAGGTTAGGGTTAGGGTTAGGGTAAGGGTAAGGGTTAAGGTTAGGGTTAGGGGTAGTTTTAGGGTTAGGCTAAGGGTTAGGGTTAGGGTTAGGGTTAGGGTTAGGGCGAGGGTTAGGGTTAGGGTTAGGGTTAGGGTTAGGTTTAGGTTTGGGGTTAAGCTTAGGGTTAGGGTTAGGGTAAGTGTAAGGGTTAGGTTAGGGTTAGGGTTAGGGTTAAGGTCAGGGTTTGGGTTAGGTTTAAGGTTAGGATTAGGGTTAGGGTTAGGGTAAGGGTTAGGGTTAGGGTTAGGGTTAGGGTTATGCTTAGGGTTAGGGTTAGGGTTAGGATTAGGGTAAGGGTTAGGGTTAGGGTTAGGGTTAGGGTTATGCTTAGGGTTAGGGTTAGGGTTAGGATTAGGGTTAGGTTTAGGGTTAGGGTTAGGGTTAGGGTAAGGTTATGTGTTAGGGTTAGTGTTAGGGTAAGGGTAAGGTTTAGGGTTAAAGTTATGGTCAGGGTTAGGGTTAGGGTTAGGGTAAGGGTAAGGGTTAGGGTTAGGTTTAGGGTTATGGTAAGGGTAAGGTTTAGGTTTAGGGTTAGGGTTAGGTTTAGGGTTAGGGTTAGCGTAAGGATAAATATTAGAGTTAAGGTTAGGGTGAGGGTAAGGGTAAGGGTTAGGGTTAGGGTTAGGGTTAATGTTAGGGTGAGGGTAAAGGTAAGGGTTAGGGTTAGGGTTAGGGTTAGGGATAGGGTAAGGGTTAGGGTTAGGGTTAGGGTTAGGGTTAGGTTTGGGGTTAAGGTTAGGGTTAGGGTTAGAGTAAGTGTAAGGGTTAGGTTAGGGTTAGGGTTAGGGTTTAGGTCAGGGTTAGGGTTAGGTTTAAGGTTAGGATTAGGGTTAGGGTTAGGGTAAGGGTTAAGGTTAGGGTTAGGGTTAGGCTTAGTGTTAGAGTAAGGGTAAGGGTTAGGGTTACTGTTAGGGTTAGGGTTAATTTAGAGGTTAGGGTTAGGGTTAGGGTAAGTGTTAGGTTTAGGGTTAGGGTAAGGGTAAGGGTTAGGGTTAGAGTTAGGTTTGGAGTTAGGGTAAGGGCAAGGGTTAGGGTTAGGTTTAAGGTTAGGGTTAGGGTTAGGGTTAGGGTAAGGGTAAGGGTTAGGGTCAGTGTTAGGGTTAGGGTTAGGGTTAGTGTTAGGGTTAGTGTAGGGTTAGGGTTATGTTAGGGTAAGGGTTAGGGTTAGGGTTAGTGTTAGGGTAAGGGTAAGGGTTAGGGTTAGGTTTCGGGTTAGGGCAAGGTTTAGAGTTAGGGTTAGGGTTAGGGTTGGTTTAGAGTAAAGGTAAGTGTTATTGTTAGGGTTAGGTTTAGGATAAGGGTATGGATTAGGGTTAGGTTTAGGGTTAGGGTTAGGGTTAGGGGTTAGGCTTAGGCTTAGAGTAAGGGTAAGGGTTAGGGTTAGGGTTAGGGTTAGGGTTAAGTTTGAGGTTAGGGTAGGGTTAGGGTTAGGGTAAGGGTTAGGGTTAGGGTTAGGGTAAGGATAAATGTTAGAGTTAAGGTTAGGGTGAGGGTTAGGGTTAGGGGTAGGATTAGGGTTATGGTTAGGGTAAGATTTAGGGTTAGATTTAGGGTTAGGGTTAGACTTAGTGTTAGGGTAAGGGTAAGGGTTAGGTTTAGGGTTAGGGTTAGGGTTAAGGTTGAGGTTAGGGTTAGGGTAAGGATAAACGTTAGAGTTAAGGTTAGGGTGAGGGTTAGGGTTTGGGTAAGTGTTAGCGTTAGGGTTAGGGTTAGGGTTAGGCTTAGTGTTAGAGTAAGGGTAAGAGTTAGGGTTAGGGTTAGGGTTAGGGTTAGGTTTAAGTTTGAGGTTAGGGTTAGGGTTAGGGTTAGGGTAAGGGTTAGGGTTAGGGTTAGGGTTAGGGTAAGGGTTAGGGTTAGGGTTAGGGTTAGGTGTAAGGTTGGGGTAAAAGTTCGGGTTACGGTTAGGGTAAGGGTAAGGCTTAGGTCAGGGTTAGGGTTAGGTTTAGGGTTAAGGTTAGGGTTACGGTTAGGTTTAGGGTTAGGATTAGGGTTATGGTTAGGGTTAGGATTTGGTTAGGGTTAGGGTTAGGGTAAGGATAAGGGATAGGATTAGAGTTACAGTTAGGGTTAGGGTTAGGGGTTACGGTTATGGTTAGGTTTAGGGTTAGGGAAAGAGTTAGGATTAGGGTTAGGGTTAGGTAAGGGTAAGTGTTAGTGTTAGTGTTAGGGTTAGGGTAAGGGTAAGGGTTAGGGTTAGGTTTAGGGTTAGGGTAAGGGTAAGGGTTAGGTTTAGGGTTAGGGTTAGGTTTAGGGTTAGGATTAGGGTAAGGAAAAATGTTACAATTAAGGTTATGGTTAGGGTTAGGGTTAGGGTTAAGGTTAGGGTGAGGGTAAGGGTAAGGGTTAGGGTTAGGGTTATGGATAGGGTAAGGGTTAGGGTTAGTGTTAGGGTTAGGGTTAGGGTTAAGGTTGAGGTTAGGGTTAGGGTTAGGATAAATATTAGAGTTAAGTTTAGGGTGATGGTTAGGGTTAGGGTAAGGGTTAGCGTTAGGGTTAGGGTTAGGGTTAGGTTTAGTGTTAGAGTAAGGGTAAGGGTTAGGGTTATGGTTAGGGTTAGGGTTAGGTTTAAGTTTGAGGTTAGGTTTAGGGTTAGGGTTAGGGTTAGGGTACGTGTTAGGCTTAGGTTTAGTGTTATGTTTAGGGTTAGGGTAAGGGTAAGGGTTAGGGTTAAAATTAGGGTCAGGGTTAGCGTTAGGGTTAGGGTAAGGGTAAGGGTTAGGGTTAGGTTTAGGGTTAGGGTAAGGGTAAGGGTTAGGGTTAGGGTTAGGGTAAGGGTAAGGGTTAGGTTAGGGTTAGGGTTAAGGTTAGGGTTAGGGTTAGGTTTAGGGTTAGGATTAGGTTAGGGTTAGGGTAAGGGTTAGGGTTATGGTTAGGGTAAGGGTAAGTGTAAGGGTTAGAGTTATGGGTTAGGCTTAATGTTAGGGTTAGGTTAAGGGTTAGGGTTAGAGTTAGGGTTAGGGTTAGGATAAGGGTTAGGGTTAGGTTAAGGGTAAGTGTTAGGGTTAGGGTTAGGGTTAGGGTTATGTTTAGGGTTGACGTTAAGGTTAGGGTTAGGATAATGGAAAGTGTTAGGGTTAGGGTTAGGGTTAGGGTTACGGTAAGGTTTAGGGTTAGGGGTTAGGGTTAATGTTAGGGTTAGGTTAAGCGTTAGGGTTAGAGTTAGGTTTAGGGTTAGGATAAGGGTTAGGGTTAGGGTAAGAGTAAGTGTTAGGGTTAGGGTTAGGGTTAGGCTAAGGGTATGGGTTATGTTTAGGTTTAGGGTTAGGTTTACGGTAGGGGTTTAGTTTAGGGTTACGAAAGGGGAAATGTTAGGGTTAGGGTTAGGGTTATGGTTAGGGTTACGGTTAGGGTTAGGGTTAGGGTTAAGGTTGAGGTTAGGTTTAGCGTTACGGTTAGGGTTAGGGTTAGGGCTAGGGTAAGGGTTAGGGTTAGGTTTAGGGTTAGTTTTAGGGTTAGGGTAAGTGTTAGGGTTAGGGTTAGGGTAAGGGTAAGGGTTAGGGTTAGATTTAGGGTTAGGGTTTAGGGTTAGTGTTAGGTTTATGGTTAGGGTTAGGGTAAGGGTTAGACTTAGGGTTAGGGTTAGAGTAAGGGTTAGGGTTAGGGTTCGGATTAGGTTTAGGGCTAGGTTTAGCGTAAGGGTTATGGTTAGGGTTAGGGTTAGGGGTAAGGGTTAGAGTTAGGTTTAGGGTTAGGGTAACGGTGAGGTTTAGGTTTAGGGTTAGGGTTAGGGGTAGGGTTAGGGCTAGGTTTAGGGTTAGGGTTAAGGTAAGTGTAAGGGTTAGGGTTAAGGTTAGAGTTAGGATTAGGGTTAGGTTTACGTTACGGTTAGGGTTAGGGTTAGGTTTAGGGTAAGGGTAAGGTTTAGGATTAGGGTTAGGGTTAGGGTAAGGGAAAGTGTAGGGTTAGGGTTAGGGTTAGGGTTAGGATGAGTGTAAGGGTTAGGGTTAGGTTTATGGTTAGGGTAATGGTTAGGTTTAGGGTTAGGGTTAGGTTTAGATAAGGGTAAGTGTTAGGGTTAGGGTTAGGTTTAGGGTTAGGCTTAGTCTTAGGATTAGGGTTAGGGTTAGGTTTAGGGAAAGGGAAAGGGTTAGGGTTAGGGTTAGGTTTAGGGTAAGCATTAAGGTTAGTCTTAGGGTTAGGGTAAGTGTTAGGGTTAGGGTTAGGGTTAGCACTAAGGTTAGGGTTAGGGTTAGGGTAAGGGTAAGGTTTGGGGTTAGGGTTAGGTTTAGGGTAAGGGTAAGGGTTAGGGTTAGGGTTAGGGTTAGGTTAGGTTTAGGGTTAGGGTAAGGGTAAGGGTTAAGGTTAGGATCTGTGTTAGGTTTAGGGTTAGGGAAAGGGTTAGGGTTAGGGTTATGGTTAGGGTAGGGTTAGGGTTAGGGTTAGGTTTAGGGTTAAGTTAACGGTAAGGTTTAGGGTTAGGGTTAGGGTTATGGAAAGGGTTAGTGTTAGTGTTAGGGTTAGGGTTAGGTTCAGGGTAATGGTTAGGGAAAGGGTAATGGTTAGGTTTAGTTTTAGGTTTAGGTTTGGGTTAGGGTTAGGGACAGGGTAAGTGTAAGTTTTAGGGTAAGGGTAAAGGTTAGGGTTAGGTTTAGGGTTGGGGTTAAGGTTAGGGTTAGGGTTAGGGTAAGGGTAAGGGTAAGGTTAGGGTTAGGGTTAGGGTAAGGGTAAGGTTTAGGTTTAGGGTTCGGGTTAGTGGAAGGGTTAGGGATAGGGTGAGGGTTGGGTTAGGGTTAGGGTATAGGGTTCGGGTTAGGGTTAGGGTAAGGGTTAGGTTCAGGGTTAGGGTTAGGGTTAGGTTTATGGTAGGGGTAGGTGTTAGGGTTAGGGTTAGTTTTAGGGAAAGTGTTAGGGTTAGGGTTAGGGTTAGGTTAAGGGTTAGGGTTAGGGTTAGGATTAGGGTTAGTGTTAGGGTTTGGGTTAGGTTTAGGGTTAGGTTTAGGATTAGGGTTAGGGTAAGGTTAAGTGTTAGGGTTAGTGTTAGGGTTAGGGTAAGGGCAATGGTTAGGATTAGGGTTAGGGTTAGGGTTAGGGTTAGGGGTAAGGGTTATGGTTATGTTTAGGGTTAGGGTAATGGTAAGGTTTAGGTTTAGGGTTAGGGTTAGGGGTTAGTGTTAGGGCTAGGTTTAGGGTTAGGGTAAGGGTAAGTGTTAGGGTTAGGGTTAGGGTTAGGGTTTGGATGAGGGTAAGGGTTAGCGTTAGGCTTAAGGTTAGGTGTTAGGGTTAGGGTAAGGGTAAGTGTTAGGTTTAGGGGTTAGGGTTAGTGTTAGGGTTAGGTTTAGGGTTAGGGTTAGGGTCTAGCATTAAGTTTAGGGTTAGGGACTGGGTAAGGGTAAGGGTTAGGGTTAGGGTTAGTGGTTAGCATTAAGGTTAGGGTTAGGGTTGGGTTTAAGATAAGGGTAAGTGATAGGGTTAGGGTGAGGGTTAGGGTTAGGATAAGGGTAAGGGTTAGAGTTAGGGTTAGGGTTAGGTTTAGGGTTAGGTTTCGGGTAAGGTATAGGATTAGGGTTAGGTTTAGAGTTAGTGTTAGGGTTAGGGTAACGGCAAGGGTTACGGTTTGGGTTAGGGTTAGATTTAGGTGTTAGGGTTAACGTTAGGGTTAGGGTAAGGTTAGGGTTAGGGTCAGGGTTAGGGTTAGGGTAAGGGTAAGTGTTAGGGTTAGGGTTAGGCTTAGGGGTAGGGTAAAGGTTATGGTTAGGGTTAGGGTTAGCGTTAGGGTAAGGATTAGGGTTAGGGTTAGGGTTAGGGTAAGGGTTAGGGTGAGGGTTAGGGTAAGAGTAAGTGTTAGGGTTAGGGTTAGGGTTAGGGTTAGTGTTAGGTTTAGGATAGGGTTAGGGTTAGGGTTAGTGTAAGGATAAGTGTTAGGGTTAGATTTAGGGTTAGGGTAAGGGTAAGGGTTAGGGTTAGAGTTAGGGTTAGGGTTAGGGGTTAGGTTTAGGTTTAGGGTTAGGGTAAAAGTTATGGTTAGGGTTAGGGTTAGCGTTAGGGTAAGGATTAGGGTTAGGGTTAGGGTTAGGTTTAGGTTTAGGGTTAGGGTTAGGGTAACGGCATGGGTTAGGTTTAGGTTAGGTTTAGATTTAGGTGTTAGTGTTAACGTTAGGGTTAGAGTAAGGTTAGGGTTAGGGTCAGGGTTAGGGTTAGGGTAAGGGTAAGTGTTAGGGTTAGGATTAGGCTTAGGGGTAGGGTAAGGGTAAGGGTTAAGGTAAGGGTTAGGGTTAGGGTTAGGGTAAGAGTAAGTGTTAGGGTTAGGGTTAGGGTAAGGGTTTTTGTTAGGTTTAGGATAGGGTTAGGGTTAGGGTGAGTGTAAGGATAAGTGTTAGGGTTAGATTTAGGTTTAGGGTAAGGGTAAGGGTTAGGGTTAGAGTTAGGATTAGGGATAGTGTTGAGGTTAGGGTTAGGGTTAGGGTTAGGGTAAGGTTTAAGGTTAGGTTTAGGGTTAGGGAAAGGGTAAGTGTTATGGTTAGGTTTAGGGTTAGGGTTAGGTTTGGGTTTGGGGTTAGGGTTAGGGTAAGGGTAAGGGTTAGGGTTAGCATTAGGTTAGGGTTAGGGTTAGGGTAAGGGTAAGGTTTAGGGTTAGGGTTAGGGCTAGGATTAGGGTTAGGGTTAGGGTAAGATTTAGGGTTAGGGTTAGGGTAAGATTCGGGTTAGGGTAAGATTTAGGGTTAGGGTTAGGCTAAGGTTCGGGTTACGGTTAGGGTTAGGGTTAGCGTAATGGTTAGGGTTAGGGTTAGGGTTAGCATTAAGGTTAGGGTTAGGGTTGGGGTAAGGGTAAGGGGTAGGGGTAGGGTTAGGGTTAGGGATAGAGTTAGGGTTAGTGTTAGGTTTAGGGTTAGGGTTAAGGTTAGGGTTAGTGTTAGTGTAAGAGTAAGTGTTAGGGTTAGGGTTAGGGTTAAGTTTAGAGTTAGGGTTAGGGTTAGGCTAAGGGTTAGGGGTAGGGATAGAGTAAGGGTTAGGGTTAGTGTTAGGGTTAGTGTAAGGGTTAGGGTTAGGGTTAGGGTTAGGGTTAGTGTAAGGCTAAGGGTTAGGGTTAGGGTTAGGGTTAGGGTTAAGGTTAGAGTTAGGGTTAGGGTTAGGGTAAGGCTTAGGATTAGGATTAGGGTAAGAGTTAGGGTTAGGGCAAGGGTTTGGGGAAAGGCTAAGTGTTAGGGTTAGGGTGAGGGTTAGGGTAAGGTTTAGGGTTAGGGTTAGGGTTAGTATAAGGGTTAGGGTTAGGGTTAGGGTTAGCATTAAGGTTAGGTTTATGGTTAGGGTAACGGTGAGGGTTAGGGTTAGGGTTTAGGTTAGGTTTAGGGGTTAGGATTAGGGTTAGGGTTAGGTTTAGGGTTAGTGTTAGGGTAAGGGTAAGGTTTAGGGCTAGGGTAAGTGTTAGGGTTAGGGTTTGGGTAAGGGTTAGTGTTAGGGTTAGGCTTAGGGTAAGGGTTAGGTTTAGGGTTAGGGGTAGGATTAGAGTAAGGATTAGGGTTAGGGTTAGGGTTAGGGTAAGGGTTAGGGTTAGGTTAGGGTTAGCATTAAGGTTAGGTTTAAGGTTAATGTAAGGGTAAGAGCTAGGGTTAGGGTTACGGGTTAGGGATAGGGTTAGGGTTAGGATTAGGTTTAGGGTTAGGGTTAGGGTAAGGGTAAGGGTTAGGGTTAGGGTAAGTGTTAGGATT
>JANJXV010000462.1:62500-77500 GCA_024803745.1 Megascapheus bottae
GGGTAAGTGTTAGTGTTAGGTTTAGGGTTAGGGTAAGGGTTAGGGTTAGGGTTAGGTTTAGGGGTAGGGTTAGGGTTAGGGTTAGGGTTAGAGTTAGGGTTAGGGTAAGGGTAAGGTTTACGGTTAGAGTTAGGGTTAGGTTTAGGGTTAATTTAAGGGTAAGGATTAGGGTTAGGGTTAGGTTTAGGGTAAGGGTTAGGGTTAGGTAGGGTAAGGGTAAAATTTAGGGTTAGGGTTAGGGTAACGGTAAGGGTTAGTGTTAGGTTTAGGGTTAGGGTTAGGTTTAGGGTAACGGTTAGGGAAAGGGTAATGGTTAGGCTTAGTTTTAGGTTTAGGTTTGGGTTAGGGTTAGGGATAGGGTAAGCGTAAGTGTTAGGGTAAGATTAAAGGTTAGGGTTAGGTTTAGGGTTGGGGTTAAGGTTTGGGTTAGGATTAGGGTAAGGGTAAGGTTAGGGTTAGAGTTAGGGTAAGGGTAAGATTTAGGTTTAGGTTTAGGTTTAGGGTTAGGGGAAGGGTTAGGGATAGGGTGAGGGTTGGGTTACGGTTAGGGTTTAGGGTTTGGGTTAGGGTTAGGGTTAGGGTAAGGGTTAGGGTCAGGGTTAGGGTTGGGTTAGGTTTAGGGTAGGGGTTAGGGTTAGGGTTAGGGTTAGGTTTAGGGAAAGGTTTAGGGTTAGGGTAAGGGAAAGGTTAAGGTTTAGGGTTAGGGTTAGGATTAGGGTTAGTGATAGGGTTAGGGTAAGGGTTAGGGTTAGGGTTAGGGTTAGGGTTAGCATTAAGTTTAGGTTTAGGGTTAGGGTAAGGGTAAGGGTTAGGGTTAGAGTTAGGGTTTGGGTTAGGGGTTGTGTTATTGTTACGGTTAGGGTTAGGGTTAGGGTTAGGATTAGGTATACGGTTACGGTTAGGGTAAGGGTTAGTGTTAGGGTTAGGGTTAGGGTTAGGGTTAGGATTAGGTTTAGGGTTAGGGTTAGGGTAAGGGTAAGGGTTAGGGTTAGGTTTAGGATTAGGGTTAGGGTTAGGGTAAGTTTTAGGGTTAGGGTTAGGGTAAGGTTCGGGTTAGGGTTAGGGTTAGGGTTAGCGTAAGGGTTAGGGTTAGGGGTGGGGTAAGGGTAAGGGGTAGGGTAGGGTTATTGTTAGGGATAGAGTTAGGGTTAGTGTTAGGTTTAGGGTTAGGTTTAAGGTTAGGGTTAGTATTAGCGTTAGGGTTAGTGTTAGTGTAAGAGTATGGGTTAGGGTTAGGGTTAGGCTAAGGGTTAGGGGTAGGGGTAGAGTAAGGGTTAGGGTTAGTTTTAGGGTTAGGGTAAGGGTTAGGGTTAGGGTTAGTGTAAGGGTAAGGGTTAGGGTTAGGGTTAGGGTTAAGGTTAGAGTTAGGGTTAGGGTTAGGCTAAGGCTTAGGATTAGGTTTAAGGTAAGAGTTAGGGTTAGGGCAAGGGTTTGGGGAAAGGGTAAGTGTTAGGGTTAGGGTGAGGGTTAGGGTAAGGTTTAGGGTTAGGGTTAGGGTTAGGATAAGGGTTAGGGTTAGGGTTAGGGTTAGCATTAAGGTTAGGTTTAGGGTTAGGGTAACGGTGAGGGTTAGGGTTAGGGTTTAGTTTAGGTTTAGGGGTTAGGATTAGGGTTAGGGTTAGGTTTAGGGTTAGTGTTAGGGTAAGGGTAAGGTTTATGGCTAGGGTAAGGTTTAGGGGTAGGGTTTGGGTAAGGGTTAGGGTTAGGGTTAGGCTTAGGGTAAGGGTTAGGTTTAGGGTTAGGGTTAGTATTAGAGTAAGGATTAGGGTTAGGGTTAGGGTTAGGGTAAGGGTTAGGTTAGGGTTAGCATTAAGGTTAGGTTTAGGGTTAGTGTAAGGGTAAGAGCTAGGGTTAGGGTTAGGGTTTAGGGATAGGGTTAGGGTTAGGATTAGGTTTAGGGTTAGGGTTAGGGTAATTGTAAGGGTTAGGGTTAGGGTAAGTGTTAGGATTAGGGTTAGGGTAAGGGTTAAGGTTAGGGTTAGGGTTAGGGTAAGGGTTAGGGTTAGGGTTAGGGTAAGTGTTAGGGTTAGAGTTAGGGTAAGGGTTAGGGTTAGGGTTGGGGTAAGGGTTAGGGTTAGGATTAGGGTTAGGGTTAGGGTAATGGTTAGGGTTAGTGTTAGGTTTAGGGTTAGGGTAACGGTTAGGGTTAGGGTTCGGGTAAGGGTTAGGGTTAGGGTTAGGGTAAGGATTAGGGTTAGGTTAGGGTTAGCATTAAGGTTAGGTTTAGGGTTAGTGTAAGGGTAAGAGCTAGGGTTAGGGTTAGGGGTTAGGGATAGGTTAGGGTTAGGATTAGGTTTAGGGTTAGGGTTAGGGTAAGGGTAAGGGTTAGGGTTAGGGTAAGTGTTAGGAATAGGGTTAGGGTAAGGGTTAGGGTTAGGGTTAGGGTTAGGGTAAGGGTTAGGGTTAGGGTTAGGGTTAGGGTGAGGGTAAGGGTTAGAGTTAGGGTTAAGTTTAGGGTTAGGGTTAGGGTTAGGCCAAAGTTTAGGGTTAGGGGTAGGGTAAGGGTTAGGGTTACTGTTAGGGTTAGGGTTAGGGTTAGGGTAAGGATTAGGGTTAGTCTTAGGGTTAGGGTAAGTGTTAGGGTTAGGGTTAGGGTTAGCACTAAGGTTAGGGTTAGGGTTAGGGTAAGGGTAAGGGTTGGGGTTAGGGTTAGGTTTAGGGTAACGATAAGGGTAAGGGTTAGGGTTAGGGTTAGGTTAGTTTAGGGTAAGGGTTAGGGTTAGGGTTAGTGATAGGTTTAGGGTTATGGTAAGGGTTAGTGTTAGGGTTAGGGTTAGGGGTAGGGGTAATGTTAGGGTTAGGGTTAGGGTTAGAGTTAGGTTTAGGGTAAGGGTAAGGTTTACGGTTAGAGTTAGGGTTAGGTTTAGGGTTAAGTTAAGGGTAAGGGTTAGGGTTAGGGTTAGGTTTAGGGTAAGGGTTAGGGTTAGGTAGGGTAAGGGTAAGATTTAGGGTTAGGGTTAGGGTTACGGTAAGGGTTAATGTTAGGGTTAGGGTTAGGGTTAGGTTTAGGGTAACGGTTAGGGAAAGGGTAATGGTTAGGGTTAGTTTTAGGTTTAGGTTTGGGTTAGGGTTAGGGATAGGGTAAGCGTACGTGTTAGAGTAAGGGTAAACGTTAGGGTTAGGTTTTGGGTTGGGGTTAAGGTTAGGGTTAGGATTAGGCTAAGGGTAAGGTTAGGGTTAGGGTTAGGGTAAGGGTAAGGTTTAGGTTTAGGGTGAGGGTTAGGGGAAGGGTTAGGGATAGGGTGAGGGTTGGGTTACAGTTAGGGTTTAGGGTTCGGGTTAGGGTTAGGGTTAGGGTAAGGGTTAGGGTCAGGGTTAGGGTTAGGGTTAGGGTTATGTTTAGGGTAGGGGTAAGTGTTAGGGTTAGGGTTAGGTTTAGGGAAAGGGTTAGGGTTAGGGTTAGGGTTAGCATTAAGGTTAGGTTTAGGGATAGGGTAAGGGGAAGGGTTAGGGTTAGTGTTAGGGTTAGGTTAAGGGTTAGGGTTAGGGTTAGGATTAGGGTTAGTGTTAGGGTTTGGGTTAGGTTTAGGGTTAGGGTTAGGATTAGGGTTAGGGTAAGGTTAAGTGTTAGGGTTAGGGTTAGGGTAAGGGCAATGGTTAGGATTAGGGTTAGTGTTAGGGTTAGGGGTTAGGTTTAGGGTTAGGTTAAGGGTTACCGTTAGTGGTAGGGTAAGGGTTAGGGTTAGCGTTAGGGTTAGGGTAAGGGTTAGGGTTAGGGTTAGGGTTAGGTATAGGTTTAGGGATAGGTTTAGGGTAAAGGTTAGGGTTAGGGTTAGGGTTAGGGGTAAGGGTTAGGGTTATGTTTAGGGTTAGGTTAAGGGTAAGGTTTAGGTTTAGGTTTAGGGTTAGGGGTTAGTGTTAGGGCTAAGTTTAGGGTTAGGGTAAGGGTAAGTGTTAGGTTTAGGGTTAGGGTTAGGGTTCGGATGAGGGTAAGGGTTAGCGTTAGGGTTAAGGTTAGGTGTTAGGTTTAGGGTAAGGGTAAGTGTTAGGGTTAGGGGTTAGGGTTAGTGTTAGGGTTCCGTTTAGGGTTAGGGTTAGGGTTAGCATTAAGTTTAGGGTTAGGGATAGGGTAGGGGTAAGGGTTAGGGTTAGGGTTAGTGGTTAGCGTTGAGGTTAGGGTTAGGGTTGGGGTTAGGATAAGGGTAAGTGATAGGGTTAGGGTGAGGGTTAGGGTTAGGATAAGGGTAAAGGATACGGTTAGCGTTAGGGTTAGGTTTAGGGTTAGGTTTCGGGTAAGGTATAGGATTAGGGTTAGGTTTAGGGTTAGGTTTAGAGTTAGGGTTAGGGTTAGGGTAACGGCAAGGGTTACGGTTTGGGTTAGGGTTAGATTTAGGTGTTAGGGTTAACGTTAGGGTTAGGGTAAGGTTAGGGTTATGGTCAGGGTTAGGGTTAGGGTAAGGGTAAGTGTTAGGGTTAGGGTTAGGCTTAGGGGTAGGGTAAGGGTAAGGGTTAGGGTTAGGTTTAGGGTAAGGGTTAGGGTTAGGGTTAGGGTAAGAGTAAGTATTAGGGTTAGGGTTAGGGTTAGGGTTAGGGTTAGGGTTAGGATAGGGTTAGGGTTAGGGTAAGGATAAGTGTTAGGGTTAGATTTAGGGTTAGGGTAAGGGTAAGGGTTAGGGTTAGAGTTAGGGTTAGGGTTACGGGTTAGTTTTAGGGTTAGGTTTAGGGTAAAGTTTAGGGTTAGGGTTAGGGTTAGCGTTAGGGTAAGGATTAGGGTTAGGGTTAGGGTAAGGGTAAGGGTTAGGGTTACGCTTCGGCTTAGTTTTAGGGTTAGGGTTAGGGTTAGGGTTGGAGTAGGGTAAGGGTAAGGGTTATTATTATGGTTAGGGTTAGGGTTTGGATTAGGGTAAGGGTTAGGGTTAGGATTAAGTTAAGAGTTAGGGTTAGGGCAAGGGTTTGGGGAAAGGGTAAGTGTTAGGGTTAGGGTGAGGGTTACGGTAAGGTTTAGGGTTAGGGTTAGGGTTAGGATAAAGGTTAGGGTTAGGGTTAGGGTTAGCATTAAGGTTAGGTTTAGGGTTAGGGTAACGGTGAGTGTTAGGGTTAGGGTTTAGGTTAGGTTTAGGGGTTAGGGTTAGGGTTAGTCTTAGGGTTAGGGTTAGGGTTAGGGTAAGGGTAAGGTTTAGGGCTAGGGTAAAGGTTAGGGGTAGGGTTTGGGTTAGGGTTAGGGTTAGGGTTAGGCTTAGGGTAAGGGTTAGATTTAGGGTTAGGGTTAGGATTAGAGTAAGGATTAGGGTTAGTGTTAGGGTTAGGGTAAGGGTTAGGGTTAGGTTAGGGTTAGCATTAATGTTAGGTTTAGGGTTAGTGTAAGGGTAAGAGCTAGGGTTAGGGTTAGGGGTTAGGGATAGGGTTAGGGTTAGGATTAGGTTTAGGGTTAGGGTTAGGGTAAGGGTAAGGGTTAGGGTTAGGTTAAGTGTTAGGATTAGGGTTAGGGTAAGGGTTAAGGTTAGGGTTAGGGTTAGGGTAAGGGTTAGGGTTAAGGTTAGGGTAAGGGTTAGGGTTAGAGTTAGGGTAAGGGTTAGGGTTAGGGTTGGGGTAAGGGTTAGGGTTAGGGTTAGGGTTAGGGTAAGGGTAATGGTTAGGGTTAGTGTTAGGTTTAGGGTTAGGGTAATGGTTAGGGTTAGGGTTGGGGTAAGGGTTAGGGTTAGGGTTAGGGTAAGGATTAGGGTTAGGTTAGGGTTAGCATTAAGGTTAAGTTTAGGGTTAGTGTAAGAGTAAGAGCTAGGGTTAGGGTTAGGGGTTAGGGATAGGGTTAGGGTTAGGATTAGGTTTAGGGTTAGGGTTAGGGTAAGGGTAAGGGTTAGGGTTAGGGTAAGTGTTAGGATTAGGGTTAGGGTAAGGGTTAGGGTTAGGCTTAGGGTAAGGGTTAGGGTTAGGGTTAGGGTTAGGGTTAGGGTAAGGGTAAGGGTTAGAGTTAGGGTTAAGTTTAGGGTTAGGGTTAGGGTTAGGCCAAAGGTTAGGGTTAGGCGTAGGGTAAGGGTTAGGGTTACTGTTAGGGTAAGGGTAAGGGTTAGGGTTAGGGTTAGTGTTAGGGTAAGGTTAGGGTTAGGGACAGGGTTAGGGTTAGGGTAAGGGTAAGGTTTGGGTTTAGGGTTAGGGTTAGGGTAAGTGTTAGGTTTAGGGTTAGGGTTAGGGTTCGGATTAGGGTAAGGGTTAGCGTAAGGGTTAAGGTTAGGTGTTAGGGTTAGGGTAAGGGTAAGTGTTAGGCTTAGGGGTTAGGGTTAGTGTTAGGGTTAGGTTTAGGTTTAGGGTTAGGGTTAGCATTAAGTTTAGGGTTAGGGATAGGGTAGGGGTAAGGGTTAGGGTTAGGGTTAGTGGTTAGCGTTGAGGTTAGGGTTAGGGTTGGGGTTAGGATAAGGGTAAGTGATAGGGTTAGGGTGAGGGTTAGGGTTAGGATAAGGGTAAGGGTTAGGGTTAGGGTTAGGGTTAGGTTTAGGGATAGGTTTCGGGTAAGGTATAGGATTAGGGTTAGGGTTAGGGTTAGGTTTAGAGTTAGGGTTATGGTTAGGGTAACGGCAAGGGTTACGGTTTGGGTTAGGGTTAGATTTAGGTGTTAGGGTTAACGTTAGGGTTAGGGTAAGGTTAGGGTTAGGGTTAGGGTTAGGGTTAGGGTTAGGGTTAGGGTTAGGTTTAGGGATAGGTTTCGGGTAAGGTATAGGATTAGGGTTAGGGTCAGGGTTAGGGTTAGGGTAAGGGTAAGTGTTAGGGTTAGGGTTAGGCTTAGGGGTAGGGTAAGGGTAAGGGTTAGGGTTAGGTTTAGGGTAAGGGTTAGGGTTAGGGTTAGGGTTAGGGTAAGTGTAAGTATTAGGGTTAGGGTTAGGTTTAGGGTTAGAGTTAGGTTTAGGATAAGGTTAGGGTTAGGGTTAGGGTAAGGATAAGTGTTAGGGTTAGATTTAGGGTTAGGGTAAGGGTAAGGGTTAGGGTTAGAGTTAGGGTTAGGGTTACGGGTTAGTTTTAGGGTTAGGGTTAGGGTAAAGTTTAGGGTTAGGGTTAGGGTTAGCGTTAGGGTAAGGATTAGGGTTAGGGTTAGGGTAACAGGTAGGTTTGGGGTTAGGGTTAGGGTAAGGGTAAGGTTTAGGGTTAGGGTTAGGCTTAGTTTTAGGGTTAGGGTTAGGGTTAGGGTTGGAGTAGGGTAAGGGTAAGGGTTATTATTATGGTTAGGGTTAGGGTTTGGATTAGGGTAAGGGTTAGGGTTAGGATTAAGGTAAGTGTTAGGGTTAGGGCAAGGGTTTGGAGAAAGGGTAACTGTTAGGGTTCGGGTGAGGGTTAGGGTAAGGTTTAGGGTTAGGGTTAGGTTTAGGATAAGGGTTTGGGTTAGGGTTAGGGTTAGCATTAAGGTTAGGTTTAGGGTTAGGGTAACGGTGAGGGTTAGGGTTAGGGTTTAGGTTAGGTTTAGGGGTTAGGGTTAGGGTTAGTCTTAGGGTTAGGGTTAGGGTTAGGGTAAGGGTAAGGTTTAGGGCTAGGGTAAGGGTTAGGGGTATTGTTTGGGTAAGGGTTAGGGTTAGGGTTAGGCTTAGGGTAAGGGTTAGGTTTAGGGTTAGGGTTAGGATTAGAGTAAGTATTAGGGTTAGGGTTAGGGTTAGGGTAAGCGTTAGGGTTAGGTTAGGGTTAGGATTAAGGTTAGGTTTATGGTTAGTGTAAGGGTAAGATTTAGGGTTACGTTTAGGGTTAGGGTTAGGGTAAGGGTAAGGGTTAGGGTTAGGGTTTGATTTAGGGTTAGGGTTAGGGTTAGGGTTAGGGTAAGTGTAAGGTTTAGGGTTAAGGTTATGGTTAGGGTTAGGGTTAGGGTTAGGGTTAGGGTAAGGGTTAGGTTTTGGGTTTAGGTTTCGGGTTAGGGTTAGGGTAAGTGTGAGGGTCAGGGTTAGGGTTAGGGTTAGTTTTAGGGTACGGGTAAGAGTTAGAGTTAGGGTTAGGGTAAGGATTAGGTTTCGGGTTAGTGTTATGGTAAGGGTTAGGGTTAGGGTTAGGCTTAGCATTAAGGTTAGGTTTAGGGTTAGTGTAAGGGTAAGAGCTAGGGTTAGGGTTAGGGGTTAGGGATAGGGTTAGGGTTAGGATTAGGTTTAGGGTTAGGGTTAGGGTTGGGGTAAGGGTAAGGTTTAGGGTTAGGGTAAGTGTTAGGATTAGGGTTAGGGTAAGGGTAAAGGTTAGGGTTAGGGTTAGGGTAAGGGTTAGGGTTAGGGTTAGGGTAAGGGTTAGGTTTAGAGTTAGGGTAAGTGTTAGGGTTAGGGTTGGGGTAAGGGTTAGGTTTAGGGTTAGGGTAAGGGTAATGGTTAGGGTTAGTGTTAGGTATAGGGTTAGGGTAAGGGTTAGGGTTAGTGTTGGGGTAAGGGTTAAGGTTAGGGTTAGGGTTAGGGTTAGGGTAAGGATTAGGGTTAGGTTAGGATTAGCATTAAGGTTAGGTTTAGGTTTAGTGTAAGAGTAAGAGCTAGGTTTAGGGTTAGGGGTTAGGGATAGGGTTAGGTTAGGACTAGGTTTAGGGTTAGGGTTAGGTTAAGGGTAAGGGTTAAGGTTAGGGTAAGTGTTAGGATTAGGGTTAGGGTAAGGGTTAGGGTTAGGGTTAGGGTAAGGGTTAGGGTTAGGGTTAGGGATAGGGTTAGGGTTAAGATTAGGGTTAGGGTTAGGGTTAGGCCAAAGGTTAGGGTTAGGTGTAGGGTAAGGGTTAGGGTTACTGTCAGGGTTAGGGTAAGGGTTAGGGTTAGGGTTATTGTTAGGGTAAGGTTAAGGTTAGGGTCAGGGTTAGGGTTAGGGTAAGGGTAAGGTTTGGGTTTAGGGTTAGGGTTAGGGTAAGTGTTAGGTTTAAGGTTAGGGTTAGGGTGAGGATTAGGGTTAGGGTAAGGGTAAGGGTTAGGTTTAGGGTTAGGGTTAGGGTTAAATTAGGGTTATGGTTAGGGTAAGGTTAAGGGTTAGGGTTAGGGTTAAGGTAAGGGTAAGGGTTAGGGTTAGGGTTAGCGTTAGGGTAAGGGTTAGGGTTAGGTAGGGTTAGGGTAAGATTTAGGGTTAGGTTTAGGGATAGGGTTAGGGTAAGGGTTATTGTTAGGGTTAGGGTTAGGTTTGGGGTTAGGGTTATGGTAAGGGTAAGGGTTAGGGTTAGGATTAGGTTTAGGGTTAGGGTTAGGTTTAGGGTTAGGGTAAGGATAAGGGTTAGGGTTAAGGTTAGGGTTAGTGTTAGGGTTAGGGTTAGGGTAAGGGTTAGAGTTAGGGTTATGGTTAGGGTTAGGGTAAGGGAAAGTTTTAGGGTTATGTTTAGGGTTGGGGTTAAGGTTAAGGTTAGGGTTAGGGTAAAGATAAGGGTTTGGGTTAGGTTTAGGGTTGGGGGAGGGTTAGGGTTAGGGTTAGGGTAAGGGTAAGGGTTAGAGTTAGGGTTAGGGTTAGGGTTAGGGTTAGGTTAAGGTTATGGTAAGGGTTATGGTTAGGGTTAGGTTTAGATAAAGGTAAGTGTTAGGGTTAGGTTTAGGGTTAGGGTTAGGGTTAGTCTTAGGGTTAGGGTTAGGGTTAGGGAAAGGGTAAGGGTTAGGGTTAGGGTTAGGGTAAGGAATAAGGTTAGTCTTAGGGTTAGAGTAAGAGTTAGGGTTAGTGTGAGGGTTAGCGTTATGGTTAGGGTTAGGGTTACGATAAGGGTAAGGGTTGGGTTTGGGGTTAGGGTTAGTGTAAGGGTTAGGGTTTGGTTTAGGGTTAGGGTTAGGTTTAGGGTTAGGGTAAGGGTAAGGGTTAGGGTTAGGGTTAGGGTTAGGGTAACTGTTAGGGGTAGGGTTAGGGTTAGGGTTAGGGTTAGGGTTATTGTAAGGTTAAAGGTTAGGGTTAGGGTTAGGGTTAGGGTTAGGGTAAGGGTTAGGGGTAGGGTTAGGGTAAGGGTTAGGGTTAGTGTTAGTTTAAGGTAAGGGTAAGGGTTAGAGTTAGTGTTAGGGTTAGGGTTAGGTTTTTATGGTTAGGGTTAGGTTTATGGTTAGGGTAATGGTTAGGGTTAGGTTTAGGGTTAGGGATAGGGGTAGGGTTAGGTTTAGGTTTAGGGTTAGGGTTAGGGTTAGGGTAAGGGTAAGGGTTAGGTTTAGGGTAAGGGTTTGGGGTAGGCTTAGGGTAAGGGTTAGGGTTAGGGTTAGTTTAAGGTAAGGGTAAGGGTTAGAGTTAGTGTTAGGGTTAGGGTTAGGTTTTATGGTTAGGGTTAGGTTTATGGTTAGGGTAATGGTTATGGTTAGGGTTAGGTTTAGATAATGGTAAGTGTTAGGGTTAGGGTTACGGTTAGGGTTAGTCTTAGTCTTAGGGTTAGGGTTAGGGTTAGGTTTAGGGAAAGGGTAAGGGTTAGGGTTAGGGTTAGGGTAAGGATTAGGGTTAGTCTTAGGGTTAGGGTAAGTGTTAGGGTTAGGGTTAGGGTTAGCACTAAGGTTAGGGTTAGGGTTAGGGTAAGGGTAAGGGTTGGGGTTAGGGTTAGGTTTAGGGTAACGATAAGGGTAAGGGTTAGGGTTAGGGTTAGGTTAGGTTTAGGGTAAGGGTTAGGGTTAGGGTTAGTGTTAGGTTTAGGGTTAGGGTAAGGGTTAGGGTTAGGGTTAGGGTTAGGGCAAGGGTTAGGGTTAGGGTTAGGGTTAGGGTTAGGTTTAGGGTTAGGGTTAGGTTAGTGTTAGGTTTAGGGTAACGGTTAGGGAAAGGGTAATGGTTAGGGTTAGTTTTAGGTTTAGGTTTGGGTTAGGGTTAGGGATAGGGTAAGCGTTAGTTTTAGGGTAAGGGTAAAGGTTAGAGTTAGGTTTAGGGTTGGGGTTAAGGTTAGGGTTAGGATTAGGGTAAGGGTAAGGTTAGGGTTAGGGTTAGGGTAAGGGTAAGGTTTACGTTTAGGGTGAGGGTTAGGGGAAGGGTTAGGGATAGGGTGAGGTTTGGGTTACGGTTACAGTTTAGGGTTCAGGTTAGGGTTAGGGTTAGGGTAAGGGTTAGGGTCAGGGTTAGGGTTAGGGTTATGTTTAGGGTAGGGGTAAGTGTTAGGGTTAGGGTTAGGTTTAGGGAAAGGGTTAGGGTTAGGGTTAGGGTTAGGGTTAGCATTAAGGTTAGGTTTAGGGATAGGGTAAGGGGAAGGGTTAGGGTTAGTGTTAGGGTTATGTTAAGGGTTAGGGTTAGGGTTAGGGTTAGGATTACGGTTAGTGTTAGGGTTTGGGTTAGGGTTAGGGTTAGGGTTAGGATTAGGGTTAGGGTAAGGTTAAGTGTTAGGGTTAGTGTTAGGGTAAGGGCAATGGTTAGGATTAGGGTTAGTGTTAGGGTTAGGGGTTAGGTTTAGGGTTAGGTTAAGGGTTACCGTTAGTGGTAGGGTAAGGGTTAGGGTTAGCGTTAGGGTTAGGGTAATGGTTAGGGTTAGGGTTAGGTTTAGGTTTAGGGATAGGTTTAGGGTAAGGGTTAGGGTTAGGGTTAGGGTTAGGGGTAAGGGTTAGGGTTATGTTTAGGGTTAGGGTAAGGGTAAGGTTTAGGTTTAGGGTTAGGGTTAGGGGTTAGTGTTAGGGCTAAGTTTAGGGTTAGGGTAAGGGTAAGTGTTAGGTTTAGGGTTAGGGTTAGGGTTCGGATGAGGGTAAGGGTTAGCGTTAGTGTTAAGGTTAGGTGTTAGGGTTAGGGTAAGGGTAAGTGTTAGGGTTAGAGGTTAGGGTTAGTGTTAGGGTTCGGTTTAGGGTTAGGGTTAGGGTTAGCATTAAGTTTAGGGTTAGGGATAGGGTAAGGGTAAGGGTTAAGTTTAGGGTTAGAGGTTAGCGTTAAGGTTAGAGTTAGGGTTGGGGTTAGGATAAGGTTAAGTGATAGGGTTAGGGTGAGGGTTAGGGTTAGGATAAGGGTAAGGGTTAGGGTTAGGGTTAGGGTTAGGTTTAGGGTTAGGGTTCGGTAAGGTATAGGATTAGGGTTAGGGTTAGGGTTAGGTTTAGAGTTAGGTTTATGATTAGGGTAACGGCAAGGGTTACGGTTTGGGTTAGGGTTAGATTTAGGTGTTAGGGTTAACGTTAGGGTTAGGGTAAGGTTAGGGTTAGGGTCAGGGTTAGGTTTAGGGTAAGGGTAAGTGTTAGGGTTAGGGTTAGGCTTAGGGGAAGGGTAAGGGGAAGGGTTAGGGTTAGGTTTAGGGTAAGGGTTAGGATTAGGGTTAGGGTAAGAGTAAGTGTTAGGGTTAGGGTTAGGGTTAGGTTTAGGGTTAGGTTTAGGATAGGGTTAGGGTTAGGGTTAGGGTAAGGATAAGTGTTAGGGTTAGATTTAGGTTTAGGGTAAGGGTAAGGGTTAGGGTTAGAGTTAGGGTTAGGTTTACGGGTTAGTTTTAGGGTTAGGGTTAGGGTAAAGGTTAGGGTTAGGGTTAGCGTTAGGGTAAGGATTAGGGTTAGGGTTATGGTTAGAGGTAGGTTTGGGGTCAGGGTTAGGGTAAGGGTAAGGGTTAGGGTTAGGGTTAGGCTTAGTTTTAGGGTTAGGGTTAGGGTTAGGGTTGGAGTAGGGTAAGGGTAAGGTTTATTATTATGGTTAGGGTTAGGGTTTGGGTTAGGGTAAGGGTTAGGGTTAGGGTAAGGGTTAGGGTTAGGGTTAGGGTTAGTGTTAGGTTTATGTTTAGGGTTAGGGTAAGGGTAAGCTTGGGTTGGGTTAGTGTTAGGGAAAGGGTAAGGGTTAAGTTTAGGGTTAGGGTAAGGATTAGGGTTAGGGTTAGGGTTAGGGTAAGGGAAAGGTCAAGGGTTAGGTTTAGGGTTAGGGTTAGGGTAAAGGTAAGTGTTAGGGTTAGGGTTGGGTTAGCATTAGGTTTAGGGGTTAGGGTTAGGGTAAGGGTAAGGGTTAGGGTTAGAGTTAGGATTAGGGATAGTGTTAAGGTTAGGGTTAGGGTTAGGGTTAGGGTAAGGTTTAAGGTTAGGTTTAGTGTTAGGGAAAGGGTAAGGTTAGGGTTTGGTTTAGGGTTAGGGTTAGGGTTGGGTTTGGGGTTAGGGTTAGGGTAAGGGTAAGGGTTAGGTTTAGGGTTAGGAGTAGGGTTAGGGTTAGGGTAAGATTTAGGGTTAGGGTTAGGGTAAGTTTCGGGTTAGGGTTAGGGTTAGGGTTAGCGTAAGGTTTAGGGTTAGGGTTAGGGTTAGCATTAAGGTTAGGGTTAGGTTTGGGGTAAGGGTAAGGGGTAGGGGTAGGGTTAGGTTTAGGGATAGAGTGAGGGTTAGTGTTAGGTTTAGGGTTAGGGTTAAGGTTAGGGTTAGTGTTAGTGTAAGAGTAAGGGTTAGGGTTAGGGTTAGGTTTAGGGTTAAGGTTAGAGTTAGGGTTAAGTTAGGATAAGGGTTAGGATTAGGATTAGGGTAAGAATTAGGGTTAGGGCAAGGGTTTGGGAAAGGTAAGTGTTAGGGATAGGGTGAGGGTTAGGGTAAGGTTTAGGGTTAGGGTTAGTGTTAGGATAACGGTTAGGGTTAGGCTTAGGGTTAGCATTAAGGTTAGGGTTAGGGTTAGGGTAACGGGGTAGGTTTACGGTTAGGGTTAGAGTTAGGGTTAGGGTAAGGTTAGGGTTTACGGTTAGGGTTATGGTTAGGGTTAGGGTTAAGGTAAGGGTAAGAGTTCAAGTTAGAGTTAGGGTTACGGTTAGGGTAAGGGTTAGTGTTAGGTAGGGTAAGGGTAAGATTTAGGGTTAGGTTTAGGGTTAGGGTTAGGGTAAGGGTTAGTGTTAGGGTTAGGATTAGGGTTAGGGTTAGGGTTATGGTTAGGGTATGGGTAAGGGTTAGGGTTAGGGTTTGATTTAGGTTTAGGGTTAGGGTTAGGGTTAGGGTAAGTGTAAGGTTTAGGGTTAAGGTTATGGTTATGGTTAGGGTTAGGGTTAGGTTAAGGGTTAGGGTTAGGGTTACGGTTAGGTTTAGGGTTAGGGTTAGGGTAAGGGTAAGGGTTAGGGTTATGTTTAGGTTTGGGGTTAAGGTTAGGGTTAGGGTTAGGGTTAGGGTGAGGGTTAGGGTTTGGGTTTAGGTTTCGGGTTAGGGTTAGGGCAAGGGTGAGGGTCAGGGTTAGGATTAGGGTTAGTTTTAGGGTACGGGTAAGAGTTAGGGTTAGGGTTAGGTTTAGGGAAAGGGTAAGGGTTAGGGTTAGGGTTAGGTGTTAGAGTTAAGGTTAGGGTTAGAGTTAGGGTTAGGGTAAGGTTAGGGTTTACGGTTAGGGTTATGGTTAGGGTTAGGGTTAAGGTAAGGTTTAGGGTTAGAGTTAGAGTTAGGGTTACGGTTAGGGTAAGGGTTAGGGTTAGGTAGGGTAAGGGTAAGATTTAGGGTTAGGTTTAGGGTTAGGGTTAGGGTAAGGGTTAGTGTTAGGGTTAGGATTAGGGTTAGGTTTAGGGTTAGGGTTAGGGTAAGGGTAAGGGTTAGGGTTAGGTTTTGATTTAGGGTTAGGGTTAGGGTTAGGGTTAGGGTAAGTGTAAGGTTTAGGGTTAAGGTTATGGTTAGGGTTAGGGTTAGGTTTAGGGTAAGGGTTAGGGTTAGGGTTAGGGTAAGGGTTAGGGTTAGGTTTAGGGTTAGGGTTGGGGTTAAGGTTAGGGTTAGGGTAAGGGTAAGGGTAAGGATTAGGGTTAGGGGAAGGTTTAGGGTTAGGGTTAGGGTGAGGGTTAGGTTTTGGGTTTAGGTTTCGGGTTAGGGTTAGGGTAAGTGTGAGGGTCAGGGTTAGGGTTAGGGTTAGTTTTAGGGTACGGGTAAGAGTTAGAGTTAGGGTTAGGTTTAGGGAAAGGGTAAGTGTTAGGGTTGGGGTTTCGTTTAGGGTTCGGGTAAGGATTAGGTTTCGGGTTAGTGTTATGGTAAGGGTTAGGGTTAGGGTTAGGGTTAGCATTAAGGTTAGGTTTAGGAAAGGGAAAGGGTAAGGGTTAGGGTTAGGGTTAGGTGTTAGAGTTAAGGTTAGGGTTAGTGTTAGGGTTAGGGTTAGGTTTAGGTTTAGGGTTAGGGTTAGTGTAGGTTAAGGGTAAGTGTTAGGTTAGTGTTAGGGTTAGGTTTAGGATAAGGGTAAGGGTTAGGGTTACAGTTACTGTTAGGTTTAGGTTTAGGTGTTAGGGTTGGGTTAGCGTTAGGGTTAGGTTAG
>JANJXV010000462.1:80000-100000 GCA_024803745.1 Megascapheus bottae
ATAGTGTTAAGGTTAGGGTTAGGGTTAGGGTTAGGGTAAGGTTTAAGGTTAGGTTTAGTGTTAGGGAAAGGGTAAGGGTTAGGGTTTGGTTTAGGGTTAGGGTTAGGGTTGGGTTTGGGGTTAGGGTTAGGGTAAGGGTAAGGGTTAGGGTTAGGGTTAGGCTTAGTTTTAGGGTTAGGGTTAGGGTTAGGGTTGGAGTAGGGTAAGGGTAAGGTTTATTATTATGGTTAGGGTTAGGGTTTGGGTTAGGGTAAGGGTTAGGGTTAGGGTAAGGGTTAGGGTTAGGGTTAGGGTTAGTGTTAGGTTTATGTTTAGGGTTAGGGTAAGGGGAAGCTTAGGGTTGGGTTAGTGTTAGGGAAAGGGTAAGGGTTAGGTTTAGGGTTAGAGTAAGGATTAGGGTTAGGGTTAGGGTTAGGGTAAGGGAAAGGTCAAGGGTTAGGTTTAGGGTTAGGGTTAGGGTAAGGGTAAGTGTTAGGGTTAGGGTTAGGTTAGCATTAGGTTTAGGGTTAGGGTTAGGGTAAGGGTAAGGGTTAGGGTTAGAGTTAGGATTAGGGATAGTGTTAAGGTTAGGGTTAGGGTTAGGGTTAGGGTAAGGTTTAAGGTTAGGTTTAGTGTTAGGGAAAGGGTAAGGGTTAGGGTTTGGTTTAGGGTTAGGGTTAGGGTTGGGTTTGGGGTTAGGGTTAGGGTAAGGGTAAGGGTTAGGTTTAGGGTTAGGAGTAGGGTTAGGGTTAGGGTAAGATTTAGGGTTAGGGTTAGGGTAAGTTTCGGGTTAGGGTTAGGGTTAGGGTTAGCGTAAGGTTTAGGGTTAGGGTTAGGGTTAGCATTAAGGTTAGGGTTAGGGTTGGGGTAAGGGTAAGGGGTAGGGGTAGGGTTAGGTTTAGGGATAGAGTGAGGGTTAGTGTTAGGTTTAGGGTTAGGGTTAAGGTTAGGGTTAGTGTTAGTGTAAGAGTAAGGGTTAGGGTTAGGGTTAGGGTTAGGGTTAAGTTTAGAGTTAGGGTTAGGGTTAGGCTAAGGGTTAGGGGTAGGGGTAGAGTAAGGGTTAGGGTTAGTGTTAGGGTTAGGGTAAGGGTTAGGGTTAGGGTTAGGGTTAGTGTAAGGGTAAGGGTTAGGGTTAGGGTTAGGGTTAAGGTTAGAGTTAGGGTTAAGTTAGGATAAGGGTTAGGATTAGGATTAGGGTAAGAATTAGGGTTAGGGCAAGGGTTTGGGAAAGGTAAGTGTTAGGGATAGGGTGAGGGTTAGGGTAAGGTTTAGGGTTAGGGTTAGTGTTAGGATAACGGTTAGGGTTAGGCTTAGGGTTAGCATTAAGGTTAGGTTTAGGGTTAGGGTAACGGGGTAGGTTTAGTGTTAGGGTTAGAGTTAGGGTTAGAGTAAGGTTAGGGTTTACGGTTAGGGTTATGGTTAGGGTTAGGGTTAAGGTAAGGGTAAGAGTTCGAGTTAGAGTTAGGGTTACGGTTAGGGTAAAGGTTAGGGTTAGGTAGGGTAAGGGTAAGATTTAGGGTTAGGGTTAGGGTAAGGGTTAGTTTTAGGGTTAGGATTAGGGTTAGGTTTAGGGTTAGGGTTAGGGTAAGGGTAAGGGTTAGGGTTAGGGTTTGATTTAGGGTTAGGGTTAGGGTTAGGGTTAGGGTAAGTGTAAGGTTTAGGGTTAAGGTTATGGTTAGGGTTAGGGTTAGGGTTAGGGTAAGGGTTAGGGTTAGGGTAAGTGTTAGGGTTAGGGTAAGGGTTAGGGTTAGGTTTAGGGTTAGGGTTAGGGTTATGTTTAGGTTTGGGGTTAAGGTTAGGGTTAGGGTTCGGGTAAGGGTAATGGTTAGGGTTAGGGGAAGGTTTAGGGTTAGGGTTAGGGTGAGGGTTAGGGTTTGGGTTTAGGTTTCGGGTTAGGGTTAGGGTAAGGGTGAGGGTCTGGGTTAGGGTTAGGGTTAGTTTTAGGGTACGGGTAAGAGTTAGGGTTAGGGTTAGGTTTAGGGAAAGGTTAAGGGTTAGGGTTAGGGTTAGGTGTTAGAGTTAAGGTTAGGATAAGAGTTAGGGTTAGGGTAAGGTTAGGGTTTACGGTTAGGGTTATGGTTAGGGTTAGGGTTAAGGTAAGGGTTAGGGTTAGAGTTAGAGTTAGGGTTACGGTTAGGGTAAGGGTTAGGGTTAGGTAGGGTAAGGGTAAGATTTAGGGTTAGGTTTAGGGTTAGGGTTAGGGTAAGGGTTAGTGTCAGGGTTAGGATTAGGGTTAGGTTTAGGGTTAGGGTTAGGGTAAGGGTAAGGGTTAGGGTTAGGGTTGGATTTAGGGTTAAGTTTAGGGTTAGGGTTAGGGTAAGTGTAAGGTTTACGGTAAAGGTTATGGTTAGGGTTAGGGTTAGGGTTAGGGTAAGGTTAGGGTTAGGGTTAGGGTAAGGGTTAGGGTTAGGTTTAGGGTTAGGGTTAGGGTTTAGGGTTCGGGTTAGGGTAAGGGTAAGGTTTAGGGTTATGTTTAGGGTTGGGGTTAAGGTTAGGGTTAGGGTTCGGGTAAGGGTAAGGATTAGGGTTAGGGGAAGGTTTAGGGTTAGGGTTAGGGTGAGGGTTAGGTTTTGTGTTAAGGTTTCGGGTTAGGGTTAGGGTAAGTGTGAGGGTCAGGGTTAGGGTTAGGGTTAGTTTTAGGGTACGGGTAAGAGTTAGAGTTAGGGTTAGGTTTAGGGAAAGGGTAAGGGTTAGGGTTGGGGTTTGGTTTAGGGTTCGGGTAAGGATTAGGTTTCGGGTTAGTGTTATGGTAAGGGTTAGGGTTAGGGTTAGGGTTAGCATTAAGTTTAGGTTTAGGAAAGGGAAAGGGTTACGGTTAGGGTTAGGGTTAGGTGTTAGAGTTAAGGTTAGGGTTAGTGTTAGGTTTAGGGTTAGGTTTAGGTTTAGGGTTAGGGTTAGGTTAGGTTAAGGGTAAGTGTTAGGTTAGGGTTAGGGTTATGTTTAGGATAAGGGTAAGGGTTAGGGTTACAGTTACTGTTAGGTTTAGGGTTACGTATTAGGGTTGGGGTTAGCGTTAGGGTTAGGTTAGGGATAGGATTAGGGTTAGGTTTGGGTTAGGATTAGGCTTAGGCTTAGGCTTAGGGTTAGGGTTAGGTTTAGGGTTAGGGTTAGGGTTAGGGTAAGGCTAAGGGTTAAGGTGATGGTTAGGGTTAGGGGTTAGGGTTAGGGTTAGGGTTAGGGTAAGGTTAGGGTTCGGGTCAGGGTTAGGGTTAGGGTAAGGGTAAGTGTTAGGGTTAGGGTTATGCTTAGGGGTAGGGTAAGGGTAAGGGTTAGGATTAGGGTTAGGGTTACAGTAAGGGTTAGGGTTAGGGTTAGGGTAAGGGTAAGTGTAAGGGTTAGGATTAGGGTTAGGGTTACAGTAAGGGTTAGGATTAGGGTTAGGGTTAGAGTTAGGATTAGGTTTAGGGTTAGGGTAAGGGTTAGGGTTAGAGTTAGGGTTAGGGTACGGGTTAGGGTTAGGGTTAAGGTTAGGGTTAGTTTTAGGGTTAGGGTAAGGGTAAGGGCATGGGTTAGGGTTAGGTTTAGGGTTAGGGTAAGTGTTAGGGTAAGGGTTAGAGTTACGGTTAGTGTTAGGGTTAGGGTAAGGGTTAGGGTTAGGATTAGGGTAAGGGTAAGTGTTAGGTTTAGGGTTAGGATAAGGGTAAGTGTTAGGGTTAGGGTTAAATTTAGGGGTTAGGTTTAGGGTAATGGTAAGGTTTAGGGTTAGGGGTTAGGGTTAGGTTTAGGTTTAGGGTTAGTGTTAGGGTAAGCGTACGAGTTAGGGTTAGGGTAAGGGTTAGGGTTAGGGTTAGGTTTAGGGTTAGGGTTAGGGGAAGGATAAGGCTTAGGGTTAGGTTTAGGGTTAAGGTTAGGGTTAGTGTTAGGGTTAGGGTTAGAGTTAGTGTAAGGGTAAGGGTAAGGGTTAAGGTTAGGGTTAGGGTTAGGGTTTAGGATTAGGGTTAGGGTTAGGGTAAGGGTAAGGGTTAGGGTTAGTGTTAGGGTTACGGTTAGGGATTAGGGTTAAGGTTAGGGTTAGGGTAAGGTTAGGGTTAGAGTCTGGGTTAGGGTTAGGGTTAGGGTTAGGGGTAGGGTTAGGGTTAGGGTAAGGTTTAGGGTTATTTTTAGGGTAAGGGTAAGTGTTAGGGTTAGTGTTAGGGTTACGGTTAGGTTTAGGGTAAGGGTTAGGGTTAGGGTTAGATTTAGGGTTTTAGTTAGGTTTAAGGTTTCCGTTAGGGTTAGGGTTAGGGTATGGATAAGTTTTAGGGTTAGGGTTAGGATTAGGGTTAGGGTAAGGTTAAGGTTTAAGGTTAGGGGTAGGGGTCAGTGTTAGGGTTAGGTTTGTTTAGGGTTAGGGTTAGGGTAAGGGTTAGCTTTAGGGTTAGGGTTAGGGTTAGGTTTAGGGTAAGGTTTAGGGTTAGGTTTAGGGTTAGGTTTAGCGTTAGGTTTATTGTAAGGGTTAGGCTTAGGGTTTGGGTTAGGATAAGTGTAAGGATTAGAATTAGGGTTAGGGTTATGTTTAGGGATAGGGGTTAACGTTTGGGTTAAGGTTAGGGTTAGGTTTAGTGTTAGCGTTAGGGTAAGGGTAAGGGGTAGGGTTAGCATTAGGATTAGGATTATGGTTACATGTAGGGTTAGGGTTAGGGTTATGGTAAGGGTTGGAGTTACATTTAGGGTTAGGGTAACGGTAAGGGTTAGGGTTAGGGTTAGGGTTAGGGTAAGGTTAAGGTTAGGGTTAGTGTTAGGGTTAGGGTTAGGTTTAGGTTTAGGGTTAGAGTAAGGGTAAGGGTTAGGGTTAGGGTTAGGGTTAAGGTTAGGGCTAGTGTTAGGGTTAGGGTTAGGGTTAGTGTAAGGGTAAGATTTAGCTTTAGGGTTAGTGTTAAGGTTAGAGTTAGGGTTAGGGTGAGGCTAAGGGTTAAATTTAGAGTTAGGGTAAGGGTTAGGGTTACGGTAAGTGTTAGGGTTAGGGTTAGGGTAAGGGTTAGGTTTAGGGTTAAAGTTAGGGTTAGGGGTTAGGGTTAGGGTTAGGGTTAGGGTTAGGTTTAGGGTTTGGGTTAGGATAAGTCTATGGGTTAGGTTTAGGGTTAGGGTTAGGGTTAGGTTTAGGATTAGGGTTAGGGTAAGGGTAACGGTTAGGGTTAGAATTAGGTTTAGGGTAAGGTTTATGGTTAGGGTTAGGTTTAGGGTTAGGGTTATGTTGAGGGTAAGGGTTAGGGTTAGGTTTAGGGTTGGGGGTTAGGTCTAGCTTTAGGGTTAGGTTTAGGGTGAGGTTAGGGTTAGGGTTAGGGGTTAGTTTTAATGTTATGGTTATGGTTATGGTTAGAGTTAGGGTTAGGATAAGGGTAAGTGTTAGGGTAAGGGTTAGGGTAGGGTAAGTTTTAGGGTTAGGGTTAGGGTTAGGTTTAGGGTTAGTTTTAGGTTAGGGTTAGGGTTAGGGTAAGGGTAAGGGTTAGTGTTAGGGTTAGGTTTAGGTTTAGGGTAAGGGTTAGGGTTATGTTTAAGGTAAGGGTAAGGTTTAGGGTTAGGGTTAGGGTTAGTGTCAGGGTAATGGTAAGGGTTAGGATTAGGGTTAGGGTTAGGTTTGGGTTATGGTTAGGGTAAGGGTAAGAGTTAGATTTAGGGTTAGGGTCAGTTTCAGGGTTAGGGTTAGGGTTAGGGTTAGGGTTAGGGTAAGGTTGGGGTTAGTATCAGGATTAGGGTTAGGGTAATGGTAAGTGTTAGATTAGGGTTAGGCTTAGGTTTAGGGTAAGGGAAAGGTTTAGGGTTAGGTTTAGGGTTAGGTTAAGGGTTAGGGTTATGGTTAGGGTTAGGGTTATGGTTAGGGTGAGCGTTAGGTTTAGGGTTAGCGTTAGGAGTTGGGGTTATGGTTAGGGTAATGGTTTGGGTTAGGGTTAGGGTAAGGGTAAGGGTTAGGGTTAAGTTTAGGGTTAGGGTTAGGGTTATGGTAAGGGTTAGGGTTAGGGTAAGGGTTAGGGTTAGGTTTATGGTTAGGGTTAGGGTTAGGGTTAGGGTAAGGATAAGGGTTAGGGTTGGGGTTAGGGTTTGGGGAAGGGTTAGGACTAGGGTTAGGGTTAGGATTAGGGTTAGGGGTTAGGGTTCGGTTTAGGGTTAGTTTTAGGGTAAAGGTTAGGGTCAGAAATAGGGTTAGGGTTAGGTTTAGGGTAGGGGTAAGGGTTAGGGTTATGGTTAGGTTTAGGAAAGTGTAAGGGTTAGAGTTAGCGTTTGGATTAGGGTTGGGGTAAAGATTAGGTTTCGGGTTAGTGTTAGGGTAAGGGTTAGTGTTAGGGTTAGGGTTAGCATTAAGGTTAGGGTTAGGGATAGGGTAAGGGTAAGGGTTAGGGTTAGGGTTAGGGTTAGGCTTAGGGTTAGGGTTAGGGTAATGTATAGGATTAGGGTTAGTGTTAGGGTTAGGTTTAGAGTTAGGGTTAGGGTTAGGGTAACGGTAAGGGTTAGGGTTAGGTTTAGGGTTAGGGTAAGGGTAAGGGTTAGGGTGAGGGTTAGGGTTAGGGTAAGGGTAAGTGTTAGGGTTAGGGTCAGGGTTAGGGTTAGGGTAAATGTAAGTGTTAGGGTTAGGGTTAGGCTTAGGGGTAGGGTAAGGGTAAGGGATAGGGTTAGGGTTAGGGTTAGGGTAAGTTTTATGTTTAGGGTTAGGCTAAGTGTAAGTGTTAGGTTTAGGGTTAGGCTTAGGTTAAGGGTAAGGGTTAGGGTTCGGTTAGAGTTAGGGTTAGGGTTAGGTTTAGGGTTAGGGTTAGGGTTAGGGTTAGGGTAAGGGTAAATATTAGGGGTAGAGGTAGGTTTAGGGTAAGGGTAAGGGTTAGGGTTAGGGTTAGAGTTAGAGGTTAGGGTTAGGGTTAGGTTTAGGGTTAGGTTTAGTTTTAGCGTTAGGGTAAAGGTTAGGGTTTGGGTTGGGTTAGGGTATAGGTGAGGGTTAGGGTTAGGTTTAGGGTTAAGTTTAGAGTAAGGTAAGGGTTAGGGGTAGGTTTAGGGTTAGGGGTAGGTTTAGGGTAGTGTTAGGGTAAGGGTAAGGGTTAGGTTTAGGGTTAGGGTTAGGGTTAAGGTTATGGTTAGGGTTAGGGTTGGGGTTATGGTAAGGGTAAGGTTTAGGGTAAAGGTTATAGTTAGGGTTAGGGTTAAGGTTAGGTTGAGGTTTAGGGTAAGGTTAAGGTAAGGGTTAGGGTTAGGGTTAGGGTTAGGGTTAAGGTTAGGCTTAGGGTTTGGGTAAGGGTAAGGGATAAGGTTAGGGTTTGGGGTAGTTTTAGGGTTAGGCTAAGGGTTAGGGTTAGGGTTAGGGTTAGGGAAAGGTAAGGTTAGGGTTAGGGTTAGGGTAAGGGTAAGGGTTAAGGTTAGGGTTAGGGGTAGTTTTAGGGATAGGCTAAGGGGTAGGGTTAGGGTTAGAGTTAGGGAAGGGTAAGGTTTAGTGTTAAGGTTATGGTTAGGAGTTAGGGTTAGATGTAGGGTTAGGGTTAGGGTTATGGATTCGGGTTAGGGTTAGGTTTAGGGTTAGGGTTAGGGATATGGTAAGTTTTAGGTTTAGGTTTAGGGTAAGGGTAAGGTTTTGGGTTAGGTTTAGGGTTAGGTCTAGGTTTATGGTTAGGGTTAGGGTAAGTGTAAGTGTTAGGGTTAGGTTTAGGGTTGGGCTTAAGGTAAGGGTTAGGGTTAGGGTAAGGGTTAAGGTTAGGGTAAGGGTAAGGGTTAGGGTTAGGGTTAGGGTTAGGTTTAGGTTTACGGTTAGGGTTAGGGTTAGGGTTAGGGTTAGGTTTAGGGTTAGGTTTAGGGTTAGGGTTAGGGTAAGGTTAAGGCTTAGAGTTAGGGTTAGGGTTAAGGTTAGAGTTAGGGTTAGGGTTAGGCTAAGGGTTAGGTTTAGAGTTGGAGTAAGGGTTAGGGTTACAGTAAGGGTTAGTATTAGGGTTAGGGTTAGGGTTAGGGTAAGGATTAGGGTTAGGGTTAGGGTTAGGGAAAGGGTTAGGTTTAGGGTTAGGGGTAGCATTAAGGTTAGGGTTAGGGTTAGGGTAAGGGTAAGGGTTAGGGTTAGGGTTAAAGTTAGGGTTAGGGGTTAGGGTTAGGTTTAAGGTTAGGTTTAGGGTTAGGGTTAGCGTTAGGGTTAGGGTTAGGTTTAGGTTTAGGTTTAGGTTTAGGGTTAGCGTTAGGGTAAGGGTAAGGCTTAGGTTTAGGGTTAGGGTTAAGGATAGGGTTAGTGTTAGAGTTAGGGTTTGTGTAAGGGTAAGATTTAGGTTTATGATTAGGGTTAAGGTTAGAGTTAGGGTTAGGGTTAGGCTAAGGGTTAGGTTTAGAGTTAGAGTAAGAGTTAGGGTTAGAGTAAGGGTTAGGGTTAGGGTTAGGTTTAGGGTTAGGGTAAGGATTAGGGTTAGGGTTAGGGTTAGGGTAAGGGTTAGGTTTAGGGTTAGGGGTAGCATTAAGGTTAGGGTTAGGGTTAGGCTAAGGGTAAGGGTTAGGGTTAGGGTTAAAGTTAGGGTTAGGGGTTAGGGTTAGGTTTAGGGTTAGGTTTAGGGTTTGGGTTAGGATAAGGCTAAGGGTTAGGTTTAGGTTTATGGTTAGGGTTAGGTTTTGGGTTAGGGTTATGGTAAGTGTAAGGGTTAGGGTTAGATTTCGGTTTAGGGTATGGTTTAGGGTTATTGTTAGGTTTAGGGTTAGGTTAAGGGTAAGGGTTAGGGTTAGGGTTAGGGTTGGGGGTAAGGGCTAGCTTAGGGTTAGGTTTAGGGTGAGGTTAGGGTTAGGGTTAGGCGTTAGGTTTAATGTTATGGTTATGGTTAGGGTTTTGTTAGGGTTAGGTTTAGGGTTAGGGTTAGGGTTAGGGTTAGGGTTAGGGTTAGGGTAAGGGTAAGTGTTAGGGTAAGGGTTAGGGTTAGGGTAAGTTTTAGGGTTAGGGTTAGGGTTAGGTTTAGGGTTAGTTTTAGGTTAGAGTTAGGGTTAGGGTAAGGGTAAATGTTAGGGTTAGGGTTAGGTTTAGGTTTAGGGTAAGGGTTAGGGTTAGGTTTAGGGTAAAGGTAAGGTTTAGGGTTAGGGTTAGTGTTAGGGTAAGGTAAGGCTTAGGGGTAGGGTGAGGTTTGGGTTAGGGTTAGGGTAAGGGTTAGGGTTAGATTTAGGGTTAGGGTTAGTTTCAGGGTTAGGTTTGGGTTAGGGTTAGGGTTAGGATAAGGTTAGGGTTAGTGTCAGGGTTAGGGTTAGGGTAAGGGTTAGTGTGAGGATTAGGGTTAGGCTTAGGGTTAGGGTAAGGGAAAGGGTTAAGTTTAGGGTTAGGGTTAGGGAAAGGTTTAGGTTTAGGGTTAGGGTTAGGGTGAGCGTTAGGTTTAAGGTTAGCATTAGGAGTTGGGGTTATGGTTAGGGTAAGGGTTTGGGTTAGGGTTAGGGTTAGGGTTAGGGTTAGGGTTAGGTTTAGGGTTTGGGTTAGGATAAGGCTATGGGTTAGGTTTAGGGTTAGGGTTAGGGTTAGGATTAGGGTTAGGGTAAGTGTAAGGGTTAGGGTTAGGGTTAGGGTTAGGGTTAGGGTTAAAGTTAGGGTTAGGGTTAGGGGTTAGGGTTAGGTTTAAGGTTAGGTTTAGGGTTAGGGTTAGCGTTAGGGTTAGGGTTAGGTTTAGGTTTAGGTTTAGGGTTAGGGTTAGGGTAAGGGTAAGGCTTAGGTTTAGGGTTAGGGTTAAGGATAGGGTTAGTGTTAGAGTTAGGGTTTGTGTAAGGGTAAGATTTAGGTTTATGATTAGGGTTAAGGTTAGAGTTAGGGTTAGGGTTAGGCTAAGGTTAGGTTTAGAGTTAGAGTAAGAGTTAGGGTTAGAGTAAGGGTTAGGGTTAGGGTTAGGGTTAGGGTTAGGGTAAGGATTAGGGTTAGGGTTAGGGTTAGGGTAAGGGTTAGGTTTAGGGTTAGGGGTAGCATTAAGGTTAGGGTTAGGGTTAGGCTAAGGGTAAGGGTTAGGGTTAGGGTTAAAGTTAGGGTTAGGGGTTAGGGTTAGGTTTAGGGTTAGGTTTAGGGTTTGGGTTAGGATAAGGCTAAGGGTTAGGTTTAGGTTTATGGTTAAGGTTAGGTTTTGGGTTAGGGTTAGGGTAAGTGTAAGGGTTAGGGTTAGAGTTCGGTTTAGGGTATGGTTTAGGGTTATTGTTAGGTTTAGGGTTAGGTTAAGGGTAAGGGTTAGGGTTAGGGTTAGGGTTGGGGGTTAGGGCTAGCTTAGGGTTAGGTTTAGGGTGAGGTTAGGGTTAGGGTTAGGCGTTAGGTTTAATGTTATGGTTATGGTTAGGGTTTTGTTAGGGTTAGGTTTAGGGTTAGGGTTAGGGTTAGGGTTAGGGTTAGGGTAAGGGTAAGTGTTAGGGTAAGGGTTAGGGTTAGGGTAAGTTTTAGGGTTAGGGTTAGGGTTAGGTTTAGGGTTAGTTTTAGGTTAGAGTTAGGGTTAGGGTAAGGGTAAATGTTAGGGTTAGGGTTAGGTTTAGGTTTAGGGTAAGGGTTAGGGTTAGGTTTAGGGTAAGGGTAAGGTTTAGGGTTAGGGTTAGTGTTAGGGTAAGGTAAGGCTTAGGGGTAGGGTGAGGTTTGGGTTAGGGTTAGGGTAAGGGTTAGGGTTAGAATTAGGGTTAGGGTTAGTTTCAGGGTTAGGGTTAGGGTTAGGGTTAGGGTTAGGATAAGGTTAGGGTTAGTGTCAGGGTTAGGGTTAGGGTAAGGGTAAGTGTGAGGATTAGGGTTAGGCTTAGGGTTAGGGTAAGGGAAAGGGTTAAGTTTAGGGTTAGGGTTAGGGAAAGGTTTAGGTTTAGGGTTAGGGTTAGGGTGAGCGTTAGGTTTAAGGTTAGCATTAGGAGTTGGGGTTATGGTTAGGGTAAGGGTTTGGGTTAGGGTTAGGGTTAGGGTTAGGGTTAGGTTTAGGGTTTGGGTTAGGATAAGACTATGGGTTAGGTTTAGGGTTAGGGTTAGGGTTAGGGTTAGGATTAGGGTTAGGGTAAGTGTAAGGGTTAGGGTGAGATTTAGGTTTAGGGTAAGGTTTAGGGTTAGGGCTAGGTTTAGGGTTAGGGTTAGGTTAAGGGTAAGGGTTAGGGTTAGGGTTAGGGTTGGGGGTTAGGGATAGCTTTAGGTTTAGGTTTAGGGTGTGGTTAGGGTTAGGGTTAGGGGTTAGTTTTAATGTTATGGCTATGGTTAGGGTTAGGGTTAGGGTTAGGATAAGTGTAAGTGTTAGGGTAAGGGTTAGCATTAGGGTAAGTTTTAGGGGTAGGGTTATGGTTAGGTTTAGGGTTAGTCTTAGGTTAGGGTTAGGGTTAGGGTAAGGGTAAGGGTTAGGGTTATGGTTAGGTTTAGGTTTAGGGTAAGGGTTAGGGTTAGGTTTAGGGTAAGGGTAAGGTTTAGGGTTAGGGTTAGTGTTAGGGTAATGGTAAGGGTTAGGGTTAGGGTTAGGGTTAGGTTCGGGTTATGGTTAAGGTAAGGGTAAGGGTTAGATTTAGGGTTAGGGTTAGTTTCAGGATTAGGGTTAGGGTTAGGGTTAGGGTTAGGGTAAGGGTAAGGGTTAGGGTTATGGTTAGGTTTAAGTTTAGGGTAAGGGTTAGCGTTAGGTTTAGGGTAAGGGTAAGGTTTAGGGTTAGGGTTAGTGTTAGGGTAATGGTAAGGGTTAGGGGTAGGGTTAGGGTTAGGTTTGGGTTATGGTTAGGGTAAGGGTAAGGGTTAGATTTAGGGTTAGGGTTAGTTTCAGGGTTAGGGTTAGGGTTAGGGTTAGGGTTAGGGTAAGGTTAGGGTTAGTATCAGGGTTAGGGTTAGGGTAAGGGTAAGTGTTAGATTAGGGTTAGGCTTAGGGTTAGGGTAAGGGAAAAGGTTAGGGTAAGGGTTAGGGTTAGGGTAAGGGTTAGGGTTCGGGTTAGGGTTAGGGTTAGGGTGAGCGTTAGGTTTAGGGTTAGCGTTAGGAGTTGGGGTTATTGTTAGGGTAATGGTTTGGGTTAGGGTTAGGGTAAGGGTAAGGGTTAGGGTTAAGTTTAGGGTTAGGTTTATGGTTATGGTAAGGGTTAGGGTTAGGGTAAGTGTTAGGGTTAGGTTTATGGTTAGGGTTAGGTTTAGGGTAAGGGTTAGGGTTAAGTTTAGGATTGCTGTTAAGTTTAGGTTTAGGGTTAGGGTAATGATAAGGGTTAGGGTTAGGGTTAGGGTTTGGGGAAGTGTTAGGGTTAGGGTTTGGGTGAGGGTTAGGGTTAGGGTTGGGGTTAGGGTTAGGGTTAGGATAAGGGGAAGGCTTAGGGTTAGGGTTAAGGTTAGGGGTTAAGGTTAGGGTAAGGGTAAGGGTTAGGGTTAGGGTTAGGTGTTAGTGTTAAGGATAGGGTTAAGGTTAGGATTACGGTTAGGGTTAGGGTAAGGCTAAGGTTAGGGTTAGTGTTAGGGTTAGGGTTAGGTTTAGGTTTAGGGTTAGAGTAAGGGTAAGGGTTAGGGTTAGGGTTAGGGTTAAGGTTAGGGGTAGTGTTAGGGGTAGGGTTAGGGATAGTGTAAGGGTAAGATTTAGCTTTAGGGTTAGTGTTAAGGTTAGAGTTAGGGTTAGGGTGAGGCTAAGGGTTAGGTTTAAGGTTAGGGTAAGGGTTAGGGTTACGGTAAGGGTTAGGGTTAGGGTAAGGTTTAGGGTAAGGATTATTGTTAGGGTTAGGGTAAGGGTTAGGGTTAGGGTTAGGGTTAGGGTGAGCGTTAGGTTTAAGGTTAGCGTTAGGAGTTGTGGTTATGGTTAGGGTAAGGGTTTGGGTTAGGGTTAGGGTAAGGGTAAAGGTTAGGGTTAAGGTTAGGTTTAGGGTTAGGGTTATGGTAAGGGTTAGGGTTAGGGTAAGGGTTAGGGTTAGGTTTATGGTTAGGGTTAGGTTTAGGTAAGGGTTAGGGTTAGGTTTAGGGTTGGGGTTAAGTTTAGGGTTAGGGTTAGGGTAAGGATAAGGGTTAGTGTTAGGGTTAGGGTTTGGGGAAGGGTTATGGTTAGGGTGAGGGTGAGGGTTAGGGTTAGGGTTAGGGGGTAGGGTTCGGGTTATGGTTAGGGTTAGGGTAAGGGATAGGGTCAGAGATAGGGTTAGGGTTAGGTTTAGGGTAAGGGTAAGGGTAAGGGTTATGGTTAGGTTTGGGGAAAGTGTAAGGGTTAGGGTTAGAGTTTGGGTTAGGGTTCCGGTAAGGATTAGGTTTCGGGTTTGTGTTAGGGTAAGGGTTAGTGTTAGGGTTAGGGTTAGCATTAAGGTTAGGGTTAGGGATAGGGTAAGGGTAAGGTTTAGGGTTAGGTTTAGGTTTAGGGTCAGGGGATAGAGTTAAGGTTAGGGTTAGGGTTATGTTAGGGTTAGGTTTAGGGTTAGGGTTAGGGTTAGTGTTAGGATAAGGGTAAGGGTTAGGGTTAGGGTTAGGGTTTGGTTTAGGGTTAGGGGTTAGCGTTAGGGTTAGGGTTAGGTTAGCGTTAGGGTTAGGGTTAGGGTTAGGTTTGGGTTAGGTTTAGGCTTAGTGTTAGGGTTAGGTTTAGGGTTAGGGTTGGTTTAGGCTTAGGGTTACGGTTAGGCTTAGGGTTAGGGTTAGGCTAAGGTATAGGCTTAGGGTTAGTGTTAGGGTTAGCTTTAGAGTTAGAGTTAGGGTTAGGGTAACGGTAAGGGTTAGGGTTAGGGTTAGTGTTAGGGTAAGGGTAAGGGTTAGGGTGAGGGTTAGGGTTAGTCTAAGGGTAAGTGTTAGGTTTAGGGTCAGGGTTAGGGTTAGGTAAATGTAAGTGTTAGGGTTAGGGTTAGGCTTAGGTGTAGGTAAGGGTAAGGATTAGGGTTAGGGTTAGGGTTAGGGATAGGTTTAGGGTAAGGGTTAGGGTTAGGTAGGGTAAGGGTAAGATTTAGGGTTAGGGTCAGGGTTAGGGTTAGGGTAATTGTTAGGGTTACGGTTAGGGTTACGGTTAGGTTTAGGGTTAGGGTTAGGGTTAGGGTTAGGTTTAGGGTTAGGGTAAGTGTAAGTGTTAGGGTTCGGGGTAGGATTAGGGTAAGGGTTAGGGTTAGGGTTAGAGTTAGGGGTTAGTGTTAGGGTTAGGTTTAGGGTTAGGGTTAGGGTAAAGGTTAGGGTTAGGTTTGGGTTAGGGTAAGGGTTAGGGTTAGGGTTAGGTTTAGGGTTAGGTTTAGAGGAAGGTAAGGGTTAGGGGTAGGTTTAGGGTTAGGGTTATGGTTAGGGTTAGGGTTAGGGTAAGGGTTTGGTTTAGGGTTATGGTTAGGGTTAAGGTTATGGTTAGGGTTAGGGTTACGGTAAGGGTAAGGTTTAGGGTAAGGTTTATGGTTAGGGTTAGGGTTAAGGTTAGGGTTAGGGTTAGGGTAAGGTTAAGGGTAAGGGTTAGGGTTAGGGTTAGGTTAAGGGTTAGGGTTAGGGTAAGGTCAAGGGTTAGGGTTAGGGTTAGTGTTTGGTTTAGGGTTAAGGTTAGGGTTAGTGTTAGGGTACGGGTTAGGGTTAGGTTTAGGGATAGGGTTAGTGTTAGGTTTAGGGTTAGAGTTAGGGTTAGGGTAAGGGTAAGGTTTACAGTTAGGGTTAGGTTTAGGGTTAAGTTAGGGTAAGGGTTAGGGTTAGGGTTAGGGATAGGTTTAGGGTAAGTGTTAGGGTTAGGTAGGGTAAGGGTAAGATTTAGGGTTAGGGTCAGGGTTAGGGTTAGGTAAGCGTTAGGGTTACGGTTAGGGTTAGGGTTAGGTTTAGGCTTAGGGTTAGGGTAAGGGTTAGGGTAAGGGTTAGGGTTAGGGTTACGTTTAGGTTTAGGAATAGGGTTAGGGTAAGGTTAAGGGTTAGGGTTAAGGTTAGGGTTAGGGTTAGTGTTATGGTAAGGGTTAGGGTTAGGGTTAGGGTTAGGGTTAGTCTTAGGGTTAGGGTTAGGGTTAGGGAAAGGTAAGCGTTAGGGTTAGGGTTAGGATTAGGGTAAGGGTAAGGGTTAGAGTTAGGGTTAGGTTTAGGGTTAGGTTTAGGGGTTAGGGTTAGGATTTGGTTTACTGTTAGGGTAAGGGTTAGGGTTAGGGTTACGTTTACGTAAGTGTAAGTGTTAGGGTTAGGGTTAGGGTTAGGGTTTGGGTTTAGGATTAGGGTTAGGGTTAGGGTGAGGGTAAGGGTTAGGTTTAGTGTTAAGGTTAGGGTTATGGGTTAGGGTTAGGGTTAGGGTTAGGGTTAGGGTAACTTTAGGGTTAGGGTCAGGGTTCGGGTTAGGGTTAGGGTAAGGGTTAGGGTTAGGTTTAGACTAAGGGTAATTGTTCGGGTTAGTGTTAGGGTTAGGGTTAGGATAAGGGTTAGGGTTAGGGTTAGTGTTAGCGTTTGGGTTAGGTTTAGAGTTAGGGTTAGGATTAGTGTTATTGTAAGAGTAAGTGTTAGAGTTAGGGTTAGGGTTAGGGTAAGGGTAAGGGTTAAGGTTAGGGTTAGGGTTAGGGTTAGGGGTTAGGGATAGGGTTAGGGTTAGGGTAAGGGTAAGGGTTAGGATTAGGGTTAGGATTAGGGTTAGGGTAAGTGTTAGGGTTAGAGTTAGGGTTATCATTAAGGTTAGGGTTAGGGATAGGGTAAGGGGAAGGGTTAGATTTAGGGTTAGGGTTAGGGTTAGAGGTTAGGTTTAGGGTTCGGTATAGGGTTAGGGTCAGGGTAAGGGTAAGGGTGAGGGTTAGCGTTAGGGTTAGGGTAAGGGTTAGGGTTAGGGTTAGTGTTAGGGTTATGTTTAGGGTAAGGATTAGTGTTACGGTTAGGGTTAGGGGTAAGTGTTAGGGTTATGTTTAGGGTTAGGGTAAGGGTAAGGTTTAGGTTTAGGGTTAGGGTTAGGGGTTAGGGTTCGGGTAAGGGTAAGTATTAGGGTTAGGGTTAGAGTAAGTTATGGGTTCAGGTTACGGTTAGGGTTAGGGTTAGGTTAAGGGTTAGAGTTAGGGTTAGGCTTAGTGTTATTGTTTGAGTTAGGTTTAGAGTTAGGGTTAGGATTAGGGTTAGGGTAAGAGTAAGTGTTAGGGTTAGGGTTAGGGTTAGGGTAAGGGTAAGGGTTAGGGTTAGGGTTAGGGGTTAGAGTTAGGTTTAGGGTTATGGTAAGGGTTAGGGTCAGGGTTAGGATTAGGGTTAGGTTTAGGGTAGGGGTAAGGTTTAGGTTTAGGGTTAGGTTTAGGGAAATGGTAAGGGTTTGGGTTAGGGATTGGGTTAGGGTTCGGGTAAGGATTAGGTTTCGGGTTAGTGTTAGGGTAAGGGTCAGGGTTAGTGTTAGGGTTAGCATTAAGGTTAGGGTTAGGGATAGGGTAAGGGAAGGGTTACGGTTAGGGTTAGGTTTAGGGTTATGGTAAGGGTTAGGGTCAGGGTTAGGGTTAGGGTTAGGTTTAGGGTAGGGGTAAGGTTTAGGGTTAGGGTTAGGTTTAGGGAAATGGTAAGGGTTTTGGTTAGGGATTGGGTTAGGGTTCGGGTAAGGATTACGTTTTGGGTTAGTGTTAGGGTAAGTGTTAGAGTTACGGTTAGGGTTAGCATTAAGGTTAGGGTTAGGGATAGGGTAAGGGGAAGGGTTAAGGTTAGGGTTAGGGTTAGGTTAAGGGTTAGGGTTAAGGTTAGGGTTAGTGTTAGGTTTTGGGTTAGGTTTTGGGTTAGGTTTAGGATTAGGGTTAGGATAAGGGTAAGAGTTAGGGTTAGAGTTAGGGTTAGGGTTAAGGTAAGGGTAAGGGTTAGGATTAGGGTTAGGGTTAGGGTTAAGTGTTAGGGTTAGGGTTAGGGTTAGCCTTAGGGTTAGGGTAAGGGATAGGGTTAGGTTTAGGTTTATGCTTAGGGTTAGGTTTAGGGTAAGGGTTAGGGTTAGGGTTACGGGTTAGGGTTCGGGTAAGGGAAAGTGTTAGGGTTAGGATTAGAGTAAGGGTATGGGTTCAGGTTAGCGTTAGGTTAGGTTAAGGGTCATTGTTAGGGTTAGGGTTAGTGTTAGGGTTTAGGTTAGGTTTAGAGTTAGGGTTCGGATTAGGGTTAGGGTAAGAAGAAGTGTTAGGGTAAGGGTTAGGGTTAGGGTTAGGGTAAGGGTAAGGTTTAGGGTTAAGGTTAGGGTTAGGGTTAGGGGTTAGGGTTAGGGTTAGGGTTAGGTTTAGGGTTAGGTTTAAGGTAAGGGTTAGGGTTAGGGTTAGGATTAGGGTTAAGGGTAAGGGTTAGAGTTAGGTTTAGGGTTAGGGTAACGGTGAGGTTTAGGTTTAGGGTTAGGGTTAGGGGTTAGGTTTAGGGCTAGGTTTATGGTTAGGGTTAAGGTAAGTGTAAGGGTTAGGGTTAAGGTTAGGGTTAGGGTTTGGGATAGGGTAAGTGTTAGGGTTAGGTTTATGGTAAGGGTAAGTTTTAGTGTTAGGGTTAGGGTAAGGGAAAGTGTTAGGGTTAGGGTTAGGGTTAGGATGAGAGTAAGGGTTAGGGTTAGGGTTAAGGTTAGGTGTTAGGGTTAGGTTAAGGGTAAGTGATAGGTTTAGGGTTAGGGGTTAGGTTATATAAGGGTAAGTGTTAGGGTTGGGGTTAGTGTTAGGGTTAGGGTTTGTCTTAGGGTTAGGGTTAGGGTTAGGGTTAGGGAAAGGGTGAGGGTTAGGGTTAGGGTTAGGGTTAAGGTAAGGATTTGGGTTAGTCTTAGGGTTAAGGTAAGAGTTAGGGTTAGGGTTAGGGTTAGCACTAAGGTTAGGGTTAGGGTGAGGATAAGTGTAAGGGTTGGGGTTAGGGATAGGGTTAGGATAAGGGTAAGGGTTAGGGTTAGGGTCAGGGTTAAGTTTAAGGTAAGGGTTAGGGTTAGGTAGGGTAAGGTAAGATTTAGGGTTATGGTTAGGTTTAGGTTAGGGTTTGGGTTAGGGTTCGGGGAAGGATTAGGTTTCGTGTTAGTGTTAGGGTAAGCGTTAGGGTTAGGGTTAGGGTTAGCATTAAGGTTAGGGTTAGGGATAGGGTAAGGGGAAGGGTTAGGTTTAGGGTTATAATTATTGTTAGGTTAAGGGTTAGGGTTAGGGTTAGTGTTAGGTTTTGGGTTAGGTTTAGGGTTAGGTTTAGGATTAGGGATAGGGTAAGGGTAATTGTTATGGTTAGGGTTAGGGTTTGGGTTAGGGTTAGGGTAAGGGTTAGGGTTAGGTTTAGGGTAAGGGTAGGGTTAGGGTTAGGGTTAGGGGTAAGCGTTAGGGTTATGTTTAGGGTTAGGGTAAAGGTAAGGTTTAGGGTTAGGGTCAGGGTTAAGTTTAAGGTAAGGGTTAGGGTTAGGTAGGGTAAGGTAAGATTTAGGGTTAGGGTTAGGGTTACGGTAAGGGTTAGTGTTAGTGTTAGGTTTAGGGTTAGGTTTAGGGTTGGGGTTAGGGATAGGGTAAGGGTTAGGGTTAGGGTTAGGTTTAGGTTTAGGGTTAGGGTTAGGGTTAGGGTAAGGGTAAGGTTTAGGGTTAGGTTATATAAGGGTAAGTGTTAGGGTTAGGGTTAGGGTTGGGGTTAGGGATAGGGTTAGGGTTAGGGTTAGGGTAAGGGTAAGGATTAGGTTTAGGGTTAGGTTTAGGAGAAGGGTGAGGGTTAGGGTGAGGGTTATGGTTAGGTTTAGGGTTTAGGGTTCGGGTTAGAGTTAGGGTTAGGGTAAGGGTTAGTGTCAGGGTTAGGGTTAGGGTTAGGTTTAGGTTAGGGTTTGGGTTAGGGTTCGGGGAAGGATTAGGTTTCGTGTTAGTGTTAGGGTAAGCGTTAGGGTTAGGGTTAGGGTTAGCATTAAGGTTAGGGTTAGGGATAGGGTAAGGGGAAGGGTTAGGTTTAGGGTTATAATTATTGTTAGGTTAAGGGTTAGGGTTAGGGTTAGTGTTAGGTTTTGGGTTAGGTTTAGGGTTAGGTTTAGGATTAGGGATAGGGTAAGGGTAATTGTTATGGTTAGGGTTAGGGTTTGGGTTAGGGTTAGGGTAAGGGTTAGGGTTAGGTTTAGGGTAAGGGTTAGGGTTAGGGTTAGGGTTAGGGGTAAGCGTTAGGGTTATGTTTAGGGTTAGGGTAAAGGTAAGGTTTAGTTTTAGGGTTAGGCTTAGTGGTTAGGGTTAGGGTTAGGGTTAGGGTAAGGGACAGTGTTAGGGTTAGGGTTAGGGTAAGTATGAGGGTAAGGGTTAGGGTTAGGGTTAAGGTTAGGGGTTAGGGTTCGGGTAAGGGTAAATATTAGGGTTAGGGTTAGAGTAAGGGTATGGGTTCGGGTTACGGTTAGGGTTAGGGTTAGATTAAGGGTTAAGGTTAGGGTTTGGGTTAGTGTTAGGGTTTGGTTTAGGTTTAGGGTTAGGGTAAGAGTAAGTGTTAGGGTTAGGGTTAGGGTTAGGGTTAGGGTAAGGGTAAGGGTTAGGGTTAGGGTTAGGGTTAGGGGTTAGGGTTAGGGTTAGGTTTAGGGTTAGGGTTAGGGTTAGTGTAAGGATTAGGCTTAGGGTTAGGGTTAGAGAAAGGGTTAGGGTTAGGGTTAGGGTTAGGTTTAGGGTAAGGGTAAGGTTTAGGGTTAGGTTTATGTTTAGGGTTAGGATTAAGGTAAGTGTAAGGGTTAGGGTTAAGGTTAGGGTTAGGGTTAGGGATAGGGTAAGGGTTAGGGTTAGGTTTAGGGTAAGGGTAAGGTGTAGGGTTAGGGTTAGTGTTAGTGTAAGGAAAAGTGTTAGGGTTAGGGTTAGGGTTAGGATGAGGGTAAGGGTTAGGTTTAGGATTAAGGTTAGTGGTTAGGTTTAGGGTAAGGGTAACTGTTAGGGTTAGGATTAGGGGTTAAGGTTAGGGTTAGGGTTAGGGTTATGTTTAGGGATAGGGTTAGGGTAAGGGTAAGGGTTAGGGTTAGGGTAGTGTTAGGGTTAGGGTAAGTGTAAGGGTTAGGGTTAGGTTATGTAAGGGTAAGTGTTAGGGTTAGGGTTAGTCTTAGGGTTACGGTTAGGGTTAGGGTTATAGTTAGAGAAAGGGTAAGGGTTAGGGTTAGGGTTAGGGTTAGGGAAAGGATTAGGGTTAGGGTTAGGGTAAGAGTTAGGGTTAGGGTTAGGGTTAGCACTAAGGTTAGGTTTAGGGTGAGGGTAAGGGTAAGGGTTGGGGTTAGGGTTAGGGTTAGGGTAAGGCTAAGGGTTAGGGTTAGGGTTAGGGTTAGGTTTAGGGTAAGGGTTAGGGTTAGGTAGGGTAAGGTAAGATTTAGGGTTAGGGT
>JANJXV010000462.1:102500-160000 GCA_024803745.1 Megascapheus bottae
GTTTAGGGTTAGGGTAAGGGTTAGGGTTAGGGTTAGAGTTAGGGTTAGGGTTAGGGTAAAGGCAAGGGTTAGGGTTAGGATTAGGGTTAAGGTTAGGGTGAGGGTAAGGGTAAGGGTTAGGGTTAGGGGTAGGGGTAGGGATAGGGTAAGGGTTAGGGTTAGTGTTAGGGTTAGGGTTAGGGTTATGTTTGGGGTTAAGGTTAGGGTTAGGGTTAGGGTAAGTGTAAGGGTTAGGTTAGGGTTATGGTTAGGGTTAGGGTAAGGGTAAGGGTTAGGGTTAGGGTTAGGGTTAGGGTTACTGTAAGGGTTAGGGTTAGGGTTAGGGTAAGGGTTAGGGTTAGGGTTAGTTTAAGGGTTGGCGTAAAGGTTAGGGTTAGGGTTAGGGTAAGGGTAAGGGTTAGGTTAGGGTTAGGGTTAGGGTTAGGGTTAAGGTTAGGGTTAGGGTTAGGTTTAGGGTTAGGATTAGGGTTAGGGTTAGGGTAAGGTTTAGGGTTATGGTTAGGGTAAGGGTAAGTGTAAGGGTTAGAGTTAGGGGTTACGGTTAATGTTAGGGTTAGGTTAAGGGTTAGGGTTAGAGTTAGGGTTAGGGTTAGGATAAGGGTTAGGGTTAGGGTAAGGGTAAGTGTTATTGTTAGGGTTAGGGATAGAGTTTGTGTAAGGGTTATGGTTAGGGTTAGGGTTAGTTTTAGATAAGGGTAAGTGTGAGGGTTAGGGTTAGGTTTAGGGTTAGGCTTAGTCTTAGGGTTAGGGTTAGGGTTAGGTTGAGGGAAAGGGAAAGGGTTAGGGTTAGGGTTAGGTTTAGGGTAAGGATTACGGTTAGTCTTAGGGTTAGGGTAAGTGTTAGGGTTAGGGTTAGGGTTAGCACTAAAGTTAGGGTTAGGGTTAGGGTAAGGGTAAGGTTTGGGGTTAGGGTTAGGTTTAGGGTAAGGGTAAGGGTTAGGGTTAGGGTTAGGTTAGGTTTAGGGTTAGGGTAAGGGTAAGGGTTAGGGTTAGGATCAGTGTTAGGTTTAGGGTTAGGGTAAGGGTTAGGGTTAGGGTTACAATTATGGTTAGGGTAAGGGTAAGGTTTACGGTTAGAGTTAGGGTTAGGTTTAGGGTTAAGTTAACGGTAAGGGTTATGGTTAGGGTTAGGTTTAGGGTAAGGGTTAGGGTTAGGTAGGGTAAGGGTAAGATTTAGGGTTAGGGTTAGGGTTACGGTAAGGGTTAGTGTTAGTGTTAGGGTTAGGGTTAGGTTTAGGGTAACGGTTAGGAAAAGGGTAATGGTTAGGTTTAATTTTAGGTTTAGGTTTGGGTTAGAGTTAGGGATAGGGTAAGCGTAAGTGATAGGGTAAGAGTAAAGGTTAGGGTTCGGTTTAGGGTTGGGGTTAAGTTTAGGGTTAGGATTAGGGTAAGGGTAAGGTTAGGGTTAGGGTTAGGGTAATGGTAAGGTTTAGGTTTAGGTTTAGGGTTAGGGGAAGGGTTAGGGATAGGGTGAGGGTTGGGTTACGGTTAGGGTTTAGGGTTCGGGTTAGGGTTAGTGTTAGGGTAAGGGTTTAGGGTCAGGGTTAGGGTTAGGGTTAGGTTTAGGGTAGGGGTTAGGGTTAGGGTTAGGGTTAGGTTTAGGGAAAGGGTTAGGGTAAGGGAAAGGTTAAGGTTAGAGTTAGGGTTAGGGTTAGGATTAGGGTTAGTGATAGGGTTAGGGTAAGGGTTAGGGTTAGGGTTAGGGTTAGCATTAAGGTTAGGTTTAGGGTTAGGGTAAGGGTTAGGGTTAGAGTTAGGGTTTGGGTTAGGGGTTCTGTTATTGTTAGGGTTAGTGCTAGGGTTAGGGTTAGGGTTAGGTATAGGATTACGGTTAGGGTAAGTGTAAGTGTTAGGGTTAGGGTTAGGGTTAGGGTTAGGATTAGGTTTAGGGTTAGGGTTAGGGTAAGGGTATGGGTTAGGGTTAGAGTTAGGATTAGGGATAGTGTTAAGGTTAGGGTTAGGGTTAGGGTTAGGGTAAGGTTTAAGGTTAGGTTTAGGGTTAGGGAAAGGGTAAGGGTTAGGGTTTGGTTTAGGGTTAGGGTTAGGTTTGGGTTTGGAGTTAGGGTTAGGGTAAGGGTAAGGGTTAGGGTTAGCATTAGGTTAGGGTTAAGGTTAGGGTAAGGGTAAGGTTTAGGGTTAGGGTTAGGATTAGGGTTAGGGTTAGAGTAAGCTTTAGGGTTAGGGTTAGGGTAAGGTTCGGGTTAGGGTTTGGGCTAGGGTTAGCGTAAGGGTTAGGGTTAGGGTTAGGGTTAGCATTAAGGTTAGGGTTAGGGTTGGGGTAAGGGTAAGGGGTAGGGGTAGGGTTATTGTTAGGGATAGAGTTAGGGTTAGTGTTAGGTTTTGGGTTAGGTTTAAGGTTAGGGTTAGTGTTAGCGTTAGGGTTAGTGTTAGTGTAAGAGTAAGGGTTAGGGTTAGGGTTAGGGTGAAGTTTAGTGTTAGGGTTAGGGTTAGGCTAAGGCTTAGGATTAGGATTAAGGTAAGAGTTAGGGTTAGGGCAAGGGTTTGGGGAAAGGGTAAGTGTTAGGGTTAGGGTGAGGGTTAGGCTAAGGTTTAGGGTTAGGATTAGGGTTAGGATAAGGGTAAGGGTTAGGGTTAGGGTTAGGGTTAGTGTAAGGGTAAGAGTTAGGGTTAGGGTTAGTGTTAAGGTTAGAGTTAGGGTTAGGGTTAGGCTAAGGCTTAGGATTAGGATTAAGGTAAGAGTTAGGGTTAGGGCAAGGGTTTGGGGAAAGGGTAAGTGTTAGGGTTAGCGTGAGGGTTAGGGTAAGGTTTAGGGTTAGGGTTAGGGTTAGGATAAGGGTTAGGGTTAGGGTTAGGGTTAGCATTAAGGTTAGGTTTAGGGTTAGGGTAACGATGAGGGTTAGGGTTAGGGTTTAGGTTAGGTTTACGGGTTAGGATTAGGGTTAGGGTTAGGTTTAGGTTTAGTGTTAGGGTAAGGGTAAGGTTTAGGGCTAGGGTAAGGGTTAGGGGTAGGGTTTGGGTAAGGGTTAGTGTTAGGGTTAGGCTTAGGGTAAGGGTTAGGTTTAGGGTTAGGGTTAGGATTAGAGTAAGGATTAGGGTTAGGGTTAGGGTTAGGGTAAGGGTTAGGGTTAGGTTAGGGTTAGCATTAAGGTTAGGTTTAGGGTTAGTGTAAGGGTAAGAGCTAGGGTAAGAGCTAGGGTTAGGGGTTAGGGATAGGGTTAGGGTTAGGATTAGGTTTAGGGTTAGGGTTAGGGTAAGGGTAAGGGTTAGGGTTAGGGTAAGTGTTAGGATTAGGGTTAGGGTAAGGGTTAAGGTTAGGGTTAGGGTTAGGGTAAGGGTAAGGGTAAAGGTTAGGGTTAGGGTAAGTGTTAGGATTAAGGTTAGGGTAAGGGTTAAGGTTAGGGTTAGGGTTAGGGTAAGGGTTAGGGTTAGGGTTAGGGTAAGGGTTAGGGTTAGAGTTAGGGTAAGGGTTAGGGTTAGGGTTGGGGTAAGGGTTAGGGTTAGGTTTAGGGTTAGGGTAAGGGTAATGGTTAGGGTTAGTGTTAGGTTTAGGGTTAGGGTAAGGGTTAGGGTTAGGGTTGGGGTAAGGGTTAGGGTTAGGGTTAGGGTAAGGATTAGGGTTAGGTTAGGGTTAGCATTAAGGTTAGGTTTAGGGTTAGTGTAAGGGTAAGAGCTAGGGTTAGGGTTAGGGGTTAGGGATAGGGTTAGGGTTAGGATTAGGTTTAGGGTTAGGTTTAGGGTAAGGGTAAGGGTTAGGGTTAGGGTAAGTGTTAGGATTAGGGTTAGGGTAAGGGTTAGGGTTAGGGTTAAGGTTAGGGTTAGAGTAAGGTTTAGGGTTAGGGTTAGGGTTAGGGTAAGGGTAAGAGTTAGAGTTAGGGTTAAGTTTAGGGTTAGGGTTAGGGTTAGGCCAAAGGTTAGGGTTAGGGGTAGGGTAAGGGTTAGGGTTACTGTTAGGGTTAGGATAAGGGTTAGGGTTAGGATTAGGGTTAGGGTAAGGTTAGGGTTAGGGTCAGGGTTAGGGTTAGGGTAAGGGTAAGGTTTGGGTTTAGGGTTAGGGTTAGGGTAAGTGTTAGGTTTAGGATTAGGGTTAGGGTGAGGTTTAGGGTTAGGGTAAGGGTAAGGGTTAGGGTTAGAGTTAGGGTTAGGGTTAAATTAAGGTTATGGTTAGGGTAAGGTTAAGGGTTAGGGTTAGGGTTAGGGGTAGGGGTAGGTTGAGGTTTACGGTTAGAGTTAGGGTTAGTGTAAGGGTAAGGTTTACGGTTAGGGTTAGGGTTAGGGTTAAGGTAAGGGTAAGGGTTAGGGTTAGGATTAGCGTTAGGGTAAGTGTTAGGGTTTCGTAGGGTAAGGGTAAGATTTAGGGTTAGGTTTAGGGATAGGGTTAGGGTAAGGGTTATTGTTAGGGTTACGTTTAGGGTTAGGTTTGGGGTTAGGGTTATGGAAAGGGTAAGGGTTAGGGTTAGGGTTAGGTTTAGGGTTTGGGTTAGGTTTAGGGTTAGGGTAAGGATAAGGGTTAGGGTTAAGGTTAGGGTTAGTGTTAGGGTTAGGGTTAGGGTAAGGGTTAGATTTAGGGTTAGGGTTAGGGTTAGGGTAAGGGTAAAGGTAAGGGTTAGGGTTAGGTTTAGGGTTGGGGGAGGGTTAGGGTTAGGGTTAGGGTAAGGGTAAGGGTTAGAGTTAGGGTTAGGGTTAGGGTTAGGGTTAGGTTAAGGTTATGGTAAGGGTTACGGTTAGGGTTAGGTTTAGATAAGGGTAAGTGTTAGGGTTAGGTTTAGGGTTAGGGTTAGGGTTAGTCTTAGGGTTAGGGTTAGGGTTAGGGAAAGGGTAAGGGTTAGGGTTAGGGTTAGGGTAAGGAATAAGGTTAGTCTTAGGGTTAGGGTAAGAGGTAGGGTTAGTGTGACAGTTAGCGTTAAGTTTAGGGTTAGGGTTAGGATAAGGGTAAGGGTTGGGTTTGGGGTTAGGGTTAGTGTAAGGGTTAGGGTTAGGTTTAGGGTTAGGGTAAGGGTAAGGGTTAGGGTTAGGGTTAGGGTTAGGGTAAGTGTTAGGGGTAGGGTTAGGGTTAGGGTAAGGTTTATGGTTAGGGTTAGGATTAGGGTTAGGTTTAGCATTACGGTTAGGGTTAGGGTAAGGGTTAGGGTTAGGTTTAGGATTAGGGTTAGGGTTAGGGTAAGTGTGAGGGTTAGGGTTAGGGTTAGGGTAAGGGTAAGGGTTAGGGTTAGGGTTAGGGTTAGGGGTTAACGTTAGGGTTAGGTTTAGGGTTAGGGTTAGGGTTAGGGTAAGGGTTAGACTTAGTGTTAGGTTTAGAGTAATGGTTAGGGTTAGGGTTAGGATTAGGTTTAGGGCTAGGTTTAGGGTAAGGGTTACGGTTATGGTTAGGGTTAGGGGTAAGGGTTAGAGTTAGGTTTAGGGTTAGGGTAACGGTGAGGTTTAGGTTTAGGGTTAGGGGTAGGGGTAGGGTTAGGGTTAGCTTTAGGGTTAGGGTTAGGGTGAGCGTAAGGGTTAGGGTTAGGGTAAGGGTTAGGGGTAGGGGTAGGGTAAGGGTTAGGGTTAGGGTTAGTTTAAGGTAAGGGTAAGGGTTAGAGTTAGGGTTAGGGTTAGGGTTAGGGTTTATGGTTAGGGTTATGTTTATGGTTAGGGTAATGGTTAGGGTTAGGGTTAGGTTTAGATAAGGGCAAGTGTTAGGGTTAGGGTTACCGTTATTGTTAGGCTTAGTCTTAGGGTTAGGGTTAGGGTTAGGGTTAGGGAAAGGGTAAGGGCTAGGGTTAGGGTTAGGGTTAGGGTAAGGATTAGGGTTAGTCTTAGGGTTAGGGTAAGTGTTAGGGTTAGGGTTAGGGTTAGCACTAAGGTTAGGGTTAGGGTTAGGGTAAGGGGAAGGGTTGGGGTTAGGGTTGGGTTTAGGGTAACGTTAACGGTAAGGGTTAGGGTTAGGGTTAGGTTAGGTTTAGGGTAAGGGTTAGGGTTAGGGTTAGTGTTAGGTTTAGGGTTAAGGTAAGGGTTAGGGTTAGGGTTAGGTTTAGGGGTAGGAGTAATGTTACGGTTAGGGTTAGGGTTAGAGTTAGGGTTAGGGTAAGGGTAAGGTTTACGGTTAGAGTTAGGGTTAGGTTTAGGGTTAAGTTAAGGGTAAGGGTTAGGGTTAGGGTTAGGTTTAGGGTAAGGGTTAGGGTTAGGTAGGGTAAGGGTAAGATTTAGGGTTAGGGTTAGGGTTACGGTAAAGGTTAGTGTTAGGGTTAGGGTTAGGGTTAGGTTTAGGGTAACGGTTAGGGAAAGGGTAATGGTTAGGTTTAGTTTTAGGTTTAGGTTTGGGTTAGGGTTAGGGATAGGGTAAGCGTAAGTGTTAGGGTAAGGATAAAGGTTAGCGTTAGGTTTAGGGTTGGGGTTAAGGTTAGGGTTAGGATTAGGGTAAGGGTAAGGTTATGGTTAGGGTTAGGGTAAGGGTAAGGTTTAGGTTTAGGGTGAGGGTTAGGGGAAGGGTTAGGGATAGGGTGAGGTTTGGGTTACGGTTATGGTTTAGGGTTCGGGTTAGGGTTAGGGTTAGGGTAAGGATTAGGGTCAGGGTTAGGGTTAGGGTTAGGTTTAGGGTAGGGGTAAGTGTTAGGGTTAGGGTTAGGTTTAGGGAAAGGGTTAGGGTTAGGGTTAGGGTTAGCATTAAGGTTAGGTTTAGGGATAGGGTAAGGGGAAGGGTTAGGGTTAGTGTTAGGGTTAGGTTAAGGGTTAGGGTTAGGGTTAGGATTAGGGTTAGTGTTAGGGTTTGGGTTAGGTTTAGGGTTAGGGTTAGGATTAGGGTTAGGGTAAGGTTAAGTGTTAGGGTTAGGGTTAGGGTAAGGGCAATGGTTAGGATTAGGGTTAGTGTTAGGTTTAGGGGTTAGGTTTAGGGTTAGGTTAAGGGTTACCGTTAGTGGTAGGGTAAGGGTTAGGGTTAGCGTTAGGGTTAGGGTAATGGTTAGGGTTAGGGTTAGGTTTAGGTTTAGGGATAGGTTTAGGGTAAGGGTTAGGGTTAGGGTTAGGGGTAAGGGTTAGGGTTATGTTTAGGGTTAGGGTAAGGGTAAGGTTTAGGTTTAGGGTTAGGGTTAGGGGTTAGTGTTAGGGCTAAGTTTAGGGTTAGGGTAAGGGTAAGTGTTAGGTTTAGGGTTAGGGTTAGGGTTCGGATGAGGGTAAGGGTTAGCGTTAGGGTTAAGGTTAGGTGTTAGGGTTAGGGTAAGGGTAAGTGTTAGGGTTAGGTTTAGGGTAAGTGTTAGGGTTAGGGTTAGGGTTAGGGTTAGGTTTAGGATAGGGTTAGGGTTAGGGTAAGGATAAGTGTTAGGGTTAGATTTAGGGTTAGGGTAAGGGTAAGGGTTAGGGTTAGAGTTAGGGTTAGGGTTAAGGGTTAGTTTTAGGGTTAGGGTTAGGGCAAAGGTTAGGGTTAGGGTTAGGGTTAGCTTTAGGGTAAGGATTAGGGTTAGGGTTAGGGTTAAGGGTAGGTTTGGGGTTAGGGTTAGGGTAAGGGTAACGGTTAGGGTTAGGGTTAGGCTTAGTTTTAGGGTTAAGGTTAGGGTTAGGTTTGGAGTAGGGTAAGGGTAAGGGTTATTATTATGGTTAGGGTTAGGGTTTGGGTTAGGGTAAGTGTTAGGGTTAGGGTAAGGGTTAGGGTTAGTGTTAGGGTTAGTGTTAGGTTTATGTTTAGGGTTAGGGTAAGGGTAAGCTTAAGATTGTGTTAGTGTTAGGGAAAGGGCAAGGGTTAGGTTTAGGGTTAGGGTAAGGATTAGGGTTAGGGTTAGGGTTAGGGTAAGGGAAAGGTTAAGGGTTAGGTTTAGGGTTAGGGTTAGGGTAAGGGTAAGTGTTAGGGTTAGGGTTGGGTTAGGATTAGGTTTAGGGTTAGTGTTAGGGTAAGGGTAAGGGTTAGGGTTAGAGTTAGGATTAGGGATAGTGTTAAGGTTAGGGTTAGGGTTAGGGTTAGGGTAAGGTTTAAGGTTAGGTATAGTGTTAGGGAAAGGGTAAGGGTTAGGGTTTGGTTTAGGGTTAGGGTTAGGTTTGGGTTTGGGGTTAGGGTTAGGGTAAGGGTAAGAGTTAGGGTTAGCATTATGTTAGGGTTAGGGTTAGGGTAAGGGTAAGGGTTATGGTTCGGGTTAGGATTAGGATTAGGGTTAGGGTAAGATTTATGGTTAGAGTTAGGGTAAGGTTCCGGTTAGGGTTAGGGTTAGGGTTAGCGTAAGGTTTAGGGTTAGGGTTAGGGTTAGCATTAAGGTTAGGGTTAGGGTTGGCGTAAGGGTAAGGGGTAGGGGTAGGGTTAGGTTTAGGGATAGAGTTAGGGTTAGTGTTAGGTTTAGGGTTAGGGTTAAGGTTAGGGTTAGTGTTAGTGTAAGAGTAAGGGTTAGGGTTAGGGTTAGGGTTAAGTTTAGAGTTAGGGTTAGGGTTAGGCTAAGGGTTAGGGGTAGGGGTAGAGTAAGGGTTAGGGTTAGTGTTAGGGTTAGGGTAAGGGTTAGGGTTAGGGTTAGGGTTAGGGTAAGGTTTATGGTTAGGGTTAGGATTAGGGTTAGGTTTAGCGTTACGGTTAGGGTTAGGGTAAGGGTTAGGGTTAGGTTTAGGATTAGGGTTAGGGTTAGGGTAAGTGTGAGGGTTAGGGTTAGGGTTAGGGTAAGGGTAAGGGTTAGGGTTAGGGTTAGGGTTAGGGGTTAGGGTTAGGGTTAGGTTTAGGGTTAGGGTTAGGGTAAGGGTTAGAATTAGTGTTAGGGTTATAGTAATGGTTAGGGTTAGGGTTAGGATTAGGTTTAGGGCTAGGTTTAGGGTAAGGGTTACGGTTATGGTTAGGGTTAGGGGTAAGGGTTAGAGTTAGGTTTAGGGTTAGGGTAACGGTGAGGTTTAGGTTTAGGGTTAGGGGTAGGGGTAGGGTTAGGGTTAGGTTTAGGGTTAGGGTTAGGGTGAGCGTAAGGGTTAGGGTTAGGGTAAGGGTTAGGGGTAGGGGTAGGGTAAGGGTTAGGGTTAGGGTTAGTTTAAGGTAAGGATAAGGGTTAGAGTTAGGGTTAGGGTTAGGGTTAGGGTTTATGGTTAGGGTTATGTTTATGGTTAGGGTAATGGTTAGGGTTAGGGTTAGGTTTAGATAAGGGCAAGTGTTAGGGTTAGGGTTACGGTTATTGTTAGGCTTAGTCTTAGGGTTAGGGTTAAGGTTAGGGTTAGGGAAAGGGTAAGGGCTAGGGTTAGGGTTAGGGTTAGGGTAAGGATTAGGGTTAGTCTTAGGGTTAGGGTAAGTGTTAGGGTTAGGGTTAGGGTTAGCACTAAGGTTAGGGTTAGGGTTAGGGTAAGGGGAAGGGTTGGGGTTAGGGTTGGGTTTAGGGTAACGTTAACGGTAAGGGTTAGGGTTAGGGTTAGGTTAGGTTTAGGGTAAGGGTTAGGGTTAGGGTTAGTGTTAGGTTTAGGGTTAAGGTAAGGGTTAGGGTTAGGGTTAGGTTTAGGGGTAGGAGTAATGTTACGGTTAGGGTTAGGGTTAGAGTTAGGGTTAGGGTAAGGGTAAGGTTTACGGTTAGAGTTAGGGTTAGGTTTAGGGTTAAGTTAAGGGTAAGGGTTAGGGTTAGGGTTAGGTTTAGGGTAAGGGTTAGGGTTAGGTAGGGTAAGGGTAAGATTTAGGGTTAGGGTTAGGGTTACGGTAAAGGTTAGTGTTAGGGTTAGGGTTAGGGTTAGGTTTAGGGTAACGGTTAGGGAAAGGGTAATGGTTAGGTTTAGTTTTAGGTTTAGGTTTGGGTTAGGGTTAGGGATAGGGTAAGCGTAAGTGTTAGGGTAAGGATAAAGGTTAGCGTTAGGTTTAGGGTTGGGGTTAAGGTTAGGGTTAGGATTAGGGTAAGGGTAAGGTTATGGTTAGGGTTAGGGTAAGGGTAAGGTTTAGGTTTAGGGTGAGGGTTAGGGGAAGGGTTAGGGATAGGGTGAGGTTTGGGTTACGGTTATGGTTTAGGGTTCGGGTTAGGGTTAGGGTTAGGGTAAGGATTAGGGTCAGGGTTAGGGTTAGGGTTAGGTTTAGGGTAGGGGTAAGTGTTAGGGTTAGGGTTAGGTTTAGGGAAAGGGTTAGGGTTAGGGTTAGGGTTAGCATTAAGGTTAGGTTTAGGGATAGGGTAAGGGGAAGGGTTAGGGTTAGTGTTAGGGTTAGGTTAAGGGTTAGGGTTAGGGTTAGGATTAGGGTTAGTGTTAGGGTTTGGGTTAGGTTTAGGGTTAGGGTTAGGATTAGGGTTAGGGTAAGGTTAAGTGTTAGGGTTAGGGTTAGGGTAAGGGCAATGGTTAGGATTAGGGTTAGTGTTAGGTTTAGGGGTTAGGTTTAGGGTTAGGTTAAGGGTTACCGTTAGTGGTAGGGTAAGGGTTAGGGTTAGCGTTAGGGTTAGGGTAATGGTTAGGGTTAGGTTTAGGTTTAGGTTTAGGGATAGGTTTAGGGTAAGGGTTAGGGTTAGGGTTAGGGTTAGGGGTAAGGGTTAGGGTTATGTTTAGGGTTAGGGTAAGGGTAAGGTTTAGGTTTAGGGTTAGGGTTAGGGGTTAGTGTTAGGGCTAAGTTTAGGGTTAGGATAAGGGTAAGTGTTAGGTTTAGGGTTAGGGTTAGGGTTCGGATGAGGGTAAGGGTTAGCGTTAGGGTTAAGGTTAGGTGTTAGGGTTAGGGTAAGGGTAAGTGTTAGGGTTAGGTTTAGGGTAAGTGTTAGGGTTAGGGTTAGGGTTAGGGTTAGGTTTAGGATAGGGTTAGGGTTAGGGTTAGGGTAAGGATAAGTGTTAGGGTTAGATTTAGGGTTAGGGTAAGGGTAAGGGTTAGGGTTAGAGTTAGGGTTAGGGTTACGGGTTAGTTTTAGGGTTAGGGTTAGGGCAAAGGTTAGGGTTAGGTTTAGGGTTAGCTTTAGGGTAAGGATTAGGGTTAGGGTTAGGGTTAAGGGTAGGTTTGGGGTTAGGGTTAGGGTAAGGGTAACGGTTAGGGTTAGGGTTAGGCTTAGTTTTAGGGTTAAGGTTAGGGTTAGGTTTGGAGTAGGGTAAGGGTAAGGGTTATTATTATGGTTAGGGTTAGGGTTTGGGTTAGGGTAAGTGTTAGGGTTAGGGTAAGGGTTAGGGTTAGTGTTAGGGTTAGTGTTAGGTTTATGTTTAGGGTTAGGGTAAGGGTAAGCTTAAGATTGTGTTAGTGTTAGGGAAAGGGCAAGGGTTAGGTTTAGGGTTAGGGTAAGGATTAGGGTTAGGGTTAGGGTTAGGGTAAGGGAAAGGTTAAGGGTTAGGTTTAGGGTTAGGGTTAGGGTAAGGGTAAGTGTTAGGGTTAGGGTTGGGTTAGGATTAGGTTTAGGGTTAGTGTTAGGGTAAGGGTAAGGGTTAGGGTTAGAGTTAGGATTAGGGATAGTGTTAAGGTTAGGGTTAGGGTTAGGGTTAGGGTAAGGTTTAAGGTTAGGTATAGTGTTAGGGAAAGGGTAAGGGTTAGGGTTTGGTTTAGGGTTAGGGTTAGGTTTGGGTTTGGGGTTAGGGTTAGGGTAAGGGTAAGAGTTAGGGTTAGCATTATGTTAGGGTTAGGGTTAGGGTAAGGGTAAGGGTTATGGTTCGGGTTAGGATTAGGATTAGGGTTAGGGTAAGATTTATGGTTAGAGTTAGGGTAAGGTTCCGGTTAGGGTTAGGGTTAGGGTTAGCGTAAGGTTTAGGGTTAGGGTTAGGGTTAGCATTAAGGTTAGGGTTAGGGTTGGCGTAAGGGTAAGGGGTAGGGGTAGGGTTAGGTTTAGGGATAGAGTTAGGGTTAGTGTTAGGTTTAGGGTTAGGGTTAAGGTTAGGGTTAGTGTTAGTGTAAGAGTAAGGGTTAGGGTTAGGGTTAGGGTTAAGTTTAGAGTTAGGGTTAGGGTTAGGCTAAGGGTTAGGGGTAGGGGTAGAGTAAGGGTTAGGGTTAGTGTTAGGGTTAGGGTAAGGGTTAGGGTTAGGGTTAGGGTTAGGGTAAGGTTTATGGTTAGGGTTAGGATTAGGGTTAGGTTTAGCGTTACGGTTAGGGTTAGGGTAAGGGTTAGGGTTAGGTTTAGGATTAGGGTTAGGGTTAGGGTAAGTGTGAGGGTTAGGGTTAGGGTTAGGGTAAGGGTAAGGGTTAGGGTTAGGGTTAGGGTTAGGGGTTAGGGTTAGGGTTAGGTTTAGGGTTAGGGTTAGGGTAAGGGTTAGAATTAGTGTTAGGGTTATAGTAATGGTTAGGGTTAGGGTTAGGATTAGGTTTAGGGCTAGGTTTAGGGTAAGGGTTACGGTTATGGTTAGGGTTAGGGGTAAGGGTTAGAGTTAGGTTTAGGGTTAGGGTAACGGTGAGGTTTAGGTTTAGGGTTAGGGGTAGGGGTAGGGTTAGGGTTAGGTTTAGGGTTAGGGTTAGGGTGAGCGTAAGGGTTAGGGTTAGGGTAAGGGTTAGGGGTAGGGGTAGGGTAAGGGTTAGGGTTAGGGTTAGTTTAAGGTAAGGATAAGGGTTAGAGTTAGGGTTAGGGTTAGGGTTAGGGTTTATGGTTAGGGTTATGTTTATGGTTAGGGTAATGGTTAGGGTTAGGGTTAGGTTTAGATAAGGGCAAGTGTTAGGGTTAGGGTTACGGTTATTGTTAGGCTTAGTCTTAGGGTTAGGGTTAAGGTTAGGGTTAGGGAAAGGGTAAGGGCTAGGGTTAGGGTTAGGGTTAGGGTAAGGATTAGGGTTAGTCTTAGGGTTAGGGTAAGTGTTAGGGTTAGGGTTAGGGTTAGCACTAAGGTTAGGGTTAGGGTTAGGGTAAGGGGAAGGGTTGGGGTTAGGGTTGGGTTTAGGGTAACGTTAACGGTAAGGGTTAGGGTTAGGGTTAGGTTAGGTTTAGGGTAAGGGTTAGGGTTAGGGTTAGTGTTAGGTTTAGGGTTAAGGTAAGGGTTAGGGTTAGGGTTAGGTTTAGGGGTAGGAGTAATGTTACGGTTAGGGTTAGGGTTAGAGTTAGGGTTAGGGTAAGGGTAAGGTTTACGGTTAGAGTTAGGGTTAGGTTTAGGGTTAAGTTAAGGGTAAGGGTTAGGGTTAGGGTTAGGTTTAGGGTAAGGGTTAGGGTTAGGTAGGGTAAGGGTAAGATTTAGGGTTAGGGTTAGGGTTACGGTAAAGGTTAGTGTTAGGGTTAGGGTTAGGGTTAGGTTTAGGGTAACGGTTAGGGAAAGGGTAATGGTTAGGTTTAGTTTTAGGTTTAGGTTTGGGTTAGGGTTAGGGATAGGGTAAGCGTAAGTGTTAGGGTAAGGATAAAGGTTAGCGTTAGGTTTAGGGTTGGGGTTAAGGTTAGGGTTAGGATTAGGGTAAGGGTAAGGTTATGGTTAGGGTTAGGGTAAGGGTAAGGTTTAGGTTTAGGGTGAGGGTTAGGGGAAGGGTTAGGGATAGGGTGAGGTTTGGGTTACGGTTATGGTTTAGGGTTCGGGTTAGGGTTAGGGTTAGGGTAAGGATTAGGGTCAGGGTTAGGGTTAGGGTTAGGTTTAGGGTAGGGGTAAGTGTTAGGGTTAGGGTTAGGTTTAGGGAAAGGGTTAGGGTTAGGGTTAGGGTTAGCATTAAGGTTAGGTTTAGGGATAGGGTAAGGGGAAGGGTTAGGGTTAGTGTTAGGGTTAGGTTAAGGGTTAGGGTTAGGGTTAGGATTAGGGTTAGTGTTAGGGTTTGGGTTAGGTTTAGGGTTAGGGTTAGGATTAGGGTTAGGGTAAGGTTAAGTGTTAGGGTTAGGGTTAGGGTAAGGGCAATGGTTAGGATTAGGGTTAGTGTTAGGTTTAGGGGTTAGGTTTAGGGTTAGGTTAAGGGTTACCGTTAGTGGTAGGGTAAGGGTTAGGGTTAGCGTTAGGGTTAGGGTAATGGTTAGGGTTAGGTTTAGGTTTAGGTTTAGGGATAGGTTTAGGGTAAGGGTTAGGGTTAGGGTTAGGGTTAGGGGTAAGGGTTAGGGTTATGTTTAGGGTTAGGGTAAGGGTAAGGTTTAGGTTTAGGGTTAGGGTTAGGGGTTAGTGTTAGGGCTAAGTTTAGGGTTAGGATAAGGGTAAGTGTTAGGTTTAGGGTTAGGGTTAGGGTTCGGATGAGGGTAAGGGTTAGCGTTAGGGTTAAGGTTAGGTGTTAGGGTTAGGGTAAGGGTAAGTGTTAGGGTTAGGTTTAGGGTAAGTGTTAGGGTTAGGGTTAGGGTTAGGGTTAGGTTTAGGATAGGGTTAGGGTTAGGGTTAGGGTAAGGATAAGTGTTAGGGTTAGATTTAGGGTTAGGGTAAGGGTAAGGGTTAGGGTTAGAGTTAGGGTTAGGGTTACGGGTTAGTTTTAGGGTTAGGGTTAGGGCAAAGGTTAGGGTTAGGGTTAGGGTTAGCGTTAGGGTAAGGATTAGGGTTAGGGTTAGGGTTAAGGGTAGGTTTGGGGTTAGGGTTAGGGTAAGGGTAACGGTTAGGGTTAGGGTTAGGCTTAGTTTTAGGGTTAAGGTTAGGGTTAGGTTTGGAGTAGGGTAAGGGTAAGGGTTATTATTATGGTTAGGGTTAGGGTTTGGGTTAGGGTAAGTGTTAGGGTTAGGGTAAGGGTTAGGGTTAGTGTTAGGGTTAGTGTTAGGTTTATGTTTAGGGTTAGGGTAAGGGTAAGCTTAGGATTGTGTTAGTGTTAGGGAAAGGGCAAGGGTTAGGTTTAGGGTTAGGGTAAGGATTAGGGTTAGGGTTAGGGTTAGGGTAAGGGAAAGGTTAAGGGTTAGGTTTAGGGTTAGGGTTAGGGTAAGGGTAAGTGTTAGGGTTAGGGGTGGGTTAGGATTAGGTTTAGGGTTAGTGTTAGGGTAAGGGTAAGGGTTAGGGTTAGAGTTAGGATTAGGGATAGTGTTAAGGTTAGGGTTAGGGTTAGGGTAAGGTTTAAGGTTAGGTTTAGTGTTAGGGAAAGTGTAAGGGTTAGGGTTTGGTTTAGGGTTAGGGTTAGGTTTGGGTTTGGGGTTAGGGTTAGGGTAAGGGTAAGAGTTAGGGTTAGCATTATGTTAGGGTTAGGGTTAGGGTAAGGGTAAGGGTTATGGTTCGGGTTAGGATTAGGGTTAGGGTTAGGGTAAGATTTATGGTTAGAGTTAGGGTAAGGTTCCGGTTAGGGTTAGGGTTAGGGTTAGCGTAAGGTTTAGGGTTAGGGTTAGGGTTAGCATTAAGGTTAGGGTTAGGGTTGGCGTAAGGGTAAGGGGTAGGGGTAGGGTTAGGTTTAGGGATAGAGTTAGGGTTAGTGTTAGGTTTAGGGTTAGGGTTAAGGTTAGGGTTAGTGTTAGTGTAAGAGTAAGGGTTAGGGTTAGGGTTAGGGTTAAGTTTAGAGTTAGGGTTAGGGTTAGGCTAAGGGTTAGGGGTAGGGGTAGAGTAAGGGTTAGGGTTAGTGTTAGGGTTAGGGTAAGGGGTAGGGTTAGGGTTAGGGTTAGGGTAAGGGCAAGGGTTAGGGTTATTGTTAGGGTTAAGGTTAGAGTTAGGGTTAAGTTAGGCTAAGGGTTAGGATTAGGATTAGGGTAAGAGTTAGGGTTAGGGCAAGGGTTTGGGAAAGGGTAAGTTTTAGGGATAGGGTTAGGCTTAGGGTAAGGGTTAGGTTTAGGGTTAGGGTTAGGATTAGAGTAAGGATTAGGGTTCGGGTTAGGGTTAGGGTAAGGGTTAGGGTTAGGTTAGGGTTAGCATTAAGGTTGGGTTTAGGGTTAGTGTAAGGGTAAGACCTAGGGTTAGGGTTAGGGGTTAGGGATAGGGTTAGGGTTAGGATTAGGTTTAGGGTTAGGGTAAGGGTAAGTGTTAGGGTTAGGGTAAGTGTTAGGATTAGGGTTAGGGTAAGGGTTAGGGTTAGGGTTAGGTTTAGGGTAAGGGTTAGGTTTAGGGTAAGGTTTAGGGTTAGAGTTAGGGTAAGGGTTAGGGTTAGGGTTGGGGTAAGGGTTAGGGTTGCGGTTAGGGTTTGGGTAAGGGTAAGGGTTAGAGTTAGGTTTAAGTTTAGGGTTAGGGTTAGGCCAAAGGTTAGGGTTAGGGGTAGGGTAAGGGTTAGGGTTACTGTTAGGGTTAGGATTAGGGTTAGGGTTAGGGTAAGGTTAGGGTTAGGGTCAGGGTTAGGGTTAGGGTAAGGGTAAGGTTTGGGTTTAGGGTTAGGGTTAGGGTAAGTGTTAGGTTTAGGGTTAGGGTTAGGGTGAGGTTTAGGGTTAGGGTAAGGGTAAGGGTTAGGGTTAGGGTTAGGTTTAGGGTAAAATTAGGGTTATGGTTAGGGTAAGGTTAAGGGTTAGGGTTAGGGGTAGGGGTAGGTTTAGGATTATGGTTAGAGTTAGGGTTAGTGTAAGGGTAAGGTTTACGGTTAGGTTTAGGGTTAGGGTTAAGGTAAGGGTAAGGGTTAGGGTTAGGGTTAGCGTTAGGGTAAGGGTTAGGGTTAGGTGGGGTAAGGGTAATATTTAGGGTTAGGGTTAGGGATAGGGTTAGGGGAAGGGTTATTGTTAGGTTTGGAGTTAGGGTTAGGTTTAGGGTTAGGGTTATGGTAAGGGTAAGGGTTAGGGTTAGGCTTAGGTTTAGGATTATGGTTAGGTTTAGGGTTAAGGTAAGGGTAAGGGTTAGGGTTAAGGTTAGGGTTAGTGTTAGGGTTAGGGTTAGGGTAAGGGTTAGAGTTAGGGTTATGGTTAGGGTTAGGGTAAGGGTAAGGTTTAGTGTTATGTTTAGGGTTGGGGTTAAAGTTAAGGTTAGGGTTAGGGTAAAGGTAATGGTTAGGGTTAGGGTTAGGGTTGGGGGAGGGTTAGGGTTAGGGTTAGGGTAAGGGTAAGGGTTAGGGTTAGGGTTAGTCTTAGGGTTAGGGTTAGGGTTAGGTTAAGGTTATGGTAAGGGTTAGGGTTAGGGTTAGTTTTAGATAAGGGTAAGTGTTAGGGTTAGGTTTAGGGTTAGGGTTAGGGTTAGTCTTAGGGTTAGGTTTAGGGTTAGGGAAAGGGTAAGGGTTAGGATTAGGTATAGGGTTAGTCTTAGGGTTAGGGTAAGAGCTAGGGTTAGTGTGAGGGTTAGCGTTAAGGTTACGGTTAGGGTTAGGATAAGGGTAAGGTTTGGGTTTGGGGTTAGGGTTAGTGTAAGGGTTAGCGTTTGGTTTAGGGTTAGGGTTAGGTTTAGGTTTAGGGTAAAGGTAAGGGTTAGGGTTAGGGTTAGTGTTAGGGTTAGGGTTAAGGTTAGGGTTAGGTTAAGGGTAAGGGTTAGGTTTAGGGTTAGGAGTAGGGGTAGGTTTAGGGTTAGGGTTAGAGTTAGGGTTAGGGTAAGGTTAGGGTTTACGGTTAGGGTTATGGTTAGGGTTAGGGTTAAGGTAAGGGTAAGAGTTCGCGTTAGAGTTACGGTTACGGTTAGGGTAAGGGTTAGGGTTAGGTAGGGTAAGGGTAAGATTTAGGGTTAGGTTTAGGGTTAGGGTTAGGGTAAGGGTTAGTGTTAGGGTTAGGATTAGGGTTAGGTTTAGGGTTAGGGTTAGGGTAAGGGTAAGGGTTAGGGTTAGGGTTTGATTTAGGGTTAGGGTTAGGGTTAGGGTTAGGGTAAGTGTAAGGTTTAGGGTTAAGGTTATGGTTAGGGTTAGGGTTAGGGTAAGGGTTAGGGTTAGGGTTAGTGTAAGGGTTAGGGTTAGGTTTAGGGTTAGGGTTAGGGTAAGGGTAAAGGTTAGAGTTATGTTTAGGGTTGGGGTTAAGGTTAGGGTTAGGGTTCGGGTAAGGGTAAGGGTTAGGGTTAGGGGAAGATTTAGGGTTAGGGTTAGGGTGAGGGTTAGGGTTTGGGTTTAGGTTTCGGGTTAGGGTTAGGGTAAGGGTGAGGGTCAGGGTTAGGGTTAGGGTTAGTTTTAGGGTGCGGGCAAGAGTTAGGGTTAGGGTTAGGTTTTGGGAAAGTGTAAGGGTTAGGGTTGGGGTTTGGTTTAGGGTTCAGGTAAGGATTAGGTTTCGGGTTAGTGTTAGGGTAAGGGTTAGGGTTAGGGTTAGGGTTAGCATTAAGGTTAGGTTTAGGAAAGGGAAAGGGTAAGGGTTAGGGTTAGGGTTAGGTGTTAGAGTTAAGGTTAGGTTTAGTGTTAGGGTTAGGGTTAGGTTTAGGTTTAGGGTTAGGGTTAGGGTAGGTTAAGGGTAAGTGTTAGGTTAGGGTTAGGGTTAGGTTTAGGATAAGGGTAAGGTTTAGGGTTACAGTTACGGTTAAGTTTAGGTTTAGGTGTTAGGGTTGGGGTTAGCGTTAGGGTTAGGTTAGGGATAGGATTAGGGTTAGGTTTGGGTTAGGATTAGGCTTAGGCTTAGGCTTAGGCTTAGGGTTAGGGTTAGGTTTAGGGTTAGGGTTAGGGTTAGGGTAAGGCTAAGGGTTAGGGTGATGGTTAGGGTTAGGGTTAGGGGTTAGGGTTAGGGTTAGGGTAAGGTTAGGGTTCGGGTCAGGGTTAGGGTTAGGGTAAGGGTAAGTGTTAGGGATAGGGTTATGCTTAGGGGTAGGGTAAGGGTAAGGGTTAGGATTAGGGTTAGGGTTACAGTAAGGGTTAGGGTTAGGTTTAGGGTAAGTGTAAGTGTTAGGGTTAGGGTTAGGGTTAGGTTAAGGTTAAGGGTTAGGGTTAGTGTTAGAGTTACGGCTAGTGTTAGGTTTAGGATTAGGGTTAGTGTTAGGGTTAGGGTAAGGGTAAGTGTTAGAGTTAGGGTTAGGCTTACGGCTAGGGTAAGGGAAAGGGCTAGGGTTAGGGTTAGGGTTAGGGTTAGGGTAAGGTTTAGGGTTATTGTTAGGGTAAGTTTTAGGGTTAGGGTTAGGGTAAGGATAAGGGTTAGGGTTAGGTTTAGGGTAAGGGTTAAGGTTATGGTTATGGTTAGGGTTAGGGTTAGGGTTAGGGTAAGGTTTAGGTTTAGTGTCATAGTTAGGGTTAGGGTTTGGGAAAGGGTAAGGTTTAGGGTTAGGATTAGCTTTAGGGCAAGGATTAGCGTTAGGGTTAGGGTTAGCATTAAGGTTAGGGTTAATTTTAGGGTAAGGGAAAGTGTTAGGGTTCGGTTTAGGGTTAGGGTTATGTTTAGGTAAGGGTAAGGGTTAGGGTTAGGGTTACGGTTAGGGTAAGAGTTAGGGTTAGCTTTAGGGTTAGGTTTAGGGTTAGCGTTAGGGTAAGGGTAAGGGTTAGGTTTAGGGTTAGGTTTAGGTTTAGCGTTAGGGTAAGGGTAAGTGTTAGGGTTAGAGTTAGGATTAGGTTTAGGGTTAGGGTAAGGGTTAGGGTTAGGGTTAGGGTACGGGTTAGGGTTAGGGTTAGGGTTAAGGTTAGGGTTAGTTTTAGGGTTAGGGTAAGGGTAAGGGTATAGGTTAGGGTTAGGTTTAGGGTTAGGTTAAGGGTTAGGGTAAGGGTTAGGGTTACGGTTAGTGTTAGGGTTAGGGTAAGGGTTAGGGTTAGGGTTAGGATTAGGGTAAGGGAAAGTGTTAGGGTTAGGGTTAGGGTTAGGATAAGGGTAAGTGTTAGGGTTAGGGTTAAATTTAGTTGTTAGGGTTAGGGTAAGGGTAAGGGTTAGGGTTAGGGGTTAGGGTTAGGTTTAGGTTTAGGTTTAGGGTTAGGGTAAGCGTACGATTTAGGGTTAGGGTAAGTGTTAGGGTTAGGGTTAGGTTTAGGGTTAGGGTTAGGGGAAGGGTAAGGCTTAGGGTTAGGTTTAGGGTTAAGGTTAGGGTTAGTGATAGGGTTAGGGTTAGGGTTAGTGTAAGGGTAAGGGTTAAGGTTAGGGTTAGGGTTAGGGTTTAGGATTAGGGTTAGGGTTAGGGTAAGGGTAAGGGTTAGGGTTAGTGTTAGGGTTACGGTTAGGGGTAGTGTTAAGGTTAGGGTTAGGGTAAGGTTAGGGTTAGAGTCTGGGTTAGGGTTAGGGTTAGGGTTAGGGGTAGGGTTAGGGTTAGGGTAAGGGTTGGGGTTATCTTTAGGGTAAGGGTAAGTGTTAGGGTTAGTGTTAGGGTTACGTTTAGGTTTAGGGTAAGGGTTAGGGTTAGGGTTAGATTTAGGGGTTTAGTTATGTTTAAGGTTTCCGTTAGGGTTAGGGTTAGGGTAAGGGTAAGTTTTAGGGTTAGGGTTAGGATTAGGGTTAGGGTAAGGGTAAGGTTTAAGGTTAGGGTTAGGGGTTAGGGTTAGGGTTAGGTTTGTTTATGGTTAGGGTTAGGGTAAGTGTTAGCTTTAGGGTTAGGGTTCGGGTTAGGGTAAGGGTTAGGGTTAGGTTTAGGGTTAGGTTTAGCGTTAGGTTTATTGTAAGGGTAAGGGTTAGGGTTAAGGTTAGGGTTAGGTTTAGGGTTAGAGGTTAGGCTTAGGGTTTGGGTTAGGATAAGTGTAAGGGTTAGGATTAGGGTTAGGGTTATGTTTAGGGATAGGAGTTAGCGTTTGGGTTAGGGTTAGGGTTAGGTTTAGTGTTAGCGTTAGGGTAAGGGTAAGGGGTAGGGTTATTGTTAGGGTTAGGATTATGGTTACATGTAGGGTTAGGGTTAGGGTTAGGGTAAGGGTTGGAGTTACATTTAGGGTTAGGGTAACGGTAAGGGTTAGGGTTAGGCTTAGGGTTAGGGTAAGGGTAAGGTTAGGGTTAGTGTTAGGGTTAGGGTTAGGTTTAGGTTTAGGGTTAGAGTAAGGGTAAGGGTTAGGGTTAGGGTTAAGGTTAGGGTTAGTGTAGGGTTAGGGTTAGGGTTAGTGTAAGGGTAAGATTTAGCTTTAGGTTTAGTGTTAAGGTTAGAGTTAGGGTTAGGGTGAGGCTAAGGGTTAGGTTTAGAGTTAGGGTAAGGGTTAGAGTTACGGTAACGGTTAGGTTTAGTGTTAGGGTTAGGGTAAGGAACATGGTTAGGGTTAGGGTTAGGGTTAGAATAAGGGTTAGGTTTAGGGTTAAATTTAGGGTTAGGGGTTAGGGTTAGTGTTAGGGTTAGGTTTAGGGTTTGGGTTAGGATAAGGCTATGGGTTAGGTTTAGTGTTAGGGTTAGGGTTAGGTTTAGGATTAGGGTTAGGGTAAAGGTAAGGGTTAGGGTTAGAGTTAGGTTTAGGGCAAGGTTTATGGTTAGGGTTAGGTTTAGGGTTAGGGTTATGTTGAGGGTAAGGGTTTGGGTTAGGGTTAGGGTTGGGGGTTAGGGCTTGCTTTAGGGTTAGGTTTAGGGTGAGGTTAGGGTTAGGGTTAGATGTTAGTTTTAATGTTATGGTTATGGTTAGGGTTAGGGTTAGGGTTAGGATAAGGGTAAGAGTTAGGGTAAGGGTTAGGGTTAGAGTAAGTTTTAGGGTTAGGGTTAGGTTTAGGGTTAGTTTTAGGTTAGGGTTAGGGTTAGGGTAAGGGTAAGGGTTAGTGTTAGGATTAGGTTTAGGTTTACGGTAAGGGTTAGGGTTAGGTTTAATGTAAGGGTAAGGTTTAGGGTTAGGGTTAGGTTTAGTGTTAGGGTAAGGGTAAGGGTTAGATTTAGGTTTAGGGTTAGTTTCAGGGTTAGGGTTAGGTTTAGGGTTCGGGTAAGGTTGGGGTTAGTATCAGGGTTAGGGTTAGGGTAAGGGTAAGTGTTAGATTAGGGTTAGGCTTAGGTTTAGGGTAAAGGAAAGTTTTAGGGTTAGGGTTAGGGTTAGGGTAAGGTTAGGGTTAGGGTTAGGGCTAGGGTTAGGGTGAGCGTTAGGTTTAGGGTTAGCGTTAGGGGTTGGGGTTATGGTTAGGGTAATGGTTTGGGTTAGGGTTAGGGTAAGGGTAAGGGTTAGGGTTAAGTTTAGGGTTAGGGTTAGGGTTATGGTAAGGGTTAGGGTTAGGGTAAGGGATAGGGTTAGGTTTATGGTTAGGGTTAGGGTTAGTGTAAGGATAATGGTTAGGGTTGGGGTTAGGGCTTGGGGAAGGGTTAGGATTAGGGTTAGGGTTAGGGTTAGGATTAGGGTTAGGGGTTAGGGTTCGGGTTAGGGTTAGGTTTAGGGTAAAGGTTAGGGTCAGAAATAGGGTTAGGGTTAGGTTTAGTGTAGGGGTAAGGGTTAGGGTTAGGATTAGGTTTAGGAAAGGGTAAGGGTTAGAGTTAGCGTTTGGATTAGGGTTCGGGTAAGGATTAGGTTTCGGGTTAGTGTTAGGGTAAGGGTTAGTGTTAGGGTTAGGGTTAGCATTAAGGTTAGGGTTAGGGATAGGGTAAGGGTAAGGGTTAGGGTTAGGGTTAGGGTTAGGGGTTAGAGATAAGGTTAGGGTTAGGGTTATGTTAGGGTTAGGTTTAGGGTTAGGGTTAGGGTTAGGGTTAGGATAAGGGTAAGTGTTAGGGTTAGGGGTTAGGGTTAGGGTTAGGGTTAGGTTAGCGTTAGTGTTAGTGTTAGGGTTAGGTTTGGGTTAGGTTTAGGCTTAGGCTTATGGTTAGAGTTAGGTTTAGGGTTAGGGTTAGATTTAGGCTTAGGGTTAGGGTTAGGCTTAGGGTTAAGGTTAGGGTAATGTATAGGATTAGGGTTAGTGTTAGGGTTAGGTTTAGAGTTAGGGTAGGGTTCGGGTAACGGTAAGGGTTAGGGTTAGGTTTAGGGTTAGGGTAAGGGTAAGTGTTAGGGTGAGGGTTAGGGTTAGGGTTAGGGTAAGGGTAAGTATTAGGGTTAGGGTCAGGGTTAGGGTTAGGGTAAATGTAAGTGTTAGGGTTAGGGTTAGGCTTCGGGGTAGGGTAAGGGTAAGGGATAGGGTTAGGGTTAGGTTTGGGTAAGTTTTATGTTTAGGGTTAGGGTAAGTGTAAGTGTTAGGTTTAGGGTTAGGCTTAGGTTAAGGGTAAGGTTTAGGGTTCTGTTAGAGTTAGGGTTAGGGTTAGGTTGAGGGTTAGGGTTAGGGTTAGGGTTAGGGTAAGGGTAATTTTTAGGGTTAGGGGTAGGTTTAGGGCAAGGGTAAGGGTTAGGGTTAGGGTTAGAGTTAGAGGTTAGGTTTAGTGTTAGGTTTAGGTTTAGTGTTAGGGTAAAGGTTAGGGTTAGGGTTGGGTTAGGGTATGGGTGAGGGTTAGGGTTAGGTTTAAGGTTAGGTTTAGAGTAGGTAAGGGTTAGGGGTAGGTTTAGGGTTAAGGGTAGGTTTAGGGTAGGGTTAGGGTAAGGGTAAGGGTTAGGTTTAGGGTTAGGGTTAGGGTTAAGGTTATGGTTAGGGTTAGGGTTGGGGTTATGGTAAGGGTAAGGTTTAGGGTAAGGGTTATAGTTAGGGTTAGGGTTAAGGTTAGGTTGAGGTTTAGGGTAAGGTTAAGGGTAAGGGTTAGGTTTAGGGTTAGGGTTAAGGTTAGGGTTAGGGTTAGGGTAAGGGTAAGGTTAAGGTTAGGGTTAGGGGTAGTTTTAGGGTTAGGCTAAGGGTTAGGGTTAGGGTTAGGGTTAGGGAAGGGTAAGGTTAGGGTTAGGGTTAGGGTAAGGGTAAGGGTTAAGGTTAGGTTTAGGGGTAGTTTTAGGGTTAGGCTAAGGGTTAGGGTTAGGGTTAGGGTTAGGGAAGGGTAAGGTTTAGTGTTAAGGTTAGGGTTAGGAGTTAGGTTTAGATTCAGGGTTAGGGTTAGGGTTATGGATTCGGGTTAGGGTTAGGTTTAGGGTTAGGGTTAAGGTAACTGTAAGGGTTAGGGTTAGGTTTAGGGTTAGGGATATGGTAAGGTTTAGGTTTAGGTTTTGAGTAAGGGTAAGGTTTTGGGTTAGGGTTAGGGTTAGGTCTAGGTTTATGGTTAGGGTTAGGGTAAGCGTAAGTGTTAGGGTTAGGTTTAGGGTTGGGCTTAAGGTAAGGGTTAGAGTTAGGTTAAGGGTTAAGGTTAGGGTAAGGGAAAGGGTAAGGGTTAGGGTTAGGGTTAGGTTTAGGTTTACGGTTAGGGTTAGGGTTAGGGTTAGGGTTAGGTTTAGGGTTAAGTTTAGGGTTAGGGTTAGGGTAAGGTTAAGGCTTAGAGTTAGGGTTAGGGTTAAGGTTAGGGTTAGTGTTAGGGTTAGGGTTAGTGTAAGGGTAAGATTTAGGTTTATGGTTAGGGTTAAGGTTAGAGTTAGGGTTAGGGTCAGGCTAAGGGTTAGGTTTAGAGTTAGAGTAAGGGTTGGGGTTACAGTAAGGGTTAGGGTTAGAGTTAGGGTTAGGGTAAGGATTAGGGTTAGGGTTAGGGTTAGGGAAAGGGTTAGGTTTAGGGTTAGGGGTAGCATTAAGGTTAGGGTTAGTGTTAGGGTAAGGGTAAGGTTTAGGGTTAGGGTTAAAGTTAGGGTTAGGGGTTAGGGTTAGGTTTAGGGTTAGGTTTAGGGTTGGGCTTAAGGTAAGGGTTAGGTTTAGGGTAAGGTTAAGGTTAGCGTAAGGGTAAGGGTTAGGCTTAGGGTTAGGGTTAGGTTTAGGTTTACGGTTAGGTTTAGGGTTAGGGTTAGGGTTAGATTTAGGGTTAGGTTTAGGGTTAGGGTTAGGGTTAGGGTTAGGGTAAGGGTAAGGCTTAGGGTTAGGGTTAGGGTTAAGGTTAGGGTTAGTGTTAGGGTTAGGGTTAGTGTAAGGGTATGATTTAGGTTTATGGTTAGGGTTAAGGTTAGAATTAGGTTTAGGGTTAGGCTAAGGGTTAGGTTTAGAGTTAGAGTAGAGTTAGGGTTACAGTAAGGGTTAGGGTTAGGTTTAGGGTTAGGGTAAGGATTAGTTTTAGGATTAGGGTTAGGGTAAGGGTTAGGTGTAGAGTTAGGGGTAGCATTAAGGTTAGGGTTAGGGTTAGGGTAAGGATAAGGGTTAGGGTTAGGGTTAAAGGAAGGGTTAGGGGTTAGGGTTAGGTTTAGGGTTAGGTTTAGGGTTTGGGTTAGGATAAGTCTAAGGGTTAGGGTTAGGGTTAGGGTTAGGGTTAGGGTTAGGGTAAGATTAAGGGTAAGGTTTAGGGTTAGGGTTAGGGTTAGGGTAAGTGTTAGGGTTAGGGTTAGAGTTCTGTTTAGGGTATGGTTTAGGTTTAGGGTTAGGTTTAGTGTTAGGGTTAGGTTAAGGGTAAGGGTTAGGGTTAGGGTTAGGGTTGGGGGTTAGGGCTAGCTTAGGGTTAGGTTTAGGGTGAGGTTAGGGTTAGGGTTAGGGGTTAGGTTTAATGTTATGGTTATGGTTAGGGTTATGTTAGGGTTAGGTTTAGGGTTAGGGTTAGGGTTAGGGTAAGGGTAAGTGTTAGGGTAAGGGTTAGGGTTAGGGTAAGTTTTAGGGTTAGGGTTAGGGTTAGGTTTAGGGTTAGTTTTAGGTTAGGGTTAGTTTTAGGGTAAGGGTAAGGGTTAGGTTTAGGGTTAGGTTTAGGTTTAGGGTAACGGTTAGGGTTAGGTTTAGGGTAAGGGTAAGGTTTAGGGTTAGGGTTAGTGTTAGGGTAAGGGTAAGGCTTAGGGTTAGGGTTAGGTTTGGGTTAGGGTTAGGGTAAGGGTTAGGGTTAGATTTAGGGTTAGGGTTAGTTTCAGGGTTAGGGTTAGGGTTAGGGTTAGGATAAGGTTAGGGTTAGTGTCAGGGTTAGGGTTAGGGTAAGGGTAAGTGTTAGGATTAGTGTTAGGGTTAGGGTTAGGGTAAGGGAAAGGGTTAAGTTTAGGGTTAGGGTTAGGGTAAGGGTTAGGGTTAGGGTTAGGGTTAGGGTTAGGGTGAGCGTTAGTTTTAAGGTTAGCGTTAGGAGTTGGGGTTATGGTTAGGGTAAGGGTTTGGGTTAGGGTTAGGGTAAGGGTTAGGGTTAGGTTTATGGTTAGGGTTAGGGTTAGGGTAAGGGTTAGGGTTAGATTTAGGATTGGCGTTAAGTTTAGGGTTAGGGTTAGGGTAAGGATAGGGTTAGGGTTAGGGTTTGGGGAAGTGTTAGGGTTAGGGTTAGGGTGAGGGTTAGGGTTATGGTTTGGGTTAGGGTTTGGGTTAGGATAAGGGGAAGGGTTAGGGTTAGGGTTAAGGTTAGGGGTTAGGGTTAGGGTAAGGGTAAGGTTTAGGGTTAGGGTTATGGGCTGGTGTTAAGGATAGGGTTAAGGGTTAGGGTTAGGTTTAGGATTGGCGTTAAGTTTAGGGTTAGGGTTAGGGTAAGGATAAGGGTTAGGGTTAGGGTTAGGGTTTGGGGAAGTGTTAGGGTTAGGGTTAGGGTGAGGGTTAGGGTTATGGTTGGGGTTAGGGTTAGGGTTTGGATAAGGGGAAGTGTTAAGTTTAGGATTACGGTTAGGGTTAGGGTAAGGGTAAGGTTAGGGTTAGTGTTAGGGTTAGGGTTAGGTTTAGGTTTAGGGTTAGAGTAAGGGTAAGGGTTAGGGTTAGGGTTAAGGTTAAGGTTAGGGTTAGTGTTAGGGGTAGGGTTAGGGTTAGTGTAAGGGTAAGATTTAGCTTTAGGGTTAGTGTTAAGGTTAGAGTTAGGCTTAGGGTGAGGCTAAGGGTTAGGTTTAGAGTTAGGGTAAGGTTTAGGGTTACGGTAAGGGTTAGGTTTAGGGTTAGGTTTAGGGTAAGGATTAGGGTTAGGGTTAGGGTTAGGGTAAGGGTTAGGTATAGGGTTAGGGTTAGCATTAAGTTTAGGGTTAGGGTAAGGGTAAGGGTTAGTGTTAGGGTTAAAGTTAGGGTTAGGGGTTAGGTTAGGGTTAGGGTTAGCTTTAGGGTTTGGGTTAGGATAAGGCTATGGGTTAGGTTTAGGGTCAGGGTTATGGTTAGGATTAGGGTTAGGGTAAGGGTAAGGGTTAGGGTTAGAGTTAGGTTTAGGGTAAGGTTTAGGGTTAGGCCTAGGTTTAGGGTTAGGGTTAGGTTAAGGGTAAGGGTTAGGGTTAGGGTTAGGGTTGGGGGTTAGGGATAGCTTTAGGGTTAGGTTTAGGGTGAGGTTAGGGTTAGGGTTAGGGGTTAGTTTTAATGTTATGGCTATGGTTAGGGTTAGGGTTAGGGTTAGGATAAGAGTAAGTGTTAGGGTAAGGGTTAGGGTTAGGGTAAGTTTTAGGGTTAGGGTTAGGGTTAGGTTTTGGGTTAGTTTTAGGTTAGGGTTAGGATTAGTGTAAGGGTAAGGGTTAGGGTTATGGTTAGGTTTAAGTTTAGGGTAAGGGTTAGGGTTAGGTTTAGGGTAATGGTAAGGTTTAGGGTTAGGATTAGGGTTAGTGTTAGGGTAATGGTAACGGTTAGAGTTAGGGTTAGGGTTAGGTTTCCGTTATGGTTAGGGTAAGGGTAAGGGTTAGATTTAGGGTTAGGGTTAGTTTCAGGGTTAGGGTTAGGGTTAGGGTTAGTATCAGGGTTAGGGTTAGGGTAAGGGTAAGTGTTAGATTAGGGTTAGGCTTAGGGTTAGGGTAAGGGAAAGGGTTAGGGTAATGGTTAGGGTTAGGGTAAGGGTTAGGGTTAGGGTTAGGGTTAGGGTGAGCGTTAGGTTTAGGGTTAGCGTTAGGAGTTGGGGTTATGGATAGGTAATGGTTTGGGTTAGGGTTAGGGTAAGGGTAAGGGTTAGGGTTAAGTTTAGGGTCAGGTTTATGGTTATGGTAAGGGTTAGGGTTAGGGTAAGTGTTAGGGTTAGGTTTATGGTTAGGGTTAGGTTTAGGGTAAGGGTTAGGGTTAGGTTTAGGATTGCCGTTAAGTTTAGGGTTAGGGTTAGGGTAAGGATAAGGGTTAGGGTTAGGGTTAGGGTTTGGGGATGTGTTAGGGTTAGGGTTTGGGTGAGGGTTAGGGTTAGGGTTGGGGTTAGGGTTAGGGTTAGGATAAGGGGAAGGCTTAGGGTTAGGGTTAAGGTTAGGGGTTAAGGTTAGGGTAAGGGTAAGGGTTAGGGTTAGGGTTAGGTGTTAGTGTTAAGGATAGGGTTAAGGTTAGGATTACGGTTAGGGTTAGGGTAAGGCTAAGGTTAGGGTTAGTGTTAGGGTTAGGGTTAGGTTTAGGTTCAGGGTTAGAGTAAGTATAAGGGTTAGGGTTAGGGTTAGGGTTAAGGTTAGGGGTAGTGCTAGGGGTAGGGTTAGGGTTAGTGTAAGGGTAAGATTTAGCTTTAGGGTTAGTGTTAAGGTTAGAGTTAGGGTTAGCGTGAGGCTAAGGGTTAGGTTTAGGGTTAGGGTAAGGGTTAGGGTTACGGTAAGGGTTAGGGTTAGTGTTAGGGTTAGGGTAAGGATTATTGTTAGGGTTAGGGTAAGGGTTAGGGTTAGGGTTAGGGTTAGGGTGAGAGTTAGGTTTAAGGTTAGCGTTAGGAGTTGGGGTTATGGTTAGGGTAAGGGTTTGGGTTAGGGTTAGGGTAAGGGTAAGGGTTAGGGTTAAGTTTAGGGTTAGGGTTAGGGTTAGGTTTAGGGTTAGTTTTAGGTTAGGGTTAGGATTAGTGTAAGGGTAAGGTTTAGGGTTATGGTTAGGTTTAAGTTTAGGGTAAGGGTTAGGGTTAGGTTTAGGGTAAGGGTAAGGTTTAGGGTTAGGGTTAGGGTTAGTGTTAGGGTAATGGTAACGGTTAGGGTTAGGGTTTGGGTTAGGTTTCCGTTATGGTTAGGGTAAGGGTAAGGGTTAGATTTAGGGATAGGGTTAGTTTCAGGGTTAGGGTTAGGGTTAGGGTTAGTATCAGGGTTAGGGTTAGGGTAAGGGTAAGTGTTAGATTAGGGTTAGGCTTAGGTTTAGGGTAAGGGAAAGGGTTAGGGTTAGGGTTAGGGTTAGGGTGAGCGTTAGATTTAGGGTTAGCGTTAGGAGTTGGGGTTATGGTTAGGGTAATGGTTTGGGTTAGGGTTAGGGTAAGGGTAAGGGTTAGGGTTAAGTTTAGGGTCAGGTTTATGGTTATGGTAAGGGTTAGGGTTAGGGTAAGTGTTAGGGTTAGGTTTATGGTTAGGGTTAGGTTTAGGGTAAGGGTTAGGGTTAGGTTTAGGATTGCCGTTAAGTTTAGGGTTAGGGTTAGGGTAAGGATAAGGGTTAGGGTTAGGGTTAGGGTTTGGGGAAGTGTTAGGGTTAGGGTTTGGGTGAGGGTTAGGGTTAGGGTTGGGGTTAGGGTTAGGGTAAGGGTTAGGGTTAGGTTTAGGGTTGGGGTTAAGTTTAGGGTTAGGGTTAGGGTAAGGATAAGGGTTAGTATTAGGGTTAGGGTTTGGGGAAGGGTTATGGTTAGGGTTAGGGTGAGGGTTAGGGTTAGGGTTAGGGGGTAGGGTTCGGGTTATGGTTAGGGGTAGGGTAAGGGTTAGGGTCAGAGATAGGGTTAGGGTTAGGTTTAGGGTAAGGGTAAGAGTAAGGGTTATGGTTAGGTTTAGGGAAAGGGTAAGGGTTAGGGTTAGCGTTTGGGTTAGGGTTCCGGTAAGGATTAGGTTTCGAGTTTGTGTTAGGGTAAGGGTTAGTGTTAGGGTTACGGTTAGCATTAAGGTTAGGGATAGGAATAGGGTAAGGGTAAGGGTTAGGGTTAGGTTTAGGTTTAGGGTCAGGGGTTAGAGTTAAGTTTAGGGTTAGGGTTATGTTAGGGTTAGGTTTAGGGTTAGGGTTAGGGTTAGGGTTAGGATAAGGGTAAGTGTTAGGGTTAGGGTTAGGGTTAGGATAAGGGTAAGGGTAAGGGTTAGGGTTAGGGTTTGGTTTAGGGTTAGGGGTTAGGGTTAGGGTTAGGGTTAGGTTTGGGTAGGTTTAGGCTTAGTATTAGGGTTAGGTTTAGGGTTAGGGTTAGGTTTAGGCTTAGGGTTAGGGTTAGGCTTAGGGTTATGGTTAGTGTAAGGTATAGTCTTAGGGTTAGTGTTAGGGTTAGCTTTAGAGTTAGAGTTAGGGTTAGGGTAACGGTAAGGGTTAGGGTTAGGGTTAGGGTTAGGGTTAGGGTAAGGGTAAGGGGTAGGGTGAGTGTTAGGGTTAGTCTAAGGGTAAGTGTTAGGTTTAGGGTCAGGGTTAGGGTTAGGTAAATGTAAGTGTTAGGCTTAGGTGTAGGTAAGGGTAAGGATTAGGGTTAGGGTTAGGGTTAGGGATAGGTTTAGGGTAAGTGTTAGGGTTAGGTAGGGTAAGGGTAAGATTTAGGGTTAGGGTCAGTGTTAGGGTTAGGGTAAGTGTTAGGGTTACGGTTAGGGTTAGGGTTAGGTTTAGGGTTAGTGTTAGGGTTAGGGTTAGGGTAAGGGTTAGTGTTAGGGTTAGGGTTAGGGTAAGGGTAAGGGTTAGGGTTAGGGTTAGAGTTAGGGGTTAGGGTTAGGGTTAGGTTTAGGATTAGGATTAGGGTAAAGGTTAGGGTTAGGTTTGGGTTAGGGTAAGGGTTAGGGTTATGGTTAGGGTTAGGTTTAGCGTTAGGTTTAGAGGAAGGTAAGGGTTAGGGGTAAGTTTAGGGTTAGGGTTAGGGTTAGGGTTAGGGTAAGGGTTAGGTTTAGGGTTATGGTTAGGGTTAAGTTTATGGTTAGGGTTAGGGTTAAGGTAAGGATAAGGTTTAGGGTAAGGGTTATAGTTAGGGTTAGGGTTAAGGTTAGGGTTAGGGTTAGGGTAAGGTTAAGGGTTAGGGTTAGGGTTAGGTTTAGGGTTAGGGTTAGGGATAGGTTTAGGGTTAGGTAAGATTTAGGGTTACGGTTAGGGTTAGGGTAAGGTTAGGGTTAGGGTTAGGGTAAGGGTTAGGGTAAGGGTTAGAGTAAGGGTTAGGGTTAGGGTTACGTTTAGGTTAGGGATAGGGTTAGGGTAAGGGTAAGGGTTAGGGTTAGGGTTAGGATTAGGGTTAGGGTTAGGGTTAGGGAAAGGGTAAGGGTTAGGGTTAGGGTTAGGATTAGGGTAAGGGTAAGGGTTAGAGTTAGGATTAGGGTTAGGGTTAGGTTTAGGGTTAGGGTTAGGATTTGGTTTACTGTTAGGGTAAGGGTTAGGGTTAGGGTTATGTTACGTAAGTGTAAGTGTTAGGGTTAGGGTTAGGGTTAGGGTTAGGGTTACGATTAGGGTTAGGTTTAGGGTGAGGGTAAGGGTTAGGTTTAGGTTAAGGTTAGGGTTATGGGTTAGGGTTAGGGTTAGGGTTAGGGTAAGTTTAGGGTTAGGGTCAGGGTTCGGATTAGGGTTCGGGTAAGGGTTAGGGTTAGGTTTATACTGAGGGTAATTGTTTGGGTTAGTGTTAGGGTTAGGGTTAGGATAAGGGTTAGGGTTAGGGTTAGTGTTAGGGTTTGGGTTAGGTTTAGAGTTAGGGTTAGGATTAGTGTTATTGTAAGAGTAAGTGTTAGAGTTAGGGTTAGGGTTAGGGTTAGGGTAAGGGTAAGGGTTAAGTTTAGGGTTAGGGTTAGGATTAGGGGTTAGGGTTAGGGTTAGGTTTATGGTAAGGGTAAGGGTTAGGATTAGGGTTAGGGTAAGTGTTAGGGTTAGGGTTAGGTTTATCATTAAGGTTAGGGTTAGGGATAGGGTAAGGGGAATGGTTAGATTTAGGGTTAGGGTTAGGGTTAGAGGGTAGGTTTAGGGTTAGGTTTAGGGTTAGAGTTAGGATAAGGGTAAGGGTTAGGGTCAGCGTTAGGGTTAGGGTAAGGTTTAGGGTTAGGGTTAGGGTGAGGGTTAGGGTTATGTTTAGGGTAAGGATTAGTGTTAGGGTTATGGTTAGGGGTAAGGGTTAGGGTTATGTTTAGGGTTAGGGTAAGGGTAAGGTTTAGGTTTAGTGTTAGAGTTTGGGGTTATGGTTCGGGTAAGGGTAAGTATTAGGGTTAGGGTTAGAGTAAGTTATGGGTTCAGGTTACGGTTAGGGTTAGAGTTAGGTTAAGGGTTAGGGTTAGGGTTAGGCTTAGTGTTAGGGTTTGAGTTAGGTTTAGAGTTAGGGATAGGATTAGGGTTAGGGTAAGAGTAAGTGTTAGGGTTAGGGTTAGGGTTAGGGTTAGGGTAAGGGTTAGGGTTAGGGTTAGGGTTAGGGGTTAGAGCTAGGTTTAGGGTTATGGTAAGGGTTAGGGTCAGTGTTTGGGTTAGGGTTAGGTTTAGGGTAGGGGTAAAGTTTAGTGTTAGGGTTAGGTTTAGGGAAATGGTAAGGGTTTGGGTTATGGATTGGGTTAGGTTTGGGGTAAGGATTAGGTTTCGGGTTAGTGTTAGGGTAAGGGTTAGGGTTAGGGTTAGGGTTAGCATTAAGGTTAGGGTTAGGGATAGGGTAAGGGGAAGGGTTACGGTTAGGGTTAGGTTTAGGGTTATGGTAAGGTTTAGGGTCAGGGTTATGGTTAGGGTTAGGTTTAGGGTTGGGGTAAGTTTTAGGGTTAGGGTTAGGTTTAGGGAAATGGTAAGGGTTAGGGTTAGGGATTGGGTTAGGGTTCGGGTAAGGATTACGTTTTGGGTTAGTGTTAGGGTAAGGGTTAGGGTTAGGGTTAGGGTTAGCATTAAGGTTAGGGTTAGAAATAGGGTAAGGGGAAGGGTTAAGGTTAGGGTTAGGGTTAGGTTAAGGTTTAGGTTTAAGGTTAGGGTTAGTGTTAGCTTTTGGGTTAGGTTTTGGGTTAGGTTTAGGATTAGGGTTAGGATAAGGGTAAGTGTTAGGGTTAGAGTTAGGGTTAGGGTTAAGTGTTAGGGTTAGGGTTAGGTTTAGGGTTATGGTTAGGGTTAGGGTAAGGGTTAGGGTTAGCCTTAGGGTTAGGGTAAGTGTTAGGGTTAGGTTTAGGTTTATGCTTAAGGTTAGGTTTAGGGTAAGGGTTAGGGTTAGGGTTAGGGGTAAGGGTTAGGGTTAGGGTTATGTTTAGGGTTAGGGTAAGGGTAAGGTTAAGTTTAGGGTTAGGGTTAGGGGTTAGGGTTCGGGTAAGGGAAAGTGTTAGGGTTAGGATTAGAGTAAGGGTATGGGTTCAGGTTAGGGTTAGGTTAGGTTAAGGGTTATTGTTAGGGTTAGGGTTAGTGTTAGGGTTAGGGTTAGGTTTAGGGTTAGGTTTAAGGTTAGGGTTAGGTTTAGGGTTAGGATTAGGGTTAAGGGTAAGGGTTAGAGTTAGGTTTAGGGTTAGGGTAACGGTGAGGATTAGGTTTAGGGTTAGGGTTAGGGGTTAGGTTTAGGGCTAGGTTTATGGTTAGGGTTAAGGTAAGTGTAAGGTTTAGGATTAAGGTTAGGGTTAGGGTTTGGGATAGGGTAAGTGTTAGGGTTAGGTTTAGGGTAAGGGTAAGGCTTAGTGTTAGGGTTAGGGTAAGGGAAAGTGTTAGGGTTAGGGTTAGGGTTAGGATAGCAGGGTAAGGGTTAGGGTTATGGTTAAGGTTAGGGGTTAGGGTTAGGGTAAGGGTAAGTGATAGGGTTAGGGTTAGGGGTTAGGTTTAGGGTTAGGGTTAGGGTTAGGGTTATGGTTAGGTTTAGGGTTAGGGTTAGGGTAAGGGTAAGGGTTAGGGTTAGGGTAAGAGTTAGGGTTAGGGTTAGAGTAAGGGTTAGGGTTAGAGTTACAGTTAAGGTAAGGGTTAGGGTTAGGGTTACGGTAAGGGTTAGGGTTAGGGTTAGGGTAAGGGTTAGGTTTAGGGTTAGTGTTAGGGTAAGGGTAATGGTTAGAGTTAGGGTTAGGGTTAGGGTTAGGGGTTAGGGTTAGGGTTAGGTTTATGGTTAGGGTAAGGTTTAGGTTAGGATTAGGTTATATAAGGGTAAGTGTTAGGGTTGGGGTTAGGGTTAGGGTTAGGGTTTGTCTTAGGGTTAGGGTTAGGGTTACGGTTAGGGTTAGGGAAAAGGTAAGGGTTAGGGTTAGGGTTAGGGTTAAGGTAAGGATTTGGGTTAGTGTTAGGGTTAGGGTAAGAGTTAGGGTTAGGGTTAGGGTTAGCACTAAGGTTAGGGTTAGGGTGAGGGTAAGTGTAAGGGTTGGGGTTAGGGTTAGGGTTAGGATAAGGGTAAGGGTTAGGGTTAGGGTTAGGGTTAGGTTTAAGGTAAGGGTTAGGGTTAGGTAGGGTAAGGTAAGATTTAGGGTTAGGGTTAGGGTTACGGTAAGGGTTAGTGTTAGTGTTAGGTTTAGGGTTAGGTTTAGGGTTGGGGTTAGGTATAGGGTAAGGGTTAGGGTTAGGGTTAGGTTTAGGTTTAGGTTTAGGGTTAGAGTTAGGGTAAGGGTAAGATTTAAGGTTAGGTTATATCAGGGTAAGTGTTAGGGTTAAGGTTAGGGTTGGGGTTAGGGATAGGGTTAGGGTTAGGGTTAGGGTAAGGGTAAGGATTAGGGTTAACGGTTAGGTTTAGGAGAAGGGTGAGGCTTAGGGTGAGGGTTATGGTTAGGTTTAGGGTTTAGGGTTCGGGTTAGGGTTAGGGTTAGGGTAAGGGTTAGTGTCAGGGTTAGGGTTAGGGTTAGGTTTAGGTTAGGGTTTGGGTTAGGGTTCGGGTAAGGATTAGGTTTCGTGTTAGTGTTAGGGTAAGGGTTAGGGTTAGGGTTAGGGTTAGCATTAAGGTTAGGGTTAGGGATAGGGTAAGGGGAAGGGTTAGGTTTAGGGTTATGGTTATTGTTAGGTTAAGGGTTAGGGTTAGGGTTAGTGTTAGGGTTTGGGTTAGGTTTAGGGTTAGGTTTAGGATTAGAGTTAGGGTAAGGGTAATTGTTAGGGTTAGGGTTTGGGTTTGGGTTAGGGTTATGGTTTGGGTTAGGATTGGCGTTAGGGTAAGTGTTAGGGTTAGGGTTAGGTTTAGGGTAAGGTTTAGGGGTTAGGTTTAGGGTAAGGGTTAGGGTTAGGGTTAGGGTTAGGGGTAAGGGTTAGGGTTATGTTTTGGGTTAGGGTAAGGGTAAGGTTTAGTTTTAGGGTTAGGCTTAGTGGTTAGGGTTAGGGTTAGGGTTAGGGTAAGGGACAGTGTTAGGGTTAGGGTTAGGGTAAGTATGAGGGTAAGGGTTAGGGTTAGGATTAAGGTTAGGGGTTGGTGTTCAGGTAAGGGTAAATATTAGGTTAGGGTTAGAGTAAGGGTATGGGTTCGGTTACGGTTAGGGTTAGGGTTAGATTAAGGGTTAAGGTTAGGTTTAGGGTTAGTGTTAGGGTTTGGGTTAGGTTTAGAGTTAGGGTTAGGATTAGGGTTAGGGTAAGAGTAAGTGTTAGGGTTAGGGTTAGGGTTAGGGTTAGGGTAAGGGTAAGGGTTAGGTTTAGGGGTTAGGGGTTAGGGTTAGGGTTAGGTTTAGGGTTAGGGTTAGGGTTAGGGTAAGGATTAGGCTTAGGGTTAGGGTTAGAGAAAGGGTTAGGGTTAGGGTTAGGGTTAGGGTTAGGGTTAGGGTAAGGTTTAGGTTTAGGTTTATGGTTAGGGTTAGGGGGTTAGGGTTAGAGCTTTGTTTAGGGTTAGGGTTAAGGTAAGTGTAAGGTTTAGGGTTAAGGTTAGGGTTAGGGTTAGGGATAGGGTAAGGGTTAGGGTTAGGGTAAGGTTTAGGGTAAGGGTTAGGTGTAGGGTTAGGGTTAGTGTTAGTGTAAGGAAAAGTGTTAGGGTTAGGGTTAGGGTTACGGATGAGGGTAAGGGTTAGGTTTAGGATTAAGGTTATGGGTTAGGGTTAGGGTAAGGGTAAGTGTTAGGGTTAGGATTAGGGGTTAAGGTTAGGGTTAGGGTTAGGGTTATGTTTAGGGATAAGGTTAGGGTAAGGGTAAGGGTTAGGGTTAGGGTAGTGTTAGGGTTAGGGTAAGTGTTAGGGTTAGGGTTAGGTTATGTAAGGGTAAGTGTTAGGGTTAGGGTTAGTCTTAGGGTTACGTTTAGGGTTAGGGTTATAGTTAGAGAAAGGGTAAGGGTTAGGGTTAGGGGTTAGGGGTTAGGGAAAGGATTAGGGTTAGGGTTAGGGTAACAGTTAGGGTTAGGGTTAGGGTTAGCACTAAGGTTAGGGTTAGGGTGAGGGTAAGGGTAAGGGTTGGGGTTAGGGTTAGGGTTAGGGTAAGGCTAAGGTTTAGGGTTAGGGTTAGGGTTGGTTAGGTTAGGTTAAGGGTTAGGGTTAGGTAGGGTAAGGTTAGATTTAGGGTTAGGGTTAGGGTTAGGGTTACGGTAAGGGTTAGTGTTAGTGTTAGGGTTAGGGTTAGGTTTAGGGTTGGGGTTAGGGATAGGGTAAGGGTCTAGGGTTAGGGTTAGGTTTAGGGTTAGGGTTAGGGGTTAGGGTGAGGGTAAGGGTTAGGATTAGATTATATAAGGGTAAGTGTTAGGGTTAGGGTTAGGGTTGGGGTTAGGGATAGGGTTAGGGTTAGGGTTAGGGTTAGGGTAAGGGTAAGGATTAGGTTTAGGGTTAGGTTTAGGAGAAGGGTGAGCGTTAGGGTGAGGGTTATGGTTAGGTTTAGGGTTTAGGGTTCGGGTTTAGGGTAAGGGTTAGTGTCAGGGTTAGTGGTTAGGGTTAGGTTTAGGTAGGGTTAAAGGTTAGGGTTAGGGTTAGGTTTAGGGAAAGGGTTAGGGTTAAGGTTAGGGTTTGGGTTAGGGTTCGGTAAGGATTAGGTTCGTGTTAGTGTTAGGGTAAGGGTTAGGGTTAGGGTTAGGGTTAGCATTAAGGTTAGGGTTAGGGATAGGGTTAAGGGGAAGGGTTAGGTTTAGGGTTATGGTTATTGTTAGGTTAAGGGTTAGGGTTAGGGTTAGTGTTAGGGTTTGGGTTAGGTTTAGGGTTAGGTTTAGGATTAGGGTTAGGGTAAGAGTAATTGTTAGGGTTAGGGTTAGGGTTTGGGTTAGGGTTAGGGTAAGGGTTAGAGTTAGGTTTATGGTAAGGGTTAGAGTTAGGGTTAGGGTTAGGGTTAGGGGTAAGGGTTAGGGTTATGTTTAGGGTTAGGGTAATGGTAAGGTTTAGGTTTAGGTTTAGGCTTAGTGGTTAGGGTTAGGGTTAGTGTTAGGGTAAGGGACAGTGTTAGGGTTAGGGTTATGGTTAGGTTAAGTATGAGGGTAAGGGATAGGGTTAGGGTTAAGGTTAGGGGTTAGGGTTCGCGTAAGGCTAAATGTTAGGGTTAGGGTTAGAGTAAGGGTATGGGTTCGGGTTACGGTTAAGTTTAGGGTTAGGTTAAGGGTTAAGGTTAGGGTTAGGGTTAGTGTTAGGGTTTGGGTTAGGTTTACAGTAAGGTTTAGGATTAGGGTTAGGGTAAGAGTAAGTGTTAGGGTTAGGGTTAGGGTTAGGGTAAGGGTAAGGGTTAGGGTTAGGGTTAGGGTTAGGGGTTAGGGTTAGGGTTAGGGTTAGGTTTAGGGTTAGGGTTAGGGTTAGGGTAAGGATTAGGCTTAGGTTTAGGGTTAGAGAAAGGGTTAGTGTTAGGGTTAGGGTTAGGGTTAGGGTAAGGGTAAGGTGTAGGGTTAGGTTTATGGTTAGGGTTAGGGGTTAGGGTTAGAGCTTTGTTTAGCGTTAGGGTTAAGGTAAGTGTAAGGGTTAGGGTTAAGGTTAGGGTCAGGGTTAGGGATAGGGTGAAGGTTAGGGTTAGGGTTAGGTTTAGGGTAAGGGTAAGGTGTAGGGTTGGGGTTAGTGTTAGCGTAAGGAAAAGTGTTAGGGTTAGGGTTAGGGTTAGGATGAGGGTAAGGGTTAGGTTTAGGATTAAGGTTAGGGGTTAGGGTTAGGTTAAGGGTAAGTGTTAGTGTTAGGGTTAGGGGTTAAGGTTAGGGTTAGGTTTAGGGTTATGTTTAGGGATAGGGTTAGGGTAAGGGTAAGGGTTATGGTTAGGGTAAGGGTTAGGTTTAGGGTAAGTGTTAGGGTTAGTGTTAGGGTTAGGTTATGTAAGGGTAAGTGTTAGGGTTTGGGTTAGGGTTAGGGTTAGGGTTAGTCTTAGGGTTAGGGTCAGGTTTATGGTTAGGGTAAGGGTTAGGGTTAGAGTAGGTTATATAAGGGTAAGTGTTAGGGTTAGGGTTAGTGTTAGGGTTAGGGTTAGTCTTAGGTTTAGGGTTAGGGTTAGGGTTAGGGTTAGGGAAGGGTAAGGGTTAGGGTTAGGGTTAGGGTAGGGTAAGAATTAGGGTTAGTCTTAGGGTTAGGGTAAGAGTTAGGGTTAGGGTTAGGGTTAGCACTAAGGTTAGGGTTAGGGTTAGGGTAAGGGTAAGTTTTCGGGTTAGGGTTAGGGTTAGGGTAAGGGTAAGGGTTAGGGTTAGGGTTAGGGTTAGGGTTAGTTTTAGCGTTAGGGTAAGGGTAAGGGTTAGGGTTAGGTTTAGTGTTAGTGTTAGAGTTAAGGTTAGGGTTAGGGTAAGTGTAAGGATTAGGGTTAGGATTAGGTTTAGGGTAGGGGTTAGGGTTAGGTAGGGTAAGGATAAGATTTAGGGTTAGGGTTAGGGGTTAGGATTACGGTAAGGGTTAGTGTTAGGGTTAGGGTTTAGGGTTAGGTTTAGTGTTAGGGTTAGGTTTAGGGTTAGGGTAAGTGTAAGGTTTAGGGTTAAGGTTAGGGTTAGGGTTAGGGTAAGGGTTGGGGTTAGGGTAAAGGTAAGGGTTAGGGTTAGTTTTAGGGTTCGGGTTAAGTTTAGGTTTATGGTTAGGGTAAGGGTAAGGGTTAGGTTTAGGGTTAGGGTTAGGAGAAGGGTTAGGGTTAGGGTGAGGGTTACGGTTAGGGTTAGGGTTTAGGGTTCGGGTTAGGGTTAGGGTTAGGGTAAGGGTTAGGGTCAGGGTTAGGGTTAGGGTTAGGTTTAAGGTAGGGGTAAGGGTTAGGGTTAGGGTTAGGTTTAGGGAAAAGGTAAGGGTTAGGGTTTGGGTTAGGGTTCGGGTAAGGATTAGGTTTCAGGTTAGTGTTAGGGTAAGGTTTAGGGTTAGGGTTAAGGTTAGCATTAAGGTTAGGGTTAGGGATAGGGTAAGGGGAAGGGTTAGGGTTAGGGTTAGGGTTAGGTTAAGGGTTAGGGTTAGGGTTAGTGTTAGGGTTCGGGTTAGGTTTGGGTTAGGGTTAGCGTTAGGGTTAGGGCAAGGATTAGGGTTAGTGTTTGGGGTTAGGGTTAGGGTTAGGTTTAGGGTTTAGGGGTAAGGGTTAGGGTTAGGGTTAGGCTGAGGGTAACATTAGGGTTAGTGTAGGTTTAGGGTTAGGGTTAGCGTTAGGTATAGGGTAAGGGTTAGGGTTAGGGTTAGGGTTAGGTTAGAGTTAGAGTTAGGGTAAGGGTAAGGGTTAGGGTTAGATTTAGGGTTAGGTTATGTTTTGGGTAACGGTTAGGGTTAGGTTTAGGGTAAGGGTAGGTTTAGGGTTAGGGATAGGGTTAGGTTTGGGGTTAGGGTTAGGGTAAGGTTTAGGTTTAGGGTTAAGGTAAGGGTTAGGGTTAGGGTTGGGGTTAGGGTAAGGGTTAGGGTTAGGGAAGGGTTAGGGTTAGGGTTAGGTAAGTGTTAGGTTAGGGTGAGCGTTTGATTTAGGGTTAGCGTTAGGGGTTGGGTTTATGGTTTGGGTAAGGGTTTGGGTTAGGGTTAGATTAAGGGTTAGGTTTAGGTTTAGAGTTAGGGTAAGGGTAAGGGTTAGAGTTAGGGTTAGGGTTAGGGTTTGGGTTAGGGGTTAGGGTTAGGGTTAGGTTTAGCGTTAGGGTAAGGGTTAGGGTTAGGATTAGGGTTAGGTAAGGGTAAGAGTTAGGGTTAGGATTAGGGTTAGGGTTAGGGTTAGGGTTAGGTTTAGGGTAGGGTTAAGGGTTAGGGTTAGGGTTAGGTTTAGGGAAAGGGTAAGGGTTAGGGTTCGGGTAAGGATTAGGTTTCAGGTTAGTGTTAGGGTAAGGGTTAGGGTTAGTGTCAGGGTTAGCTAAGGTTAGGGTTTGGGATAGGGTAAGGGGAAGGGTTAGGTTTAGGGTTAGGGTTATTGTTAGGTTAAGGGTTAGGGTTAGGGTTAGTGTTAGGGTTTGGGTTAGGTTTAGGGTTAGGTTTAGGATTAGGGTTAGGGTAAGGGTAATTGTTAGGGTTAGGGTTAGGGTTAGGGTTAGCGTTAGGGTAAGGGTTAGGATTAGCGTTAGAGTTAGGGTTAGGGTTAGGGTTAGGCTTAGGGTTAGGTTTAGGGTTAGGTTTAGGGTAAGGGTTAGGGTTAGGGTTAGAGTTAAGTGTTAGGGTTATGTTTAGGTTAGGGTAAGGGTAAGGTTTAGGTTTAGGGTTAGGGTTAGGGGTTAGGGTTAGGGTTAGGGTTAGGGTAAGGGTAAGGTTTAGGGTTAGGGTTAGGGTTAGGGTTAGGGGTTAGGGTTAGGGTTAGGGTTAAGGGTTAGCGTTATGTTTAGGGTTAGGGTAACGGTAAGGTTTAGGGTTAGGGTTAGGGTTAGGGGTTAGGGTTAGTTTTAGGGTTAGGGTAAGGGAAAGTGTTAGGGTTAGGGTGAGGATTAGGGTAAGTATGTGGGTAAGGGTTAGGGTTAGGGTTAAGGTTAGGGGTTAGGGTTCGGGTAAGTGTAAGTGTTAGGGTTAGGGTTAGAGTAAGGGTATGGGTTCGGGTTACTTTTAGGGTTAGGTTTAGGTTAAGGGTTAGGGTTATGGTTAGGGTTAGTGTTAGGGTTTGGGTTAGGTTTAGAGTTAGGGTTAGGGTTAGGGTTAGGTTTAGGGTTAGGTTTAGGGTTAGGGTAAGGATTAGGCTTAGGGTTAGGGTTAGAGTAAGGGTTAGGGTTAGTGTTTGGGTAAGGGTAAGGTTTAGGGTTAGGTTTAGGGTTAGGGTTAGGGGTTAGGGTTACGGTTAGGGTTAGTGTAAGGGTTAGGGTTAGGTAGGTTAAGGTAAGATTTAGGGTTAGGGTTAGGTTATATAAGGGTAAGTGTTAGGGTTAGGGTTAGGGTTGGGGTTAGGGTTAGGGTTAAGTTTATGGTAAGGGTTAGGTTTAGGGTTAGGTTTAGGAGAATGGTGAGGGTTAGGGTGAGGGTTATGGTTAGGTTTAGGGTTTAGGGTTTTGGTTAGGGTTAGGTTTAGGGTATGGGTTAGGGTCAGGGTTAAGGTTAGGGTTAGGTTTAGGGTAGGGGTAAGGGTTAGGGTTAGTGTTAGTTTTAGGGAAAGGCTAAGGGTTAGGATTAGGGTTTGGGTTACGGTTCGGGTAAGGATTAGGTTTCGGATTAGTGTTAGGGTAACGGTTAGGGTTAGGGTTAGGGTTAGCATTAAGGTTAGGGTTAGGGATAGGGTAAGGGGAAGGTTTAGTTTTAGGGTTAGGGTTATTGTTAGGTTAAGGGTTAGGGTTATGGTTAGGGTTAGTGTTAGGTTTTGGGTTAGGTTTAGGGTTAGGTTTAGGATCAGGGTTAGGGTAAGGGTAAGTGTTAGGGTTAGGGTTAGGGTTAGGGTAAGGGTTAGTTAGCGTTAGGGTTAGGGTTAGGGTTAAGTTTAAGGTTAGGTTTAGGTTTAGGTTTAGGGTAAGGGTTAGGGTTTGGGTTAGGGTTAGGGGTAAGGTTTAGGGTTATGTTTAAGGTTAGGGTAAGTGTAAGGTTTAGTTTGAGGGTTAGGGTTAGGGGTTAGTGTTAGGGTTAGGGTAAGGGAAAGTGTTAGGGTTAGGGTTAGGGTTAGGGTAAGTATGAGGGTAAGGGTTAGGGTTAGGCTTAAAGTTAGGGGTTAGGGTTTGCTTAAGAGTAAGTTTTAGGTTTAGGGTAAGAGTAAGGGTATGGGTTCAGGTTACGGTTAGGGTTAGGGTTAGGTTAAGGGTTAGGGTTAGGATTAGGGTTAGTGTTAGTGTTTGGGTTAGGTTTAGAGTTAGGGTTAGGATTAGTGTTAGGGTAAGAGTAAGTGTTGGGGTTAGGGTTACGGTTAGGGTTAGGGGTAGGCTTAGGGTTAGGTTTAGGCTTAGGTTTAGGGTAAGGGTTAGGGTTAGGGTTAGGGTTAGGATTAAGTGTTAGGGTTAGGGTAAGGTTAGGGTTAGGGGAAGGGTTAGGGTTAGGGTTAAGTTTAGGGTTAGGGTTAGGGTGAGCATTAGATTTAGGGTTAGCGTTAAGGGTTGGGTTTATGGTTAGGGTAAGGGTTTGGGTTAGGGTTAGGGTAAGGGTTAGGGTTAGGTTTAGAGTTAGGGTAAGGGTAAGGGTTAGAGTTAGGGTTAGGGTTGGGGTTAGGGTTAGGGGTTAGGGTTAGGGTTAGGTTTAGCGTTAGGGTAAGGTTTAGGGTTAGGATTAGGGTTAGGTAAGGGTAAGAGTTAGGGTTAGGTTTAGGTTTAGGGTTAGGGTTAGTGTTAGGGTCAGGGTTAGGGTTAGGGTTAGGTTTAGGGTAGGGTTAAGGGTTAGGGTTAGGGTTAGGTTTAGGGAAAGGGTAAGGGTTAGGGTTAGGGTTCGGGTAAGGATTAGGTTTCAGGTTAGTGTTAGGGTAAGGGTTAGGATTAGTGTCAGGGTTAGCTAAGGGTAGGGTTAGGGATAGGTAAGGGGAAGGGTTAGGTTTAGGGTTAGGGTTATTGTTAGGTTAAGGGTCAGGGTTATGGTTAGTGTTAGTGTTAGGGTTTCTGTTAGGTTTAGGGTTAGGTTTAGGATTAGGGTTAGGGTAAGGGTAATTGTTAGGGTTAGGGTTAGGGTTAGGGTTAGGGTTAGGGTAAGGGTTAGGATTAGCGTTAGGGTTAGGGTTAGGGTTAGGCTTAGGGTTAGGTTTAGGGTTAGGTTTAGGGTAAGGGTTAGGGTTAGGGTTAGGGTTAGGATTAAGTGTTAGGGTTATGTTTAGGGTTAGGGTAAGGGTAAGGTTTAGGTTTAGGTTTAGGGTTAGGGTTAGGGGTTAGGGTTAGGGTTAGGGTTAGGTTTAGAGAAATGGTTAGGGTTAGGGTTAGGGTTAGGGTAAGGATAAGGTTTAGGGTTAGGTTTAGGGTTAGTGTTAGGGTTTAGGGTTAGGGTTAGGGTTAGGGTTAAGGTTTAGCGTTATGTTTAGGGTTAGGGTAAGTGTAAGGTTTAGGGTTAGGGTTAGGGTTAGGGTTAGGGTTAGGGTTAGGGTTATGGTTAGGTTTAGGGTTAGGTTTAGGGTTAGGGTAAGGATTAGGCTTAGGGTTAGGGTTAGAGTAAGGGTTAGGGTTAGGGTTAGGGTTAGGGTAAGGGTAAGGTTTAGGGTTAAGTTTAGGGTTAGGGTTAGGGGTTAGGGTTAGGGTTAGGGTTAGGGTAAGAATTAGGGTTAGGTAGGGTTAGGGTTAGGGTTAGGGTTAGGTTAGGGTTAGGGTTAGGGTTAGGGTAAGGGCAAGGTTTAGGGTTAGGGTTAGGGTTAGGGTTAGGGTTAGGGTTAGGGTTAGGGTGAGTGTTAGGGTTAGGGTAAGGGTTAGGGTTAGGGTTAGGGCAAGGGTTAGGGTTAGGGTTAGGTATTGGGTTAGGGTTAGGGTAAGTGTAAGGCTTAGGATTAAAGTTAGGGTTAGGGTTAGGGTTAGGGTAAGGGGAAGGGTTAGGGTTAAGGTTAAGGCTAGGGTTAGTGTTAGGGTAGGGATAGGGTTATGGTAAGGGTTAGGGTTAGGGTTAGGGTTAGTGTTAGGGTTAAGGCTAGGGTTCGTGTTAGGGTTTGGGATAGGGTTAGGGTAAGGGTAAGGTTTAGGATTAGTGTTAGGGTTAGGGTTAAGTTTAGGGGTAGGTTTAGGGTTAGGCTAAGGGTTAGGGTTAGGGTTAGGGTAAGGGTTAGGGTTTGGGATAGGGTTAGGTTTAGAGTTAAGGTTAAGATTATGGTAAGGGTGAGGGTTAGGGTTAGGGTAAGGGTTAGGTTTAGGGGTTAGGGTTAGGTTTAGGGTAAGGTTAAGGGAAAAGTATTAGGGTTAGTGTTAGTTTTAGGATTAGGGTAAGGGTTAAGGTTAGGGTTAGGGTAAGGGTTAGGGTTAGGGTTAGGGTTAGGGTAAGGGTAAGGGTAAGGGTTAGGGTAAGGGTTAGGGGAAGGGTAAGTTTTAGGATTAGGGTTAGGGTTTGGGTTAGTTTTAGGGTTAGGGTAAGGGCAAGGGTTAAGTTTAGGGTTAGGGTTAGGGTTAGGGTTAGGGTGAGGGTGAGGGTAAGGATTAGTTTTTGAGTTAGGGTTAGGTTTAGTGTTAGGGTTAGGGTAAGGGTAAGGTTTAGGGTTAGGGTTAGGGTTAAGTTTAGGGTTAGGTTTAGGGTTAGGGTTAGGATTAGTGTTAGGTTTCGGTTTAGGGTTAGGCTTAGGGTAAAAGTAACTGTTAGGGTTAGGGTTAGGTTTAGGGTTAGGGTTAGGTTAGCATTAAGGTTAGGGTTAGGGTTATGGTAAGGTTATGGGTTAGGGTTAGGGTTAGGGTTAGGCTTAAGGCTAAGGTTAGTGTTAGAGTTAGGGATAGGTTTAGGGTAAGGGTAAGGTTTAGGGTTAGTGTTAGGGTTAGGTTTTATGTTAGGGTTAGGATTAGGGTTAGGCTAAGCGTTAGGGTTAGGGTTAGGGTAAGGGTTAGGGTTTGGGTAAGGGTTAGGGTTAGGGTTAGGGTACGGTTAATGTTTAGTGTTAGGGTTAGGGTTAGGGTAAGGGTTAGGGTTAGGGTTAGGGTAAGGGTAAGTGTTAGGGTTAGGGTTAGATTTTGGATTAGGGTTAGGGTAACAGTAAGGGTTAGGGTTAGGATTAGGTTTAGCGTTATGATTAGGGTTAGGTTTAGGTGTAGGATTAGGGTTAAGGTAAGTGTAAGTGTTAAGTTTAGGGTTAGGTTTAGGGTAAGGATTAGGGTTAGGGTTAGGGTTAGGATAAGGGTTAGGGTTAGGGTTAGGGTTAGTATTAAGGGTTAGAGTAAGGTTAAGTGTTAGGGTTAGTGTTAGTTTTAGGTTTAGTGTTAAGGTAAGGGTAAGGGTTAGGGTTATCTTTAATGTTAGGGTTAGGTTTAAGGTTAGGGTTAGGGTTAGGGTAAGGGTTAGGGCTAGGGGTTAGGGTTAGGGTTAGGGTTGGTGTGAGGGTAAGGGTTAGGGTAAGGGTTAGGTTTAGTGTTAGAGTTAGGGTTAGTGTTAGGGTAAGGGTAAGGTTAGGGTTAGGGTAAGTGTTAGGGTTAGGGTTAGGGTTAGGGACAACCTAAGGGTAAGGGTTAGGATTAGGGGTTAGGGTTTGGTTTAGGGATAGGGTTAGGATTAGCGGTTAGGGTTAGGCTTAGGGTTAGGGTTAGGTTAAGTGTTCGGGTTAGGGTTAGGGTAAGGGTAATTGTTAGGGTTGGGGTTAGGGTTAGGGTAAGGGTTAGGGTTAGGTTTAGGATTAGGTTTAGGTTTTGGGTTAGTGTTAGGGATAGTATAAGGGTAAGAGTTAGGGTTAGGGGTTAGGTTTAGGGTTAGGGTTAGGTTTAGAGTAAGGGTAAGGGTTAGGGTTAGGGTTAGTGTTAGCGTTAGGGTTAGGTTTAGGGTTAAGGTTAGGGTTAGGGAAAGGGTTAGGGTTAGGTTTAGGGTTAGGGTTAGGGTAAGGATTAGGGTTAGGGTTAGGGTAAGGGTTAGGGTTAGGGTGAGGGTTAGGGTAAGGGTTCGGGTTAGGGGTCAGGGATAGGGGTAGGGTTAGGGTGAGGGTAAGGGTAAGGGTTAGGATGAGGGTTATTGTTAGGGTTAGAGTTAGGGTTAGGTTTAGGGTTAGGTTTAGATTTAGGGTTAAGTTTAGGGTTAGGGAAAGTGTAAGGGTTAGGTTTAGGTTTAGGGTTATTGTTAGGGATAGGATTAGGGTTAGGGTTAGGGTAAGGTTTAGGGTTAGGGTTAGGGTTAGCATTAAGTTTAGGGTTAGGGTTAGGGTAAGGGTAAGGGTTAGGTTTAGGGTTAGGGTTAGGTTTAGGGTAAGGATTAGGTTTCGGTTTAGGGTTAGGGTTAGCATTAAGGTTAGGCTTATGGTTAGGGTAAGGGTAAGGGTTAGATTTAGGGTTAGGGTTAGGGTAAGTGTTAAGTTTAAGGTTAGGGTTAGGGTTAGGGGTTAGAGTTAGCGTTAGGGTTAGGGTTAGTGTAAGGGTAAGGGTTAGGGTTAGGGTTAGGGTAAGGGTAAGGGTTATGGTTAGGTTTAGAATCAGGGTTAGGGTTAGGGTAAGGTTTAGGGTTAGGGTTAGGGTTAGGGTTATGGTTAGGGTTATTGTAAGGGTTAGGTTTAGAGTTAGGGTTAGGATTAGGGTAAGGGTTAGGGTAAGGGTTAGGGTTAGGGTAAGGGTTAGGGTTAGGGGTTAGGGTTAGCATTAGGGTAAGGGTTAGGTATAGGGATTAGGGTTAGGGTTAGGGTTAGTGTAACAGTAAGGTTTAGGGTTAGGGTTAGGTTTAGGTTTAGGATTAGGTTTAGGTTTAGGTGTAGTATTAGGGTTAAAGTAAGTGTAAGGGTTAAGGTTAGGGTTAGGGTTAGGGTTAAGGTTAGGGTTAGGGTTAGGGAAAGGGTGAGGGTTAGGGTTAGGGTTAGGGTTAGGGTAAGGATTAGGGTTAGGGTTAGGGTTAGGGTTAGGGTATGTGTTAGGTTAGGGTTAGCATTAAGGTTTTGAGTAAGGTTAAGGGTCAGTGTTAGGGTTAGTGTTAGGTTTAGGGTTAAGTGAAGGGTAAGGGTTAGGATTATCTTTAGAGTTAAGGTTAGGTTTAGGGTTAGGGTTAGGGTAAGGGTTAGGGTTAGGGTTAGGGTTAGGGTTACGGTTAGGGTTAGTGTAAGGGTTAGGGTTGGAGTTAGGGTTAGGATTAGGGTAAGGGTTAGGGTTAGGGTGAGGGTTAGGGTAAGGGTTAGTGTTAGGGCTTAGGGTTAGGTTTAGGGTAAGGGTTAGGGATAGGGATTAGGGTTAGTGTTAGGGTTAGTGTAAGGGTTAGTGTTAGGGTTATGGTTAGGGATAATGTAAGGGTTAGGGTTAGGGTTAGGTTTAGGGAAAGGGTAAGGGTTAGGGGAAGGGTAAGTGTTAGGATTAGGATTAGGGTTTGGGTTAGGTTTGGGGTTAGGGTAAGGGTAAGGGTTAAGGTTAGAGTTAGGGTTAGGGTTAGGTTTAGGGTTAGGGTGAGGGTAAGGATTAATTTTAGAGTTAGGGTTAGGTTTAGTGTTAGGGTTAGGGTAAGGGTAAGGGTTAGGGTTAGGGTTAAGTTTAGGGTTAGGTTTATGGATAGGGTTAGGATTAGTGTTAGGTTTCGGTTTAGGGTTTGGCTTAGGGTAAAGGTAACTGTTAGGTTTAGGGTTAGGTTTAGGTTTAGGTTTAGGTTAGCATTAAGGTTAGGGTTAGGGTTAGGGTAAGGGTAAGGGTTAGGGTTAGGGTTAGGGTAAGGGTTAGGGTTAGGGTTAGGGTTAAGTCTAAGGTTAGTGGAAGGGTTAGGGATAGGGTTAGGGTCAGGGTAAGGTTTAGGGTTAGTGTTAGGGTTAGGTTTAAAGTTAGGGTTAGGATTAGAGTTAGGCTAAGGGTTAGGGTTAGGTTTAGGGTAAGGGTTAGTGTTTGGGTAAGAGTTAGGTTTAGGGTTAGGGTAGGGTAAGGGTTTAGTGTTACGGTTAGGGTTAGGGTAAGGGTCAGGGTTAGGTTTAGGTTTAGGGTAAGGGTAAGTGTTAGGGTTAGGGTTAGGGTTAAGGTTAGGGTAACAGTAAGGGTTAGGGTTAGTGTTAGGTTTAGGGTTAGGATTAGGGTTAGGTTTAGGTGTAGGATTAGGGTTAAGATAAGTGTAAGGGTTAAGGTTAGGGTTAGGGTTAAGGTTAGGGTTAGGGAAAGGGTAAGGGTTAGGTTTAGGGTTAGGGTTAGGGAAAGTTTTAGGGTTAGGGTTAGGGTTAGGGTAAGGGTTAGGGTTAGGGTTAGGGTTAGGGTAAGGGTTGGGGTTAGGGGTTAGGGTTAGGGTTAGGGTGAGGGTAAGGTTTAGGATTAGGGTTATGGTTAGGGTTAGAGTTAGGGTTAGGTTTAGGGTAAGGGTAATGGTTAGGGTTAGAGTTTAGGGTTAGGGTTAGGTTTAGGTTTAGGGTTAAGTTTATAGTAAGGGTAAGGGTGAGGTTTAGGGTTAGGGTTACGGTTAGGGTTAGGTTTAGGGTTAAGGTTAGGTTTAGGCAAAGGGTTAGGGTTAAGTTTAGGGTTAGGGTTAGGGTTAGGGCTAGGATTAGGGTTAGGGTTAGGGTAACGGTTAGGGTTAGTGTTAGGGTTAGGGTTAAAATTAAATTTAGGGTTAGGGTTAGGGTAAGGGTAAGGGTTAGGTTTAGGGTTAGGGTTAGGGTTAGGGTAAGGATTAGTTTTCGGTTTAGGGTTAGGGTTAGCATTACGTTTAGGCTTAGGGTTACGGTAAGGGTAAGGGTTAGATTTAGGGTTAGGGTTAGGGTAAGTGTTATGTATAAGGTTAGGGTTAGGGTTAGGGGTTAGAATTAGTGTTAGGGTTAGGGTTAGTGTAAGGGTAAGGGTTAGGGTTAGGGTTAGTGTTAGAGTAAGGGTAAAGTTTAGGATAGGGTTAGTGTAGGGTTAGTGATAGGGTTTGGGTTAGGGTAAGGGTTAGGGTTATGGTTAGGGTTAGGGTTAAGGTTAGGGTTTGGGTAAGGGTTAGGTTTCGGGTTAGGGTTAGTTTTAGAGTTAGGGTTAGGGTTAGGGTAAGGGTAAGGGTTATGGTTAGGTTTAGGCTCAGGGTTAGGCTTAGGGTAAGGGTTAGGGTTAGGGTTAGAGTTAGCGTAAGGATTAAGGTTAGGGTTAGGGTTAGGGTAAGGGTTAGGGTTAGGGTCAGGGTTAGAATTAATGTTAGGGTTAGGGTTAGTGTGAGAATAAGGTTTAGGTTTAGGGTTAGGTTTAGGGTTAGGGTAAGGGTTAGGGTTAGGGTTAGGTTAGAGTTAGGGTAAGAGTTAGGGTTAGGGTTAGGGTTAGGTTTAGGTTTAGGCTAAGGGAAAGGGTAAGGGTTATGGTTAGGTTTAGGTTCAGGGTTAGGGTTAGGGTAAGGGTTAGGGTTAGGGTTAGTGTTAGGTTTAGGGTTAAGTTTAGGGTTAGGGTTAGGGTAAGGGTGAGGGTTAGGGTTAGGGATAGGGTACAGGGTTAGAGTTAGGGTTAGGTTTAGGATAAGTGTAAGGTTTAGCGTTAGCGTTAGGTTTGGGGTTAGGGTTAGGGTTAGGGTTAGTGTTGAAGTTAGGGTTAGGGCTAGGCTAAGCGTTAGGGTTAGGGTTAGGGTAAGGCTTACGGTTAGATTTAGTGTTAGGGTTAGAGGTAGGGTTAGGGTTAGGTTAACGGTAAAGATTAGGGTAAGGGTTAGTGTTAGTGGTTAGGGTTACCGTTAGGATTAGGGTAAGGGTTAGGTTAGTGCTAGGGTTATTGTTAGGGTTAGGGATAGGTTTGGGGTGAAGGTTAGGGTTAGGGTAAGTGTAAGGGTTAGGGTTAGGGTTAGGGTTAGGTTTAAGGTTAGAGTTAGGGGAAGGGGAAGGGTTAGGATTTGGGTTAGTGTTAGGGTTAAGGTTAGGGTTAGGGTTACAGTTAGGGATAGGGTTAGGGTTAAACATAAGGCTTAGGGTTAGGGTTAGTATTAGGGTTAGGTTAAAGGTTAGGGTTAGGGTAAGGGTAAGTGTCAGGGTTAGGGTTAGGTTTAGGGTAAATATTAGGGTTAGGGTTAGGGTTAGGGAGAGGGTAAGGATTAGGGTTAGGGTTAGGGTTAGGGTTAGGGTAAGGGTTAGGGTTAGGGTTAGGGTTAGGTTTAGGGTTAGGGTAAGTGTAAGGGTTAGGGTTAGGGTTAGTATTAGGTTTCGGGTAAGGGTTAGGGTTAGGATTAGTGTTAGGTTTAGGGTAAAGATAAGGTTCAGGGTTAGGGTTAGGGTTAGGTTTGGGGTTAGGGTAAGGGTTAGGGTTAGAGTTTTGGTTAGATTTAGGGTTAGGGTAAGTGTAAGGGTTAGCGTTAGGGTTAGGTTTAGGGTAAGAGTAAGGGTTAGGGTTAGGATTAGGGGTTAGGGTTCGGGTTAGGGTTACTTTTAGGGTTAGGGTAAGGGTAAGGTTTAGGGTTAGGGTTCGGGTTAGGGGTAGGTTAAGGGTTAGGGTTTAGGTAAGGGTAAGGGTTAGGGTTAGGGTTAGGGTTGGGGTAGGGTTAGGGATAGGGGTAGGGTTAAGGTTAGGGTTAGGGTTAAGGAAAGGGTAAGGGTTAGGGTTAGGGTTGGGGTTAGGGTTAGGATTATGGTTATGGTTAGGGTTAGGGAAAGGGTTAGGGTTAGGGTTAGGGTTAGGGTTTTGGTTAGGTTAGGGTTATGGTTAAGGTTAGGGTTAGGGTTATGGTTAGGGTTAGGCTAAGGTTTAGGGTTAGGGTTAGGATAAGGGTTAGGGTTTGGGTTAGGGTTAGGGTTAGAGTTAGGGTTAGGGTTAGGGTTAGGGTTAGGGTAAGGGTTAGGGTTAGGATTAGGGTAAGGTTTGGGGTTAGGTTTAGGGTAAGGGTAAGGGTTAAGGTTAGAGTTAGGGTTAGGGTTAGGTTTAGGGTTAGGGTGAGGGTAAGGATTAATTTTAGAGTTAGGGTTAGGTTTAGTGTTAGGGTTAGGGTAAGGGTAAGGGTTAGGGTTAGGGTTAAGTTTAGGGTTAGGTTTATGGATAGGGTTAGGATTAGTGTTAGGTTTCGGTTTAGGGTGTGGCTTAGGGTAAAGGTAACTGTTAGGTTTAGGGTTAGGTTTAGGTTTAGGTTTAGGTTAGCATTAAGGTTAGGGTTAGGGTTAGGGTAAGGGTAAGGGTTAGGGTTAGGGTTACGGTAAGGGTTAGGGTTAGGGTTAGGGTTAAGTCTAAGGTTAGTGGAAGGGTTAGGGATAGGGTTAGGGTCAGGGTAAGGTTTAGGGTTAGTGTTAGGGTTAGGTTTAAAGTTAGGGTTAGGATTAGAGTTAGGCTAAGGGTTAGGGTTAGGTTTAGGGTAAGGGTTAGTGTTTGGGTAAGAGTTAGGTTTAGGGTTAGGGTAGGGTAAGGGTTTAGTGTTATGGTTAGGGTTAGGGTAAGGGTCAGGGTTAGGTTTAGGTTTAGGGTAAGGGTAAGTGTTAGGGTTAGGGTTAGGGTTAAGGTTAGGGTAACAGTAAGGGTTAGGGTTAGTGTTAGGTTTAGGGTTAGGATTAGGGTTAGGTTTAGGTGTAGGATTAGGGTTAAGATAAGTGTAAGGGTTAAGGTTAGGGTTAGGGTTAAGGTTAGGGTTAGGGAAAGGGTAAGGGTTAGGTTTAGGGTTAGGGTTAGGGAAAGTTTTAGGGTTAGGGTTAGGGTTAGGGTAAGGGTTAGGGTTAGGGCTAGGGTTAGGGTAAGGGTTGGGGTTAGGGGTTAGGGTTAGGGTTAGGGTGAGGGTAAGGTTTAGGATTAGGGTTATGGTTAGGGTTAGAGTTAGGGTTAGGTTTAGGGTAAGGGTAATGGTTAGGGTTAGAGTTTAGGGTTAGGGTTAGGTTTAGGTTTAGGGTTAAGTTTATAGTAAGGGTAAGGGTGAGGTTTAGGGTTAGGGTTACGGTTAGGGTTAGGTTTAGGGTTAAGGTTAGGTTTAGGCAAAGGGTTAGGGTTAAGTTTAGGGTTAGGGTTAGGGTTAGGGCTAGGATTAGGGTTAGGGTTAGGGTAACGGTTAGGGTTAGTGTTAGGGTTAGGGTTAAAATTAAATTTAGGGTTAGGGTTAGGGTAAGGGTAAGGGTTAGGTTTAGGGTTAGGGTTAGGGTTAGGGTAAGGATTAGTTTTCGGTTTAGGGTTAGGGTTAGCATTACGTTTAGGCTTAGGGTTACGGTAAGGGTAAGGGTTAGATTTAGGGTTAGGGTTAGGGTAAGTGTTATGTATAAGGTTAGGGTTAGGGTTAGGGGTTAGAATTAGTGTTAGGGTTAGGGTTAGTGTAAGGGTAAGGGTTAGGGTTAGGGTTAGTGTTAGAGTAAGGGTAAAGTTTAGGATAGGGTTAGTGTAGGGTTAGTGATAGGGTTTGGGTTAGGGTAAGGGTTAGGGTTATGGTTAGGGTTAGGGTTAAGGTTAGGGTTTGGGTAAGGGTTAGGTTTCGGGTTAGGGTTAGTTTTAGAGTTAGGGTTAGGGTTAGGGTAAGGGTAAGGGTTATGGTTAGGTTTAGGCTCAGGGTTAGGCTTAGGGTAAGGGTTAGGGTTAGGGTTAGAGTTAGCGTAAGGATTAAGGTTAGGGTTAGGGTTAGGGTAAGGGTTAGGGTTAGGGTCAGGGTTAGAATTAATGTTAGGGTTAGGGTTAGTGTGAGAATAAGGTTTAGGTTTAGGGTTAGGTTTAGGGTTAGGGTAAGGGTTAGGGTTAGGGTTAGGTTAGAGTTAGGGTAAGAGTTAGGGTTAGGGTTAGGGTTAGGTTTAGGTTTAGGCTAAGGGAAAGGGTAAGGGTTATGGTTAGGTTTAGGTTCAGGGTTAGGGTTAGGGTAAGGGTTAGGGTTAGGGTTAGTGTTAGGTTTAGGGTTAAGTTTAGGGTTAGGGTTAGGGTAAGGGTGAGGGTTAGGGTTAGGGATAGGGTACAGGGTTAGAGTTAGGGTTAGGTTTAGGATAAGTGTAAGGTTTAACGTTAGCGTTAGGTTTGGGGTTAGGGTTAGGGTTAGGGTTAGTGTTGAAGTTAGGGTTAGGGCTAGGCTAAGCGTTAGGGTTAGGGTTAGGGTAAGGCTTACGGTTAGATTTAGTGTTAGGGTTAGAGGTAGGGTTAGGGTTAGGTTAACGGTAAAGATTAGGGTAAGGGTTAGTGTTAGTGGTTAGGGTTACCGTTAGGATTAGGGTAAGGGTTAGGTTAGTGCTAGGGTTATTGTTAGGGTTAGGGATAGGTTTGGGGTGAAGGTTAGGGTTAGGGTAAGTGTAAGGGTTAGGGTTAGGGTTAGGGTTAGGTTTAAGGTTAGAGTTAGGGGAAGGGGAAGGGTTAGGATTTGGGTTAGTGTTAGGGTTAAGGTTAGGGTTAGGGTTACAGTTAGGGATAGGGTTAGGGTTAAACATAAGGCTTAGGGTTAGGGTTAGTATTAGGGATAGGTTAAAGGTTAGGGTTAGGGTAAGGGTAAGTGTCAGGGTTAGGGTTAGGTTTAGGGTAAATATTAGGGTTAGGGTTAGGGTTAGGGAGAGGGTAAGGATTAGGGTTAGGGTTAGGGTTAGGGTTAGGGTAAGGATTAGGGTTAGGTTTAGGGTTAGGGTAAGGGTTAGGGTTAGGGTTAGGGTTAGGTTTAGGGTTAGGGTAAGTGTAAGGGTTAGGGTTAGGGTTAGTATTAGGTTTCGGGTAAGGGTTAGGGTTAGGATTAGTGTTAGGTTTAGGGTAAAGATAAGGTTCAGGGTTAGGGTTAGGGTTAGGTTTGGGGTTAGGGTAAGGGTTAGGGTTAGAGTTTTGGTTAGATTTAGGGTTAGGGTAAGTGTAAGGGTTAGCGTTAGGGTTAGGTTTAGGGTAAGAGTAAGGGTTAGGGTTAGGATTAGGGGTTAGGGTTCGGGGTAGGGTTACTTTTAGGGTTAGGGTAAGGGTAAGGTTTAGGGTTAGGGTTCGGGTTAGGGGTAGGTTAAGGGTTAGGGTTTAGGTAAGGGTAAGGGTTAGGGTTAGGGTTAGGGTTGGGGTAGGGTTAGGGATAGGGGTAGGGTTACGGTTAGGGTTAGGGTTAAGGAAAGGGTAAGGGTTAGGGTTAGGGTTGGGGTTAGGGTTAGGATTATGGTTATGGTTAGGGTTAGGGAAAGGGTTAGGGTTAGGGTTAGGGTTAGGGTTTTGGTTAGGTTAGGGTTATGGTTAAGGTTAGGGTTAGGGTTATGGTTAGGGTTAGGCTAAGGTTTAGGGTTAGGGTTAGGATAAGGGTTAGGGTTTGGGTTAGGGTTAGGGTTAGAGTTAGGGTTAGGGTTAGGGTTAGGGTAAGGGTTAGGGTTAGGATTAGGGTAAGGTTTGGGGTTAGGTTTAGGGTAAGGGTAAGGGTTAGTGTTAAGGTTAGGGTTAGGTTTAGGGTAAGGGTTAGGGTTTGGGTATGGGTAATGGTTAGGGTTAAGGGTAGGGTTAGGGATAGGTTATGGTTAGGGTAAGGATTAGGGTTAGGGTAAGGGTTACGGTTAGGTTTAGGGTAAGGGGTAGGTTAAGGGTTAGGGTTAGGGTAAGGGTAAGGGTTAGGGTTAGGTTTAGGGTTGGGGTTAGGGTTAGGGTTAGGGTTAGGGAAAGGGTAAGGGTTAGGGTTAGGGTTAGGGTTAGGTTTAGAGTAAGGGTTAGGGTTAGGGTTAGGGTTAGGGTAAGGGTTAGGGTTAGGGTTAGCGTAAGGGTTAGGGTTAGGGTTAGGGTTAGTGTTAGGTTTAGGTTTAGGGTTAGGGTTAGGGTTAGGTTTAGGGTAAGGGTAAGGTTTATGGTTAGGGTTAGGGTTAGGTTTGGGGTTATGGTTAGGGTAAGAGTAATGATAGGGTTAGGGTTAGGGTTAGTATCGTTTAGGGTTAGGGTTAGGGATAGGGTTAGATTTGGAGTTAGGGTTATGGTAAGTGTAGGGTTAGGGTTAAGGTTAGGGTAAGGTTTAGGCTTAGAGTTAGGGTTAAGGTAAGGGTAATGGTTAGGGTTAAGGTTAGGGTTAGGGTTAGGTTTAGGGTTATGGTAAGGATTATGGTTAGGTTAAGGGTTAGGATTAGGGTTAATGTTAGGGTTAGGTTAAGGGTTAGGGTTAGGGTAAGGGTAAGTTTAGGGTTACGTTTAGGGTTGGGGTTAGGGTTAGCGTTAGGATGAGGGTAAGGGTAAGGGTTAGGGTTAGGGTTGCGGTTAGGGTAAGGGTTACGGTAGGGTTATGGTGAGGGTGAGCGTTAAGTTATGGGATAGTGTTAGGGGTTAAGGGTAGGGTTACGGTTAAGGTAAGGGTTAGGGTTAGGGTTAGGGTAAGGGTTAGGTTTAGGCTAAGGCTTAGGGTAAGTCTAATGGTTAGACTTAGGATTAGATTTAGGGTAAGGTTTAGGGTTAGGGTTAGGGTGAGTGTTAGGGTTATGGTTAGGGTTAGGGGTTAGTGTTAGTCTAAGGGTTAGGTAAGGGTTAGGGTTAGGGTTAGGGAAGGTTTATGGTTAGGGTTAGGGTTAGGGTAAGGCTAAAGGAAGAGTTTGGGTTAGGGTAAGGGTTAGGATTAGGGTTGGGGTTAGGGTAAGACTAAGGGTTAGAGTTAGGGTTAGGGTTAGGTTAAGGTTAGGGTTAGGTTTAAGGTTACAGTTAGGGTAAGGGTAAGGGTTAGGGTTAGGGTTAGGGTTAGCCTAAAGTTTAGGGTTAGGGTTAGGGTTAGGGTAAGGGTAAGGGTAACGGTAAGGGTTAGGGTAAGGGTTAGGGTTATGGTTAGGGTTAGGGTTAGGGTTAGGTTTAGGGTAAGAGTTAGGGTTAGGGTTATGGTTAGGGGTATTTTTAGGGTTAGGGTTAGGGTAAGGGTAAGGGAATGTTAGGGTTAGGTTCAGGGTTAGGGTTAGGGTAAGGGTTAGGGTTAGGGTTAGTGTTAGGTTTTGGGTTAGGTTTAGGTTTAGGGTTACTGTAAGGGTAAGGGATAAGATTAGGGTTAGGGTTAGGGGTTAGGTTTAGGGTTAAGGTTAGGTTTAGGGTTAGGGTTAGAGTAAGGGTAAGGGTGAGGGTTAGGGATAGGGTTAGGGTTAGGATTAGGTTTAGGGTTAAGGTTAGGGTTAGGGAAAGGGTTAGGGTTATGGTTAGGGTCAGGGTTAGGGTAAGCTTTAAGGTTAGGGTTAGGGTTAGGTTAAGGGTAAGGGTTAGGGTTAGGGTTAGGATTGGGGTTAGTTTTTGGGTGAGGGTTACAGTAAGGGTAAGGGTGAGAGTTAGGGTTAGGGTTAGGGTTAGGTTTAGGGTTAAGGTTAGGGTTAGGGAAAGGGTTGGGGGTTAGGGTTAGGGTTAGGTTTACTGTAAGCATTAGGGTTTGGGTAAGGGTAAGGGTTAGGGTTAGGGTTAGGGTTAAGGTTAGGTTTCGGGTTAGGGTTAGCATTAAGGTTAGGTTTCGGGTTAGGTAAGGGTAAGGTTTAGATTTAGGGGTAGGGTTAGGGTTAGGGTTAGGGGTTAGGTTTAGGGTTATGGTTAGTGTTAGGTATAGGGTTAGGGTAAGGGTAAGGGTTAGGGTTAGGGTTAAGGTTAGGGTTAAGGTTAGGGTTAGGGTTACGGTTAGAGTAAGGATAAGTGTTAGGGTTAGTATTAGGGTTAGGTTTAGTGTAAGGGTTAGGGTTAATGTTAGGGTAAGTGTTAGGGTCAGGGTTATGGTTAGGGATATGATAAGGGTAAGGGTTAGGGTTAGGGCTTACGGTTGGGTTTACGGTTAGGGTTAGGTTTAGGGTTAGGGTTAGAGTAAGGGTAAGGGTGAGGGTTAGGTTTAGGGTTAGGGTTAGGGTTAGGTTTAGGGTTAAGGTTAGGGTTAGGGAAAGGGTTAGGGTTAAGGTTAGTGTTAGGGTTAGGGTAAGGATTAGGGTTAGGTTTAGGGTTAGGGTAAGGGTTAGGGTTAAGGTTAGGTTTAGGTTTAGGGTTAGGGTAAGTGTAAGGGTTAGGGTTAGGGTTAGGTTTAGGGTTAGGGTTAGGGTTAGGGTAAGGGTTCGGGTTAGGGTTAGTGTTAGGTTTAGGGTTAAGGTTAGGGTTAGGGTTAGGGTAAGGGTAAGGGTTAGGTTTAGGGTTAGGGGTTAGGGTTAGGGTTAGGGTTTAGGGTTAGGGTTATGGTAGGTTTTAGGATTAGGGTAAGTGTAAGTTTTAGGGTTAGGGTTAGGGTTAGGGGTTAGGGTTAGGGTTAGGGTAAGGGTTAGGGTTATGTTAGGGTAAGGGTAAGGTTTAGGGTTAGGGTTAGTGTTAGGTTTGCGTTTAGGGTTAGGGTAAGTGTAAGGGTTAGGGTTAGGGTTAGGGTTAGGGTAAGGGTTAGGGTTAGGGTTAAGGTTAGGTTTGGGGTTAGGGTTCGGGTTATGGTAAGGGTTAGTGTTAGGTTTAGGGTTAGGTTTCTGGTTAGGGTTAAGGTAAGGGTAAGGGTTAGGGTTAAGGTTAGGGTTAGGGATAGGTTATGGTTAGGGTAAGGATTAGAGTTAGGTTTAGGGGTAGGTTAAGGGTTAGGGTTAGGGTAAGGTTAATGGTTAGGTTTAGGGTTAGGGTTAGGGTAAGGCTAAGGGTTAGAATTAGGGTTAGGGTTAAGGTTAGGGTTAGGGGTTAGGTTTAGGGTTAGGGTAAGTTTAAGAGTAAGGGTTAGGGTTAGGGTTAGGGTTAGGGTAAGGGTTAGGTTTAGGGTTAGGGTTAGGTTTGTAGTAAGGGTTTGGGTAAGGGTAAGGGTTAGTGTTAGGTTTAGGGTTAGGTTTAGGGTTAGGGTTAGGGTAAGGGTAAGGGTAAGGGTTAAGGTTACGGTTAGGGATAGGTTACGGTTAGGGTAAGGATTAGGGTTAGAGTTAGTGTTAGGGTTAGGGGTAGGTTAGGGTTAGGGTTAGGGTAAGGTTAAGGGTTAGGATTACCTTTAGGGTTGGGGTTAGGGTTAGGGTTAGAGTTAGGTTAAGGTTAAGGGTTAGGATTAGGGTAAGGGTTAGAGTTAGGGTTAGGGTTAGGGTAAGGCTAATGGTTAGAGTTAGGGTTAGGGTTAGGTTTAGGGTTAGTGTTAGGGATAGGTTAGGGTTAGGGTTAGGGTTAGGGTTAGGGTTAGGGATAGGGTAAGGGTTAGGCTTAGGGTTAGGGATAGGTTTGGGGTTAGGGTAAGGGTTAGGGTTAGGGTAAAGGTTAGGGTTAGCGTTAGGGTTAGGGTAAGGGTAACCGTTAGAATTAGGGTTAGAGTTAGGGTTAGGGTTAGTGTTAGTGTTAGGGTTAGGATTAGGGTTAGGGTAAGGGTTAGGGTTAGGGTTAGGGATAGGTTTGGGGTTAGGGTTAGGGTAAGGGTTAGGGTTAGGGTAAAGGTTCGGGTTCGGGTTAGGGTTAGGGTAAGGGTAACCGTTAGAATTAGGGTTAGAGTTAGGGTTAGGTTAGTGTTAGGGTTAGGGTTAGGGTTAGGTTTAGGGTTAGGGTTAGAGGTAGAGTTAGGGTTAGGGTAAGGGTAAGGGTTAGGGTTAGGTTTAGGGTTCGGGTAAATGTTAGGATTAGGGTAACGGTTATGGTTAGGGTTAGGTTTAGGGTTAGCATTAAGGTTAGGGTTAGGGTTAGGGTTAGGGTAAGGGTTAGGGTTAGGGTTAGGGATAGGTTTGGGGTTAGGGTTAGGGTAAGGGTTAGGGTTAGGGTAAAGTTTAGGGTTAGGGTTAGGGTTAGGGTAAGGGTAACCATTAGAATTAGGGTTAGAGTTAGGGTTAGGGTTAGTGTTAGGGTTAGGGTTAGGGTTAGGTTTAGTGTTAGGGTTAGAGGTAGAGTTAGGGTTAGGGTAAGGGTAAGGGTTAGGGTTAGGTTTAGGGTTCGGGTAAACGTTAGGATTAGGGTAGCGGTTATGTTTAGGGTTAGGTTTAGATTTGGCATTAAGGGTAGGGTTAGGGTTAGGGTTAGGGTTAGGGTAAGGGTTAGGGTTAGGGTAAGGGTTAGCGTTAGGGTAAGGATAAGGGTTA
>JANJXV010000462.1:165000-175000 GCA_024803745.1 Megascapheus bottae
TTAGGTTTAGGGTTAGTTTTAGGGTTATGGTTAGGGTAAGGGTTAGGGTTAGGTTTAGGGTTAGGGTTAGGCTTAGTGTTAGGGTAAGGGTAAGGGTTAGGGTTAGGGTTAGGTTTAGGGTTAGCGTTAGGGTAAGGGTAAGAGTTAGGTTTAGGGTTAGGGAAAGGGTAAGGTTTAGGGTTAAATTTAGGGTTAGGGTAAGTATTAGGGTTAGGGTTAGGATTAGGTTAAGGGTTAGGGTTAGGGTTAGGTTTAGGGTTAGGGTAAGGATAAGGTTTAGAGTTCAGGTTAGGGTTAGCGTCAGGGTTAGGGTTATGGTTAGGGTGAGGGTAAGGGTAAGGGTTAGGGTTAGGTTTAGGGTTAGGTTTAGGGTAAGGGGTAGGATTAGGGTTAGGGTTAGAGTACGGGTTAGGGTTGGGGTTAGGGTCAGGGGTAGGCTTAGATTTAGGGGAAGTGTAAGGGTTAGGGTTAGGGTTAGGATTAGGGTTAAGGTTGAGGTTAGGATTAGGGTTAGGGTTAGGGTAAGGGTTAGGATTAGGGTTAGGGTAAGGGTTAGGGTTAGGGTTAGGTTTAGTGTTAGGGTAAGGGTAAGGGTTAGGGTTAGGATTAGGATTAGGGTAAGTGTTAGGGTAAGGATTAGGATTAGGGTAAGTGTTAGGGTTAGGGTTAGGGTTAGGGTAGTGGTTAGGGTATGGGTAAGTGTTAGTGTTAGGTTTAGGTTTAGGATAAGGGTAAGGATTAGGGTTAGGTTTAGGGTTAGGGTAAGAGGTTAGGGTTAGGGTTAGGGTGAGGGTTAGGTTTGGGGTTAGGGTTAGGATAAGGGCAAGGGTTAGGGTTAGGTTTAGGGTTAAGGTTAGGGTTAGGGTTAGGGTTAGGGTTAGGGTTAGGGTTAGGTTTGGTGTTAGGGTTAGGGTTAGAGTTAGTTTTAGGTTTAGGTTTAGGGGTTAGGCTTAGGTTAGGGTTAGGGTAAGGGTTAGGGTTAGGGTTCGGTAAGGGTTAGGGTTGGGGTTAGGGTAAGGGTAAGGGTTAGAGTTAGGGTTTTGGTTAAGATTAGGGTTAGGGTTAGGGTAAGAGTAAGGGTTAGCATTAGGATTAGGGTTAGGGTTAGGGTTACGTTTAAGGTTGGGGTTAAGGTTATGTTTAGGGTTAGGGTACGTTTAAGGATTAGGGTTAGGGTTAGGGTTAGGGTTATGCTTAGGGTTAGGTTTAGGGTTCGGATTAGAGTTAGTTTTAGGGTTACGGTTAGGGTTAGGATTAGGGTTAGGGTAAGGTTAGGGTTAGGGTTAGGGTTAGGGTTAGGGTTAGGGTAAGGGTAAGGGTTAGGGTTAGGGTTAGGGTTAGGGTTAGGATTATGTTTAGGGTTAGGGTACGTTTAAGCATTAGGGTTAGAGTTAGGGTTAGGGTTATGCTTAGGGTTAGGGTTAGGGTTAGGGTTATGCTTAGGGTTAGGTTTAGGGTTCGGATTAGAGTTAGTTTTAGGGTTACGGTTAGGGTTAGGATTAGGGTTAGGGTAAGGTTAGGGCTAGGGTTAGGGTTAGGGTTAGGGTTAGGGTAAGGGTAAGGGTTAGGGTTAGGGTTAGGGTTAGGGTTAGGATTATGTTTAGGGTTAGGGTACGTTTAAGCATTAGGGTTAGAGTTAGGGTTAGGGTTATGCTTAGGGTTAGGGTTAGGGTTAGGATTAGAGTTAGTTTTAGGGTTATGGTTAGGGTTAAGGTTAGGGTTAGGGTAAGGTTATGTGTTATGGTTAGAGTTAGGGTTAGGGTTAGGGTTAGGGTTAGGTTCAGGGTTAGGATTATGGTTATGGTTAGGGTAAGGTTTAAGGTTAGGTTTAGGGTTAGGGTTAGGCTTAGTGTTAGGGTTATGGTTAGGGAAAGGGTTAGGGTTAGGGTTAGTTTAGGGTTAGGCTTAGTGTTAGGGTAAGGGTAAGGGTTAGGGTTAGGGTTAGTGTTAGGGTTAAGGTTGAGGTTAGGGTTAGGATTAGGGTTAGGGTTCGGTAAGGGTTAGGGTTAGGGTAAGGGTAAGGGTTAGAGTTAGGGTTTTGGTTAGGGTTAGGGTTAGGGTTAGAGTTAGGGTAAGGTTTAGGGTCAGTGTTAGGGTTAGGGTAAGGGTAAGGGTTAGGTTTAGGGTTAGTGGAAGGGTAAGGGTAAGAGTTAGGGTTGGGGTTAGGGTTAATGTTAGGATTAGGTTAGGGGTTAGGGTTAGTTTTAGGGTTAAGGTTAGGGTTAGGATAAGGGTTAGGGTAAGTGTTAGGGTTAGGGTTAGGGTTAGGGTTAGGGTAAGGGTTAGGGTTAGGGTTAGGGTTAGGTTTAAGGTTGGGGTTAAGTTTAGGGTTAGGGTAAGGTTATGTGTTATGGTTAGAGTTAAGGTTAGGGTTAGGGTTAGGGTTAGGTTCAGGGTTAGGATTATGGTTATGGTTAGTGTAAGGTTTAGGGTTAGGGTTAGGGTAAGGGTTAGGCTTAGTGTTAGGGTAAGGTTAAGGGATACGGTTAGGGTTAGGGTTATTGTTATTGTTAAGGTTGAGGTTAGGGTTAGGGTTTGGGTTAAGTATAGGGTTAGGATTAGGGTTAGGTTTGGCTAAGTGTTATGGTTATGGTTAGGGTTAGGGTTAGGCTTAGTGTTAGAGTAAGGGTAAGGGTTAGTTTTAGAGTTAGGGTTAGGGTTAAGGTTGAGGTAAGGGTTAGGGTTAGGGTAAGGGTTAGGGTTAGGGTTAGGGTTAGGGTAAGGGTAAGGGTTAAGGTTAGGGTTAGCGTAAGGGTAAGGGTAAGGGTTAGGGTTAGGGGTTAATGTTAATGTTAGGGTTAGGTTAAGGGTTACGGTTAGTGTTTGGGTTAAGTTTAGGGTTAGGATAAGGGTTATGGTTAGGGTTAGGGTAAGTGTTGGGGTTAGGGTTAGGGTTAGGGTAAGGTTAAGGGTAAGGGTTAGGGTTACAGTTAGGCTTAGGGTTAAGGTTGAGGTTACGGTTAGTGTTAGGGTTAGGGTAAGGGTTAGGGTTAGGGTTACGGATAGCTTTAGGGTTAGGATAAGGGTTAGGGTTAGGGTAAGCGTAAGTGTTATGGTTAGGGTTTGGGTTAGGTTTAGGGTTAGGGTTAGGGTAAGGGTAAGGGTTAGGGTTAGGGTAAGGGTAAGTGTTAGGGTTAGGGTTAGGGTTAGGGTTAGGGTTAGGGTTAGGGTTAGGGTAAGGGTTAGGGTTATGGTTAGGGTTAGGTTTAAGGTTGGGGTTAAGGATAGGGTTAGGGTTAGGGTTAGGGTTAGGTTTAGGGTTAGGTTCAGGGTTAGTATTATGGTTAAGTTTAGGGTTAGGATAAGGGTTAGGGTTAGGGTTAGGGTAAGTGTTGGGGTTAAGGTTAGGGTTAGGGTTAGTTTTAGGGTTAGGGTTAGGGTAAGGGTAAGGGTTATGGTTAGGGTTAGGGTTAGGTTTAGGTTTAGGGTTAGGATTAGGGTTATGATTAGGGAAAGAGTTAGGGTTAGGTTTAGGTTAGGGTTAGGCTTAGTGTTAGGGTAAGGGTAAGGGTTAGGGTTAGGGTTAGGGTAAGGGTTAGGGTTGAGGTTAGCCTTAGGGTTAGGGTTAGGTTTAGGGTTAGGATTAGGGTTAGGGTTAGGCTAAGGGTTAGGGTTAGATTTAGGATTAGGGTTAGGCTTAGTGTTAGAGTAAGGGTAAGGGTTAGGGTTAGGGTTAGTGTTAGGGTTAAGGTTGAGGTTAGGGTTAGGATTAGGGTTAGGTTTCGGTAAGGGTTTAGGGTTAGGCTTAGGGTAAGGGTAAGTGTTAGAGTTAGGGTTTTGGTTAGGGACAGGGTTAGGGTTAGAGTTAGGGTAAGGTTTAGGGTCAGTGTTAGGGTTAGGGTTAAGGGTTACGGTTAGTGTTAGGGTTAAGTTTAGGGTTAGGATAAGGGTTAGGGTTAGGGTTAGGGTAATTGTTGGGTTTAGGGTTAGGGTTAGGGTAAGGTTAAGGGTAAGGGTTATGGTTACAGTTAGGCTTAGGGTTAAAGTTGAGGTTACGGTTAGTGTTAGGGTTAGGGTAAGGGTTAGGGTTAGGGTTACGGATGGCTTTAGGGTTAGGATAAGGGTTAGGGTTAGGTTAAGCGTAAGGGTTATGGTTTCGTTTAGGGATTGGGTTAGGGTTAGGTTTGGGTAAGGATAAGCTTTAGGGTTAGGGTTAGGTTTAGGGTTAGGGTTAAGGTTAGGGTTAGGGTGAGGGTTAGGGTAAGAGTTAGGTTTTGGGCTAGGGTTAGTTTTAGGTTTAGTGTAAGGGTAAGTGTTAGGGTTAGGAATAGGCTTAGGTTTAGGGTAATGGTTAGGGTTAGTGCTAGTTTCAGGGTTCGGGATAGGGTAAGGGTCAGGGTTATGGTTAGGGATAGGTTTAGGGTTGGGGTTAAGGTTAGGTTTAGGGTTAGGGTACGTTTAAGAATTAGGGTTAGGCTTAGGGTTAGGATTACGCTTAGGTTTAGGGTTAGGGATAGGGTTAGGGTTAGGGTTAGGGTAAGGTTATGTGTTAGGTTTAGGGTTAGGGTTAGGCTTTGGGTTAGAGTTACTGTAAGTGTTAGGGTTAGGGTTAGGGTTACTCTAATTGTTAGGGTTAGAGTTAGGATTAAGGTTAGGGTTAGGGTAAGGGTAAGGGTTAGGGTTAAATTTAGTGTCGGGGTTAGGGTTAGGGTTAGGGCAAGGGTAAGGGTGAGGTTAGGGCTAGGGTTAGGGTTAAGGTTAGGGTTAGGGTTAGGTTTTGGGTTAGTTTTAGGGTTATGGTTAGGGTAAGGGTTAGGGTTTGTGATAGAGTTAGGGTTAGGCTTAGTGTTAGGGTAAGGGTAAGGGTTAAGGTTGGGGTTAGGGTTAGGGTTAGGGTTAGGGTTAAAGTTGAGATTAGGGTTAGGGATAGGGTTAGGTTTAGGGTTAGGTTTAGGTAAGTGTTAGGGTTAGGGTTAGGGTTAGTGTTAGGGTAAGGGTTAGGGTTAGAGTTAGGGTAAGGATAAGGGATAGGGATAGGGTTAGGGTTAGGGTTAGGTTTAGGGTTAGGGAAAGTGTAAGGGTAAGGGTAAGGGTAAGGGTTAGACTTAGGGTTAGGGTTAGGGTATGGGTTAGTGTTAGGGTTAGAGTAAGGGTAAGGTTTAGGGTTATGGTTAGGGTTAGGGTTAGGTTTAGCGTTAGGGTAAGGGTTAGGGTTATGGTAAGGGTAAGGGTTAGGGTTAGGTTTAAGATTGAGGTTACGGTTAGGGTTAGAGTAAGGGTTAGGGTTAGGGTTAGGGAAAGAGTTAGGGTTAGGGTTAGGCTTAGGGTTAGAGTTAGGGTTAGGGTTAGGGTAAGTGTAAAAGTTAGGTTTAGGGTTAGGGTAACGGTTAGGGTTAGGGTTAGGGTTAGGTTTAGGGTTGGAGTTAAGTTTAGGGTTAGGGTTAGGGTAAGGGTAAGGGTTAGGTTTAAGGTTAGGGTTAGGTAAGTGTTAGGGTTAGGGTCAGGGTTAGTGTTAGGGTAAGGGTTAGGGTTAGAGTTAGGGTAAGGGTTAGGTTTAGGGTTAGGGTAAGTGTAAGGGTAAGGATAAGGTTAAGGGTTAGAGTTAGGGTTAGGGTTAGGGTAAGGGTTAGTGTTTGGGTTAGAGTAAGGGTAAGGTTTAGGGTTCGGCTTAGGGTTAGCGTTAGGTTTAGCGTTAGGGTAAGCGTAAGGGTTTGGGTTAGGGTTAGGTTTAGGGTTAGAGTTAGGGTTAGGGTTAGGGTAAGGGTAAGGGTTAGGTTTAGGATTAGGGTTAAGGTAATGGTTATTGTTAGTGTTAGGTTTAGGGTTAGGGTTAGGGTAAGGGTAAGGGTTATGTTTAGTTTTAGAGTTAGGGTTAGGGTTAGGGTTAGGGTTAGGGTTAGGGTTAGGGTTAGGGATAGTGTAAGGGTAAGGGTTAGGGTTAGGGTTAGGTTTAGGGTTAGGGTAAGGGTTAGGGTTAGGGTTAGGTTTAAGGTTGGGGTTAAGGTTAGGGTTAGGGTAAGGTTATGTGTTATGGTTAGAGTTAGGGTTAGGGTTAGGGTTAGGTTAGGTTCAGGGTTAGGATTATGGTTATGGTTAGGGTAAGGTTTAGGGTTAGGGTTAGGGTTAAGGTTAGGCTTAGTGTTAGGGTAAGGTTAAGGGATACGTTTAGGGTTAGGGTTAGGGTTAAGGTTGAGGTTAGGGTTAGGGTTAGGGTTAAGTATAGGGTTAGGATTAGGGTTAGGGTTAGGCTAAGTGTTATGGTTATGGTTAGGGTTAGGGTTAGGCTTAGTGTTAGAGTAAGGGTAAGGGTTAGTTTTAGAGTTAGGGTTAGGGTTAAGTTTGAGGTAAGGGTTAGGATTAGGGTTAGGATAAGGGTTAGGGTTAGGGTTAGGGTAAGGGTAAGGGTTATGGTTAGGGTTAGCGTAAGGGTAAGGGTAAGGGTTAGGGTTAGGGGTTAGGGTTAATGTTAGGGTTAGGTTAAGGGTTACGGTTAGTGTTAGGGTTAAGTTTAGGGTTAGGATAAGGGTTAGGGTTAGGGTTAGGGTAAGTGTTGGGGTTAGGGTTAGGGTTAGGGTAAGGTTAAGGGTAAGGGTTAGGGTTACAGTCAGGATTAGGGTTAAGGTTGAGGTTACGGTTAGTGTTAGGGTTAGGGTAAGGTTTAGGGTTAGGGTTACGGATAGCTTTAGGGTAAGGATAAGGGTTAGGGTTAGGGTAAGCGTAAGTGTTATGTTTAGGGTTAGGGTTAGGTTTAGGGTTAGGGTTAGGGTAAGGATAAGTGTTAGGGTTAGTGTTAGGGTTATGGTTAGGTTTAGGGTTAGGGTTAGGGTAAGGGTAAGTGTTAGGTTTAGGGTTATGGTTTCGGGTAGAGATTGGGTTAGGGTTAGGTTTGGGTAAGCATAAGGGTTAGGGTTAGGGTTAGGTTTAGGGTTAGGGTTAAGGTTAGGGTTAGGGTGAGCGTTAGGGTTAAGGTAATGGTTATTGTTAGGGTTAGGTTTAGGGTTAGGGTTAGGGTAAGGGTAAGGGTTATGGTTAGTTTTAGGGTTAGGGTTAGGGTAATGGTTAGGGTTACGTTTAGTGTTAGGGTTAGGGTTACGGTTAGGGTTAGAGTTAGCATAAGGGTATGTGTTAGGGTTAGGGTTAGGGTTATGGTTAGGGTTACGGTTAGAGTTAGCGTTAGGGTAAGCGTAAGGGTTAGGGTTAGGGTTAGGGTTAAGGTAAGGGTAAGGTTTAGGGTTATGGTTAGTGTTAGGTTTAGGGTTAGGGTTAGGGATAGTGTAAGGGTAAGGGTTAGGGTTAGGGTTAGGTTTATGGTTAGGGTAAGGGTAAGGGTTAGGTTTAGGGTTAGGGTTAGGGTATGGTTTAGTGTAAGGGTAAGTGTTAGTGTTAGGGTAAGGTTTAGGATAAGGGTAAGGATTAGGGATAGGTTTAGGGTTAGGGTTAGAGGTTAGGGTTAGGGTTATGGTTAGGGTGAGGGTTTGGTTTAGGGTTAGGGTTAGGATAAGGGTAAGGGTTAGGCTTAGGGTTAGATTTAGGGTTAGTGTTAGGTTTAGAGATAGCTTTAGGGTAAGGGCAAGGTTTAGGGTTACGGTTGGGGTTAAGCTTAGGGTTAAGGTTAGGGTTAGGGTTAGGGTTAGGTTTAGGGTAAGGGTTAGGGTTAGGGTTAGGGTAAGGGTAAAGTTTAGGGTTAGGGTAAGATTTAGGGTTGGGTTTAGGGTTAGGGTTAGGTTTAGGGTTAGGGTTAGGGTAAGGGTAAGTGTTAGGGTTAAAGTTAGGGTCAGGGTTAGGTTTAGGGTTAGGGTTAGGTTAAGAGAAAGGGTTAGGGTTAGGATTAGGTTTAGGGTTAGGGTAAGTTTAAGGGTTAGGTTTAGGGTTAGGGTTAGGTTTAGGGTTAGGGTTAGGGTAAGGGTAAGTGTTAGGGTTAGTATTAGGTTTAGGGTTGGGGTTAAGGTTAGGGTTAGGGTTAGGGTAAGGATAAGGGTTAGGGTTATTGTTAGGGTTAAGGTAAGGTTGGGGTTAGGGTTAGGGTTAGGGTAAGGGTTAGGGTTAGGGTTAGGGTAAGGGTAAGGGTTAGGTTTAGGGTTCAGATAAAGTTAAGGGTAAGGGTTAGTGTTAGGTTTAGGCTTTGTGTTAAGGTTGAGGTTAGGGTTAGTGTTAGGGTTAGGTTAAGGGTTAGGGTTAGGGTTAGGGTTAGGGTAAGGGATAGGGTAAGGGTGAGGGTTAAGGTTAGGGTTATGGTAAGGGGGAGGGTTAAGGTTAGGGTTAGGGTTAAGTTTGAGGTTAGGGTTAGGGTTAGGGTAAGGGTTAGGGTTAGGGTTAGGGTAAGGGTAAGGGTCAGGGTTATGGTTAGGGTTAGGTTTAGGTTTAAGGTTAGGGTAAGTGTAAGGGTAAGGGTAAGGGTAAGTGTTAGAGTTAGGTTTTGGGTTAGGGTAAGGGTTAGAGTTAGGATTAGGATAAGGGTAAGGTTTTGGGTTATTGTTAGGGTTATGGTTAGGGTAAGGTTAAGTGTTAGGGTTAGGGTTAGGTTTAGGGTTACGGTTAGGTTTAGGGTTAGGGTTAGGTTTAGCGTTAGGGTAAGCGTAAGGGTTACGGTTACGGTTAGGTTTAGGGTGAGAGTTAGGGTTAGGGTTAGGGTAAGGATAAGGGTTAGGTTTAGGGTTAGGGTTAGGTTTAGGGTAAGGATAGGGTTAAGTTTAGGGTTAGGGTTAGGCTTAGGTAAGAGTAAGGTTTATGGTTAGGTTTAGGGTTAGGTTTATGGTAAGGGTAAGTGTTAGGTTTAGGGTTATGGTTTCGGTTATGGATTGGGTTAGGGTTAGGGTTTGGTTAAGGATAAGTGTTAGGGTTAGGGTTAGGCTTAGGGTTAGGGTTAAGGTTAGGGTGAGGGTTAGGGTAAGAGTGAAGTTTTGGGCTAGGGTTAGGTTTAGGTTTAGGGTAAGGGTAAGGGTTAGGGTTAGGATTAGGTTTAGGGTTAGGGTAATGGTTAGGGTTAGGGTTAGTTTTAGGGTTCGGGATAGGGTAAGGGTAAGGGTTAGGGTTAGGGATAGGTTTAGGGTTGGGGTTAAGGTTAGGTTTAGGGTTAGGTACGTTTAAGAATTAGGGTTAGGGTTAGGGTTAGGGTTAGGATTAGGCTTAGGTTTAGGGTTAGGGATACTTTTAGGGTTAGGGTTAGGGTAAGGTTATGTGTTAGGTTTAGGGTTAGGGTTAGGCTTTGGTTTAGAGTTACTGTAAGTGTTAGGGTTAGGGTTAGGGTTACTGTAAGTGTTAGGGTTAGGGTTACGATTAGGGTTAGGGTAAGGGTAAGGGTTAGGGTTAAAGTTAGGGTCGGGGTTAGGGTTAGGGTTAGGGTTAGGGTAAGGGTAAGGGTGAGGTTAGGGCTAGGGTTAGGGTTAAGGTTAGGGTTAGGGTTAGGGTTAGGGTTAGTTTTAGGGTTATGGTTATGGTAAGGGTTAGGGTTTGTGATAGGGTTAGGGTTAGGCTTAGTGTTAGGGTAAGGGTAAGGGTTAGGGTTAGGGTTAGGGTTAGGGTAAAGGTTGAGATTAGGGTTAGGGATAGGGTTAGGTTTAGGGTTAGGATTATGGTTAGGGTTAGGGTTAGGGTTAGGGTTAGGGTTATGGTAAGGGTAAGGTTTAGGGTTAGGGTTAGGGTTAAGATTGAGGTTAGGGTTAGGGTTAGAGTAAGGTTTAGGGTTAGGGTTAGGCTTAGGTTTAGCGTTAGGGTAAGCGTAAGGGTTAGGGTTAGGGTTAGGTTTAGGGTTAGAGTTAGGGTTAGGGTTAGGGTAAGTATAAGGTTTAGGGTTAGGATTAGGGTTAAGGTAGGTAGGGTAGGGTTAGGGTTAGGTTGGTTAGGGTTAGGGTTAGGGTAAGGGTAAGGGTTAGGGTTAGGTTTAGGGTTGGGGTTAGGGTAAGGGTTAGGGTTAGGTTTAGTTTTAGGGTTAGGGTTACGGTTAGGGTTAGAGTTAGCGTAAGGGTATGTGTTAGGGTTAGTGTTAGGGTTAGGGTTACGTTTAGAGTTAGCGTTAGGGTAAGCGTAAGGGTTAGGGTTAGGGTTAGGGTTAAGGTACGGT
>JANJXV010000462.1:180000-185000 GCA_024803745.1 Megascapheus bottae
GTTAGGCTAAGAGTTAAGTTTAGGGTTAGGTTTACGGTTGGGGTTAAATTTAGAGTTAGGGTTAGGGTAAGTGTTAGTGTTAGTGTTAGGGTTAGGGTTAGGATAAAGTTAAGGGTAAGGGTTAGGGTTAGGTTTAGGCTTTGGGTTAAGTTTGAGGTTAGGGTTAGGGTTAGGGTTAGGTTAAGCTTTAGGGTTAGGTTTATCGTAAGATTTAGGGTAAGGGTGAGGGTTAAGGTTAGGGTTATGGTAAGGGTGAGAGTTAGGGTTACGTTTAGTGTTAAGATTGAAGTTAGGGTTAGGGTTAGAGTAAGAGTTAGGGTTAGGGTTAGGGAAAGGGTTAGGGTTAGGGTTAGGGTTAGCGTTAGAGTTAGGGTTAGGGTTAGGGATAGGGTTAGGGTTAGGGTAAGGGTTAGTGTCAGGGTTAGGGTAAGGGTAAGGTTTAGGGTTAGGGTTAGGGTTATTGTTAGGGTAAGTGTAAGGGTAAGTGTTAGGGTTAGGGTAAGGGTTAGGGTTAGGTTTAGGATAAGGGTTATGGTTAGGGTAAGTGTAAGTGTTAGGGTTAGGGTTAGGGTTAGGGTTAGGGTAAGGGTAAGGGTTAGGGTTAGGGTTAGGGTAAGAGTTAAGGTTAGGGTTAGGATTAGGGTTAGGTTTTGGGTTAGGGTTAAGTTTAGGGTGAGGGTTAGGGCAAGGGTAAGGGTTACGGTTAGGGTTAGGGTAAGTGTTAGGGTTAGGGTTAGGGTAATGTTTAGGATTAGGGTTAGGGTAAGGGTAAGGGTTAGGGTTATGGTTAGGGTTAGGGTTAGGTTTAAGGTTAGGGTAAGTGTAAGGGTAAGGGTAAGTGTAAGGGTTAGAGTTAGGGTTAGGGTTAGGGTAAGGGTTAGTGTTAGGGTTAGGATAAGGGTAAGGTTTAGGGTTAGGGTTAGGGTTATGGTTAGGGTAAGGGTAAGTGTTAGGGTTAGGGTTATGTTTAGGGTAAGGGTTAGGGTTAAGGTTAGGGTTAGGTTTAGGATTAGGGTTAGGGTTAGGGTTAGGTTTAGCGTTAGGGTAAGCGTAAGGGTTACGATTAGGGTTAGGATTAGGTTTAGGGTGAGAGTTACGGTTAGGGTTAGGGTAAGGATAAGGGTTAGGGTTAGGGTTAGGGTTAGGTTTAGGGTAAGGGTAGGGTTGAGTTTAGGGCTAGGGTTAAGGTTAGGGGTAAGGGTAAGGGTTATGTTTAGGTTTAGATTTAGGGTTAGGGTAAGGGTAAGGGTTAGGTTTAGGGTTATGGTTATGGTTAGGGATTGGGTTAGGGTTAGGGTTTGGGTAAGGATAAAGGGTTAGGCTTAGGGTTAGGTTTAGGTTCAGGGATAAGGTTAGGGTTAGGGAAGGGTTAGGGTAAGAGTTAGGGTTTGGGCTAGGGTTAGGGTTAGGTTTAGGGTAATGTAAGGGTTAGGGTTAGGATTAGGTTTAGGGTTAGGGTAATAGTTAGGGTTAGGGTTAGTTTTAGGGTTCGGGATAGCGTAAGGGTAAGGGTTAGGGTTAGGGATAGGTTTAGGGTTCGGGTTAAGGTTAGGATTAGGGTTAGGGTTCGTTTAAGAATTAGGGTTAGGATTAGTGTTAGGGTTAGGATTAGGCTTAGGTTTAGGGTTAGGGGTAGGGCTAGGGTTAGGGTTAGGGTAAGGTTATGTGTTAGGTTTAGGGTTAGGGTTAGCCTTTGGGTTAGCGTTACTGTAAGTGTTAGGGTTAGGGTTAGGGTTACTGTAAGTGTAAGCGTTAGGGTTAGGGTTACGGTTAGGGTTAGGGTAAGGGTAAGGTTTAGGGTTAAAGTTAGGGTCAGGGTTAGTGTTAGGGTTAGGGTAAGGGTAAGGGTGAGGTTAGGGCTAGGGTTAGGGTTAAGGTTAGGGTTAGGATTAGGTTTAGGGTTAGTTTTAGGTTATGGTTAGGGTAAGGGTTAGGTTTAGTGATAGGGTTAGGGTTAGGCTAAGTGTTAGGGTAAGGGTAAGGGTTGGGTTAGGGTTAAAGTTGAGATTAGGGTTAGGGATAGGGTTAGGTTTAGGGTTAGGATTATGGTTAGGGTTAGGGTTTCGGTTAGGGTTAGGGTAAGGGTTATGGTTAGGGTTAGGGTTAGATTTAGGGTTAGGGTTAGGGTAAGGGTAAGGGTGAGGGTTAGGTTAGGGTAAGGGTTAGGTTAAGGGTGAGGGTTACGGTTAGGGTTATGGTAAGGGTTAGGGTTAGGGTTAAGGTTAGGGTTAAGATTGAGGTTAGGGTTAGGGTTAGGGTTAGGGTTAGGGAAAGGGTTAGGGTTAGGGTTATGGTTAGGTTTAGGGTTAGGGTTAGGTTAAGGGTAAGGGTTAGGTTTAGGGTTAGGGTTAGGTAAGTGTTAGGGTTAGGGTTAGGGATAGTGTTAGGGTAAGTGTTAGGGTTAGAGTTAGGGTAAGGGTAAGCGTTAGGGTTAGGGTTAGGGTTAGGGTTAAGTTTAGGGTTAGGGTAAGTGTAAGGGTAAGGGTAAGGGTAAGTGTTAAATTTAGGGTTAGGGTTAGGGTAAGGGTTAGTGTTAGGGTTAGGGTAAGAGTAAGGTTTAGGGTTAGGGTTAGGGTTAGGTTAGGTTTAGCGTTAGGGTAAGCGTAAGGGTTAGGGTTAGGGTTAGGTTTAGGGTTAGAGTTAGGGTTAGGGTTAGGGTAAGGGTAAGGGTTAGGGTTAGGCTTAGGGTTAAGGTAAGTGTTAGGGTTAGGGTTAGGTTTAGGGTTAGGGTTAGGGTAATGTTAAGGATTAGGGTTAGGTTTAGGGTTAGGGTTAGGATAAGGGTTAGGGTTAGGGTTAATGTTAGGGTTAGGGTTACGGTTAGGGTTAGGGTTAGGGTAAGGGTATGTGTTAGGGTTAGGTTTAGGGTTAAGGTTACGGTTAGAGTTAGCGTTAGGGTCTGCGTAAGGGTTAGGGTTAGGGATACGTTTAGGGTTAGAATTAGGTTTAGGGTTAGGGTAAGGGTAAGGGTTAGGTTAGGCTTAGGGTTAAGGTAAGGGTTAGGGTTAGGGTTAGGTTTAGGGTTATGGTTAGGGTAATGGTAAGGTTTAGGATTAGGGTTAGGGTTAGGTTTAGGGTAGGGTTTAGTGTAAGGGTAAGTGTTAGTGTTAGGGTAAGGTTTAGGATAAGGGTAAGGATTAGGGTTAGGTTTAGGGTTAGGGTTAGAGGTTAGGGTTAGGGTTATGGTGAGGGTGAGGGTTAGGTTTAGGGTTAGGGTTAGGATAAGGGTAAGGGTTAGGCTTAGGGTTAGGGTTAGGATTAGTGTTAGGTTTAGAGTTAGCGTTAGGGTAAGGGCAAGGTTTAGGGTTAGGGTTGGGGTTAAGCTTAGGGTTAGGATTAGGGTTAGGGTTAGGGTTAAGGTTAGGGTTAGGGTTAGGGTGAGGTTTAGGGTAAGGGTTAGGGTTAGGGTTAGAGTTTGGGTAAGGGTTAGGGTTAGAGTTAGGTTTAGAGTTAGGTTTAGGGTTAGGGTTAGGGGTTAGGCTTAGGGTTAGGGTAATGGTTAAGGTTAGGGTTAGGTTTAGTTTAAGGGTTAGGGTTAGGGTTAGGATAAGGGAAAGGTTTAGTGTTAGGGTAAGATTTAGGATTAGGTTTAGGGTTAGGGATATGGTTACGGTAAGGGTAAGGGTTAGGGTTAGGATTCGGGTTAAGGTTAGGGTAAAGTTTAGGGTTAGGGTTAGGGTAAGGTTTAGGGTTTGGGATAGGGTAAGGGTCAGGGTAAGGGTTAGGTTTAGGGTCAGGGTTGGGGTTAAGATTAGGTTTAGGTTTAGGGTATGTTTAAGGATTAGGTTTAGGGTTAGGGTTAGGGTAATGCTTAGGGTTAGGGTTAGGGTTAGGATTAGGTTTAGGTTTAGGGTTAGGGTTAGGGTTAGGGATGGGTGAGGTTAAGGTTACGTGTTAGGGTTAGGGTTAGGGTTAGGCTTAGGGTTAGGGTTACTGGAAGTGTTAGGGTTAGCTTAAGGGTTACTGTTAGTGTTAGGGTAAGGGTAAGTGTTAGGGTTAAAGTTAGGGTCAGGGTTAGGTTTAGGGTTAGAGTTAGGGTAAGGGTAAGGGTTAGGGTTAGGTTTAGGGTTAGGGTTAGGGTTAGGGTTAGGGTAAGGGTAAGTGTTAGTGTGAGTATTAGGTTTAGGGGTGGAGTAAAGGTTAGGGTTAGGGTTAGGGTAAGGGTAAGGGTTAGGGTTAATTTTAGGGTTAAGGTAAGGTTAGGGTTAGGGTTAGGGTACGGTTAGGGTTAGGGTAAGGGTAAGTGTAGGGTTAGGTTTATGGTTAGGGTTAGGGTAAGTTTTAGGGTTAGGGTTAGTGTTAGGGTTAGGGTTACGGTTAGGGTTAGAGTTAGGGTTAGGGTTAGGGTTAGGGTAAGGTTTAGGGATAGAGTTAGGTTAAGGGTTATGGTTAGGGTTAGGGTTAGGGTTAGAGTAAGGTTTAGGGTTAGGGTTAGGGGTTAGGCTTAGGGTTAGGGTTATGGTAAGGGTTAGGTTTAGGATTAGGTTTAGGGTTAGGGTAATGGTTAGGGTTAGGGTTAGTTTTAGGGTTCGGGATAGGGTAAGGGTAAGGGTTAGGGTTAGGGATAGGTTTAGGGTTGGGGTTAAGGTTAGGTTTAGGGTTAGGTACGTTTAAGAATTAGGGTTAGGGTTAGGGTTAGGGTTAGGATTAGGCTTAGGTTTAGGGTTAGGGATACTTTTAGGGTTAGGGTTAGGGTAAGGTTATGTGTTAGGTTTAGGGTTAGGGTTAGGCTTTGGTTTAGATTTACTGTAAGTGTTAGGGTTAGGGTTAGGGTTACTGTAAGTGTTAGGGTTAGGGTTACGATTAGGGTTAGGGTAAGGGTAAGGGTTACAGTTAAAGTTAGGGTCGGGGTTAGGGTTAGTGTTAGGGTTAGGGTAAGGGTAAGGGTGAGGTTAGGGCTAGGGTTAGGGTTAAGGTTAGGGTTAGGGTTAGGGTTAGGGTTAGTTTTAGGGTTATGGTTAGGGTAAGCCTTAGGGTTTGTGATAGGGTTAGGGTTAGGC
>JANJXV010000462.1:190000-217500 GCA_024803745.1 Megascapheus bottae
GGGTTAGGGTAAGAGTTAGGGTTTGGGCTAGGGTTAGGGTTAGGTTTAGGGTAATGGTAAGGGTTAGGGTTAGGATTAGGTTTAGGGTTAGGGTAATAGTTAGGGTTAGGGTTAGTTTTAGGGTTCGGGATAGGGTAAGGGTAAGGGTTAGGGTTAGGGATAGGTTTAGGGTTCGGGTTAAGGTTAGGATTAGGGTTAGGGTTCGTTTAAGAATTAGGGTTAGGATTAGTGTTAGGGTTAGGATTAGGCTTAGGTTTAGGGTTAGGGATAGGGCTAGGGTTAGGGTTAGGGTAAGGTTATGTGTTAGGTTTAGGGTTAGGGTTAGCCTTTGGGTTAGCGTTACTGTAAGTGTTAGGGTTAGGGTTAGGGTTACTGTAAGTGTAAGCGTTAGGGTTAGGGTTACGGTTAGGGTTAGGGTAAGGGTAAGGTTTAGGGTTAAAGTTAGGGTCAGGGTTAGTGTTAGGGTTAGGGTAAGGGTAAGGGTGAGGTTAGGGCTAGGGTTAGGGTTAAGGTTAGGTTTAGGATTAGGTTTAGGGTTAGTTTTAGGGTTATGGTTAGGGTAAGGGTTAGGTTTAGTGATAGGGTTAGGGTTAGGCTAAGTGTTAGGGTAAGGGTAAGGGTTGGGTTAGGGTTAAAGTTGAGATTAGGGTTAGGGATAGGGTTAGGTTTAGGGTTAGGATTATGGTTAGGGTTAGGGTTTCGGTTAGGGTTAGGGAAAGGGTTAGGGTTAGGGTTAGGGTTAGGGTTAGATTTAGGGTTAGGGTTAGGGTAAGGGTAAGGGTGAGGGTTAGGTTAGGGTAAGGGTTAGGTTAAGGGTGAGGGTTAGGGTTAGGGTTATGGTAAGGGTTAGGGTTAGGGTTAGGGTTAGGGTTAAGATTGAGGTTAGGGTTAGGGTTAGGGTTAGGGTTAGGGAAAGGGTTAGGGTTAGGGTTAGGGTTAGGTTTAGGGTTAGGGTTAGGTTAAGGGTAAGGGTTAGGTTTAGGGTTAGGGTTAGGTAAGTGTTAGGGTTAGGGTTAGGGATAGTGTTAGGGTATGTGTTAGGGTTAGAGTTAGGGTAAGGGTAAGGGTTAGGGTTAGGGTTAGGGTTAGGGTTAAGTTTAGGGTTAGGGTAAGTGTAAGGGTAAGGGTAAGGGTAAGTGTTAAATTTAGGGTTAGGGTTAGGGTAAGGGTTAGTGTTAGGGTTAGGGTAAGAGTAAGGTTTAGGGTTAGGGTTAGGGTTAGGTTAGGTTTAGCGTTAGGGTAAGCGTAAGGGTTAGGGTTAGGGTTAGGTTTAGGGTTAGAGTTAGGGTTAGGGTTAGGGTAAGGGTAAGGGTTAGGGTTAGGCTTAGGGTTAAGGTAAGTGTTAGGGTTAGGGTTAGGTTTAGGGTTAGGGTTAGGGTAATGTTAAGGATTAGGGTTAGGTTTAGGGTTAGGGTTAGGATAAGGGTTAGGGTTAGGGTTAATGTTAGGGTTAGGGTTACGGTTAGGGTTAGGGTTAGGGTAAGGGTATGTGTTAGGGTTAGGTTTAGGGTTAAGGTTACGGTTAGAGTTAGCGTTAGGGTCTGCGTAAGGGTTAGGGTTAGGGATAGGTTTAGGGTTAGAATTAGCTTTAGGGTTAGGGTAAGGGTAAGGGTTAGGTTAGGCTTAGGGTTAAGGTAAGGGTTAGGGTTAGGGTTAGGTTTAGGGTTAGGGTTAGGGTAATGGTAAGGTTTAGGATTAGGGTTAGGGTTAGGTTTAGGGTAGGGTTTAGTGTAAGGGTAAGTGTTAGTGTTAGGGTAAGGTTTAGGATAAGGGTAAGGATTAGGGTTAGGTTTAGGGTTATAGTTAGAGGTTAGGGTTAGGGTTATGGTTAGGGTGAGGGTTAGGTTTAGGGTTAGGGTTAGGATAAGGGTAAGGGTTAGGCTTAGGGTTAGGGTTAGGATTAGTGTTAGGTTTAGAGTTAGCGTTAGGGTAAGGGCAAGGTTTAGGGTTAGGGTTGGGGTTAAGCTTAGGGTTAGGATTAGGGTTAGGGTTAGGGTTAAGGTTAGGGTTAGGGTTAGGGTGAGGTTTAGGGTAAGGGTTAGGGTTAGAGTTTGGGTAAGGGTTAGGGTTAGAGTTAGGGTTAGAGTTAGGTTTAGGGTTAGGGTTAGGGGTTAGGCTTAGGGTTAGGGTAATGGTTAAGGTTAGGGTTAGGTTTAGTTTAAGGGTTAGGGTTAGGGTTAGGGTAAGGGAAAGTTTTAGTGTTAGGGTAAGATTTAGGATTAGGTTTAGGGTTAGGGATATGGTTATGGTAAGGGTAAGGGTTAGGGTTAGGGTTCGGGTTAAGGTTAGGGTAAAGTTTAGGGTTAGGGTTAGGGTTAGGTTTAGGGTTTGGGATAGGGTAAGGGTCAGGGTAAGGGTTAGGTTTAGGGTTAGGGTTGGGGTTAAGATTAGGTTTAGGTTTAGGGTATGTTTAAGGATTAGGTTTAGGGTTAGGGTTAGGGTAATGCTTAGGGTTAGGGTTAGGGTTAGGATTAGGTTTAGGTTTAGGGTTAGGGTTAGGGTTAGGGATGGGTGAGGTTAAGGTTACGTGTTAGGGTTAGGGTTAGGGTTAGGGTAAGGGTAAGTGTTAGGGTTAAAGTTAGGGTCAGGGTTAGGGTTAGGGTTAGAGTTAGGGTAAGGGTAAGGGTTAGGGTTAGGTTTCGGGTTAGGGTTAGGGTTAGGGTAAGGGTAAGTGTTAGTGTGAGTATTAGGTTTAGGGGTGGAGTAAAGGTTAGGGTTAGGGTTAGGGTAAGGGTAAGGGTTAGGGTTAATTTTAGGGTTAAGGTAAGGTTAGGGTTAGGGTTAGGGTACGGTTAGGGTTAGGGTAAGGGTAAGTGTAGGGTTAGGTTTATGGTTAGGGTTAGGGTAAGTTTTAGGGTTAGGGTTAGTGTTAGGGTTAGGGTTACGGTTAGGGTTAGGGTAAGGTTTAGGGATAGAGTTAGGTTAAGGGTTATGGTTAGGGTTAGGGTTAGGGTTAGAGTAAGGTTTAGGGTTAGGGTTAGGGGTTAGGCTTAGGGTTAGGGTTAGGGTAAGGGTTAGGGTTAGGATTAGGTTTAGGGTTAGGGTAATGGTTAGGGTTAGGGTTAGTTTTAGGGTTCGGGATAGGGTAAGGGTAAGGGTTAGGGTTAGGGATAGGTTTAGGGTTGGGGTTAAGGTTAGGTTTAGAGTTAGGGTACGTTTAAGAATTAGGGTTAGGGTTAGGGTTAGGGTTAGGATTAGGCTTAGGTTTAGGGTTAGGGATACTTTTAGGGTTAGGGTTAGGGTAAGGTTATGTGTTAGGTTTAGGGTTAGGGTTAGGCTTTGGTTTAGAGTTACTGTAAGTGTTAAGGTTAGGGTTAGGGTTACTGTAAGTGTTAGGGTTAGGGTTACGATTAGGGTTAGGGTAAGGGTAAGGGTTAGGGTTAAAGTTAGGGTCGGGGTTAGGGTTAGGGTTAGGGTTAGGTTAAGGGTAAGGGTGAGGTTAGGGCTAGGGTTAGGGTTAAGGTTAGGGTTAGGGTTAGGGTTAGGGTTAGTTTTAGGGTTATGGTTAGGGTAAGGGTTAGGGTTTGTGATAGGGTTAGGGTTAGGCTTAGTGTTAGGGTAAGGGTAAGGGTTAGGGTTAGGGTTAGGGTTAGGGTAAAGGTTGAGATTAGGGTTAGGGATAGGGTTAGGTTTAGGGTTAGGATTATGGTTAGGGTTAGGGTTAGGGTTAGGGTTAGGGTAAGGGTTATGGTTAGGGTCAGGGTTAGAGTTAGGGTTATTGTTAGAGTAAGGGTAAGGGTTAGGGTTAGGGTTAGGGTAAGGGTTAGGTTAAGGGTGAGGGTTAGGGTTAGGGTTATGGTAAGGGTAAGGGTTAGGGTTAGGGTTAGGGTTAAGATTGAGGTTAGGGTTAGGGTTAGAGTAAGGTTTAGGGTTAGGGTTAGGCTTAGGTTTAGCGTTAGGGTAAGCGTAAGGGTTAGGGTTAGGGTTAGGTTTAGGGTTAGAGTTAGGGTTAGGGTTAGGGTAAGTGTAAGGTTTAGGGTTAGGATTAGGGTTAAGGTAAGGGTTAGGGTTAGGGTTAGGTTTAGGGTTAGGGTTAGGGTAAGGGTTAGGGTTAGGTTTAGGGTTGGGGTTAGGGTAAGGGTTAGGGTTAGGTTTAGTTTTAGGGTTAGGGTTACGGTTAGGGTTAGAGTTAGCGTAAGGGTATGTGTTAGGGTTAGTGTTAGGGTTAGGGTTAGGGTTAGGGATAGGGTAAGGGTAAGAGTCAGGGTTAGGTTTAGGTTTAGGGTTAGGGTAAGGGTAAGGGTTAGGGTTAGGGTTAGGGTTAGGGTAGGGTTTAGTGTAAGGGTAAGTATTAGTGTTAGGGTAAGGTTTAGGATAAGGGTAAGGATTAGGGATAGGTTTAGGGTTAGGGTTAGAGGTTAGGGTTAGGGTTATGGTTAGGGTGAGGGTTTGGTTTAGGGTTAGGGTTAGGATAAGGTTAAGGGTTAGGTTTAGGGTTAGGGTTAGGGTTAGTGTCAGGTTTAGAGTTAGCTTTAGGGTAAGGGCAAGGTTTAGGGTTAGGGTTGGGGTTAAGCTTAGTGTTAGGATTAGGGTTAGGGTTATGGTTAAGGTTAGGGTTAGGTTTAGGGTTAGGTTTAGGGTTAGGGTAATATTTAGGGTTAGGTTTATGGTTAGGGTTATGGTTAGGGTACGGGTAAGGGTTAGGGTTAGGATTAGGGTTAGGGTTAGGGTAAATTTTAGGGTTAGGTTTAGGGTTAGGTTTAGGGTTGGGGTTAAGGTTAGGTTTAGGGTTAGGGTACGTTCAAGGATTAGGGTTAGGGTTAGGATTAGGGTTATGCTGAGGGTTAGGGTTAGGGTTAGGATTAGGTTTAGGTTTAGGGTTAGGATTAAGTTTAGGGTTGGGTTAGGTTAAGGTTATGTGTTAGGGTTAGGGTTAGGCTTAGGGTTAGGGTTACTGGAAGTGTTAGGTTTAGGTTAAGGGTTCCTGTTAGGGTTAGGGTAAGGGTAAGTGTTAGGGTTAAAGTTAGGGTCAGGGTTAGGTGTAGGGTTAGGGTTAGGGTAAGGGTAAGGGTTAGGGTTAGGGTTAGGTTTAGGGTTAGGGTTAGGTTTAGAGTTAGGGTTAGGGTAAGGGTAAGTGTTAGGGTTAGTATTAGGTTTAGGGTTGGGGTTAAGGTTAGGGTTAGGGTTAGCGTAAGGGTAAGGGTTAGGGTTAGGGTTAGGGTTAAGGTAAGGTTAGGGTTAGGGTTAAGGTTAGGGTAAGGGTAAGTGTAGGGTTAGGTTTAGTGTTAGGGTTAGGGTAAGGGTTATGGTTATGGTTAGGGTAAGGGTAAGGGTTAGAGTTATGTTTAGGGTTAGGGTTAGGTTTAAGGTTAGGGTAAGTGTAAGGGTTAGGGTAAGGGTAAGGTTTAGAGTTAGGGTTAGGTTAGGGTAAGGTCTAGTGTTAGGGTTAGGCTAAGGGTAAGGTTTAGGGTTAGGGTTAGTGTTATGGTTAGGGTAAGGTTAAGGGTAAGTGTTAGGGTTAGGGTTAGGTTTAGGGTAAGGTTTAGGGTTAAGGTTAGGGTTAGGGTTAGGTTTAGGGTTAGGGTTAGGGTTAGGGTTAGTGTTAGGTTTAGCGTTAGGGTAAGCATAAGGGTTAGGGTTAGGGTTAGGTTTAGGTTTAGGGTGAGAGGTAGGGTTAGGGTTAGGGTAAGGATAAGGGTTACGGTTAGGGTTAGGTTTAGGGTAAGGGTTATGTTTAGGTTTAGGGTTAGGGTTATGGTAAGGGTAAGGGTTAGGTTTCGGGTTCTGGTTAGGGTTAGGGATTGGGTTAGGGTTAGGGTTTAGGTAAGGATAAGGTTTAGGGTTAGGGTTAGGTTTAGGGTTAGGGTTAGGGTAGGGGTTAGGGTTAGGGTTATTGTTAGGGGTAGGGTAAGGGTAAGTGTTAGGGTTGGATTAAGTTTAGGGTTGGGGTTAAGGTTAGCTTTAGGGTTAGGGTAATTGTAAGGGTTAGGGTAAGGGCAAGAGTTAGGTTTAGAGTTAGGGTTAAGGTTAGGGTTAGGATTAGGGTTAGGGTTAGGGTTAAGGTTAGGTTTAGGGTTAGGGTTAGGGTTAGGAAAAGGGTTAGATTTAGAGTTAGGGTAAGGTTTAGGGGTAGGGTTAGGGTTAGGGTTTGAGTTAGGTTTAGGGTTAGGGTTAGGGGTTAGGCTTAGTGTTATGGTTAGGGTAAGGGTTAGGGTTAGGGTTAGGTTTAGTTTAAAGTTTAGGGTTAGTGTTAGGGTAAGGGTAAGGGTTAGGGTTAGGGTAAGAATTAGGGTTTGGCTTAGGGTTAGGGTTAGGTTTAGGGTAAGGGTTAGGGTTAGGATTAGTTTTGGGGTTAGGGTAACGGTTAGGATTAGGGTTAGGTTTAGGGTTAGGGATAGGGTAAGGGTAAGGTTAGGGTTAGGGTTAGGCTTAGGGTTGGGGTTAAGGTTAGGTGTAGGGTTAGGGTAGGTTCAAGGATTAGGGTTAGGGTTAGGGTTAGGGTTAGGGTTGGGTTAGGTTAAGGTTATGTGTTAGCGTTAGGGTTAGGGTTAGTCTTAGGGTTAGTGTTACTGGAAGTGTTAGGGTTACATTAAGGGTTACTGTTAGGGTTAGGGTAAGGGTAAGTGTTAGGGTTAAAGTTAGGGTCAGGGTTAGGTTTAGGGTTAGGGTTAGGTTAAGGGAAAGGGTTAGGTTTAGGATTAGGTTTAGGGTTAGGGTAAGTTTAAGGGTTAGGTTTAGGGTTAGGGTTAGGTTTAGGGTTAGGGTTAGGGTAAGGGTAAGGGTTAGGGTTAGGGTTAGGCTTAGGGTTGGGGTTAAGGTTAGGTGTAGGGTTAGGGTAGGTTCAAGGATTAGGGTTAGGGTTAGGGTTAGGGTTAGGGTTGGGTTAGGTTAAGGTTATGTGTTAGCGTTAGGGTTAGGGTTAGTCTTAGGGTTAGTGTTACTGGAAGTGTTAGGGTTACGTTAAGGGTTACTGTTAGGGTTAGGGTAAGGGTAAGTGTTAGGGTTAAAGTTAGGGTCAGGGTTAGGTTTAGGGTTAGGGTTAGGTTAAGGGAAAGGGTTAGGTTTAGGATTAGGTTTAGGGTTAGGGTAAGTTTAAGGGTTAGGTTTAGGGTTAGGGTTAGGTTTAGGGTTAGGGTTAGGGTAAGGGTAAGTGTTAGGGTTAGTATTAGGTTTAGGGTTGGGGTTAAGGTTAGGGTTAGGGTTAGGGTAAGGATAAGGGTTAGGGTTATTGTTAGGGTTAAGGTAAGGTTAGGGTTAGGGTTAGGGTTAGGGTTAGGGTTAGGGTAAGGGTTAGGGTTAGGGTTAGGGTAAGGGTAAGGGTTAGGTTTAGGGTTCAGATAAAGTTAAGGGTAAGGGTTAGTGTTAGGTTTAGGCTTTGTGTTAAGGTTGAGGTTAGGGTTAGTGGTAGGGTTAGGTTAAGGTTTAGGGTTAGGGTTAGGGTAAGGGATAGGGTAAGGGTGAGGGTTAAGGTTAGGGTTATGGTAAGGGGGAGGGTTAAGCTTAGGGTTAGGGTTAAGTTTGAGGTTAGGGTTAGGGTTAGGGTAAGGGTTAGGGTTAGGGTTAGGGTAAGGGTAAGGGTCAGGGTTATGGTTAGGGTTAGGTTTAGGTTTAAGGTTAGGGTAAGTGTAAGGGTAAGGGTAAGGGTAAGTGTTAGAGTTAGGTTTTGGGTTAGGGTAAGGGTTAGAGTTAGGATTAGGATAAGGGTAAGGTTTTGGGTTATTGTTAGGGTTATGGTTAGGGTAAGGTTAAGTGTTAGGGTTAGGGTTAGGTTTAGGGTAAGGGTTAGGGTTAAGGTTAGGGTTAGGGTTAGGTTTAGGGTTAGGGTTAGGTTTAGGGTTAGGGTTAGGTTTAGCGTTAGGGTAAGCGTAAGTGTTAGGGTTACGGTTAGGTTTAGGGTGAGAGTTAGGGTTAGGGTTAGGGTAAGGATAAGTGTTAGGTTTAGGGTTAGGGTTAGGTTTAGGGTAAGGATAGGGTTAAGTTTAGGGTTAGGGTTAGGCTTAGGTAAGAGTAAGGTTTATGGTTAGGTTTAGGGTTAGGTTTATGGTAAGGGTAAGTGTTAGGTTTAGGGTTATGGTTTCGGTTATGGATTGGGTTAGGGTTAGGGTTTGGTTAAGGATAAGGGTTAGGGTTAGGCTTAGGGTTAGGGTTAGGGTTAAGGTTAGGGTTAGGGTGAGGGTTAGGGTAAGAGTTAGGTTTTGGGCTAGGGTTAGGTTTAGGTTTAGGGTAAGGGTAAGGGTTAGGGTTAGGATTAGGTTTAGGGTTAGGGTAATGGTTAGGGTTAGGGTTAGTTTTAGGGTTCGGGATAGGGTAAGGGTAAGGGTTAGGGTTAGGGATAGGTTTAGGGTTGGGGTTAAGGTTAGGTTTAGGGTTAGGGTACGTTTAAGAATTAGGGTTAGGGTTAGGGTTAGGGTTAGGATTAGGCTTAGGTTTAGAGTTAGGGATACTTTTAGGGTTAGGGTTAGGGTAAGGTTATGTGTTAGGTTTAGGGTTAGGGTTAGGCTTTGGTTTAGAGTTACTGTAAGTGTTAGGGTTAGGGTTAGGGTTACTGTAAGTGTTAGGGTTAGGGTTACGATTAGGGTTAGGGTAAGGGTAAGGGTTAGGGTTAAAGTTAGGGTCGGGGTTAGGGTTAGGGTTAGGGTTAGGGTAAGGGTAAGGGTGAGGTTAGGGCTAGGGTTAGGGTTAAGGTTAGGGTTAGGGTTAGGGTTAGGGTTAGTTTTAGGGTTATGTTTAGGGTAAGGGTTAGGGTTTGTGATAGGGTTAGGGTTAGGCTTAGTGTTAGGGTAAGGGTAAGGGTAAGGGTTAGGGTTAGGGTTAGGGTAAAGGTTGAGATTAGGGTTAGGGATAGGGTTAGGTTTAGGGTTAGGATTATGGTTAGGGTTAGGGTTAGGGTTAGGGTTAGGGTAAGGGTTATGGTTAGGGTCAGGGTTAGAGTTAGGGTTATTGTTAGAGTAAGGGTAAGGGTTAGGGTTAGGGTTAGGGTAAGGGTTAGGTTAAGGGTGAGGGTTAGGGTTAGGGTTATGGTAAGGGTAAGGGTTAGGGTTAGGGTTAGGGTTAAGATTGAGGTTAGGGTTAGGGTTAGAGTAAGGTTTAGGGTTAGGGTTAGGCTTAGGTTTAGCGTTAGGGTAAGCGTAAGGGTTAGGGTTAGGGTTAGGTTTAGGGTTAGAGTTAGGGTTAGGGTTAGGGTAAGTGTAAGGTTTAGGGTTAGGATTAGGGTTAAGGTAAGGGTTAGGGTTAGGGTTAGGTTTAGGGTTAGGGTTAGGGTAAGGGTAAGGGTTAGGGTTAGGTTTAGGGTTGGGGTTAGGGTAAGGGTTAGGGTTAGGTTTAGTTTTAGGGTTAGGGTTACGGTTAGGGTTAGAGTTAGCGTAAGGGTATGTGTTAGGGTTAGTGTTAGGGTTAGGGTTACGTTTAGAGTTAGCGTTAGGGTAAGCGTAAGGGTTAGGGTTAGGGTTAGGGTTAAGGTACGGCTAAGGTTTAGGGTTAGGGTTAGGGTTAGGTTTAGGGTTAGGGTTAGGGTTAGGGATAGGGTAAGGGTAAGAGTCAGGGTTAGGTTTAGGTTTAGGGTTAGGGTAAGGGTAAGGGTTAGGGTTAGGGTTAAGGTTAGGGTAGGGTTTAGTGTAAGGGTAAGTATTAGTGTTAGGGTAAGGTTTAGGATAAGGGTAAGGATTAGGGATAGGTTTAGGGTTAGGGTTAGAGGTTAGGGTTAGGGTTATTGTTAGGGTGAGGGTTTGGTTTAGGGTTAGGGTTAGGATAAGGTTAAGGGTTAGGCTTAGGGTTAGGGTTAGGGTTAGTGTCAGGTTTAGAGTTAGCTTTAGGGTAAGGGCAAGGTTTAGGGTTAGGGTTGGGGTTAAGCTTAGTGTTAGGATTAGGGTTAGGGTTATGGTTAAGGTTAGGGTTAGGTTTAGGGTTAGGTTTAGGGTTAGGGTAATATTTAGGGTTAGGTTTATGGTTAGGGTTATGGTTAGGGTAAGGGTAAGGGTTAGGGTTAGGATTAGGGTTAGGGTTAGGGTAAATTTTAGGGTTAGGTTTAGGGTTAGGTTTAGGGTTGGGGTTAAGGTTAGGTTTAGGGTTAGGGTACGTTCAAGGATTAGGGTTAGGGTTAGGGTTAGGGTTATGCTGAGGGTTAGGGTTAGGGTTAGGATTAGGTTTAGGTTTAGGGTTAGGATTAAGTTTAGGGTTGGGTTAGGTTAAGGTTATGTGTTAGGGTTAGGGTTAGGCTTAGGGTTAGGGTTACTGGAAGTGTTAGGTTTAGGTTAAGGGTTCCTGTTAGGGTTAGGGTAAGGGTAAGTGTTAGGGTTAAAGTTAGGGTCAGGGTTAGGTGTAGGGTTAGGGTTAGGGTAAGGGTAAGGGTTAGGGTTAGGGTTAGGGTTAGGTTTAGGGTTAGGTTAAGTTTAAGGGTTAGGTTTAGGGTTAGGGTTAGGTTTAGGGTAATGGTAAGGGTTAGGGTTAGGATTAGGTTTAGGGTTAGGGTAATAGTTAGGGTTAGGGTTAGTTTTTGGGTTCGGGATAGGGTAAGGGTAAGGGTTAGGGTTAGGGATAGGTTTAGGGTTCGGGTTAAGATTAGGATTAGGGTTAGGGTTCGTTTAAGAATTAGGGTTAGGATTAGTGTTAGGGTTAGGATTAGGCTTAGGTTTAGGGTTAGGGATAGGGCTAGGGTTAGGGTTAGGGTTAGGGTAAGGTTATGTGTTAGGTTTAGGGTTAGGGTTAGCCTTTGGGTTAGCGTTACTGTAAGTGTTAGGGTTAGGGTTAGGGTTACTGTAAGTGTAAGCGTTAGGGTTAGGGTTACGGTTAGGGTTAGGGTAAGGGTAAGGTTTAGGGTTAAAGTTAGGGTCAGGGTTAGTGTTAGGGTTAGGGTAAGGGTAAGGGTGAGGTTAGGGCTAGGGTTAGGGTTAAGGTTAGGGTTAGGATTAGGTTTAGGGTTAGTTTTAGGGTTATGGTTAGGGTAAGGGTTAGGTTTAGTGATAGGGTTAGGGTTACGCTAAGTGTTAGGGTAAGGGTAAGGGTTGGGTTAGGGTTAAAGTTGAGATTAGGGTTAGGGATAGGGTTAGGTTTAGGGTTAGGATTATGGTTAGGGTTAGGGTTTCGGTTAGGGTTAGGGTAAGGGTTATGGTTAGGGTTAGGGTTAGATTTAGGGTTAGGGTTAGGGTAAGGGTAAGGGTGAGGGTTAGGTTAGGGTAAGGGTTAGGTTAAGGGTGAGGGTTAGGGTTAGGGTTATGGTAAGGGTTAGGGTTAGGGTTAGGGTTAGGGTTAAGATTGAGGTTAGGGTTAGGGTTAGGGTTAGGGTTAGGGAAAGGGTTAGGGTTAGGGTTAGGGTTAGGTTTAGGGTTAGGATAAGGGTTACGGTTAGGGTTAGGATTAGGGTTAGGTTTAGGGTTGGAGTTAAGTTTAGGGTTAGGGTTAGGTTAAGGGTAAGGGTTAGGTTTAGGGTTAGGGTTAGGTAAGTGTTAGGGTTAGGGTTAGGGATAGTGTTAGGGTAAGTGTTAGGGTTAGAGTTAGGGTAAGGGTAAGGGTTAGGGTTAGGGTTAGGGTTAGGGTTAAGTTTAGGGTTAGGGTAAGTGTAAGGGTAAGGGTAAGGGTAAGTGTTAAATTTAGGGTTAGGGTTAGGGTAAGGGTTAGTGTTAGGGTTAGGGTAAGAGTAAGGTTTAGGGTTAGGGTTAGGGTTAGGTTAGGTTTAGCGTTAGGATAAGCGTAAGGGTTAGGGTTAGGGTTAGGTTTAGGGTTAGAGTTAGGGTTAGGGTTAGGGTAAGTGTAAGGTTTAGGGTTAGGATTAGGGTTAAGGTAAGGGTTAGGGTTAGGGTTAGGTTTAGTGTTAGGGTTAGGGTAAGGGTAAGGGTTAGGGTTAGGTTTAGGGTTGGGGTTAGGGTAAGGGTTAGGGTTAGGTTTAGTTTTAGGGTTAGGGTTACGGTTAGGGTTAGAGTTAGCGTAAGGGTATGTGTTAGGGTTAGTGTTAGGGTTAGGGTTACGTTTAGAGTTAGCGTTAGGGTAAGCGTAAGGGTTAGGGTTAGGGTTAGGGTTAAGGTACGGCTAAGGTTTAGGGTTAGGGTTACGGTTAGGTTTAGGGTTAGGGTTAGGGTTAGGGATAGGGTAAGGGTAAGAGTCAGGGTTAGGTTTAGGTTTAGGGTTAGGGTAAGGGTAAGGGTTAGGGTTAGGGTTAGGGTTAGGGTAGGGTTTAGTGTAAGGGTAAGTATTAGTGTTAGGGTAAGGTTTAGGATAAGGGTAAGGATTAGGGATAGGTTTAGGGTTAGGGTTAGAGGTTAGGTTTAGGGTTATGGTTAGGGTGAGGGTTTGGTTTAGGGTTAGGGTTAGGATAAGGTTAAGGGTTAGGCTTAGGGTTAGGGTTAGTGTTAGTGTCAGGTTTAGAGTTAGCTTTAGGGTAAGGGCAAGGTTTAGGGTTAGGGTTGGGGTTAAGCTTAGTGTTAGGATTAGGGTTAGGGTTATGGTTAAGGTTAGGGTTAGGTTTAGGGTTAGGTTTAGGGTTAGGGTAATATTTAGGGTTAGGTTTATGGTTAGGGTTATGGTTAGGGTAAGGGTAAGGGTTAGGGTTAGGATTAGGGTTAGGGTTAGGGTAAATTTTAGGGTTAGGTTTAGGGTTAGGTTTAGGGTTGGGGTTAAGGTTAGGTTTAGGGTTAGGGTACATTCAAGGATTAGGGTTAGGGTTAGGGTTAGGGTTATGCTGAGGGTTAGGGTTAGGGTTAGGATTAGGTGTAGGTTTAGGGTTAGGATTAAGTTTAGGGTTGGGTTAGGTTAAGGTTATGTGTTAGGGTTAGGGTTAGGCTTAGGGTTAGGGTTACTGGAAGTGTTAGGTTTAGGTTAAGGGTTCCTGTTAGGGTTAGGGTAAGGGTAAGTGTTAGGGTTAAAGTTAGGGTCAGGGTTAGGTGTAGGGTTAGGGTTAGGGTAAGGGTAAGGGTTAGGGTTAGGGTTAGGGTTAGGTTTAGGGTTAGGTTAACTTTAAGGGTTAGGTTTAGGGTTAGGGTTAGGTTTAGAGTTAGGGTTAGGGTAAGGGTAAGTGTTAGGGTTAGTATTAGGTTTAGGTTTGGGGTTAAGGTTAGGGTTAGGGTTAGCGTAAGGGTAAGGGTTAGGGTTAGGGTTAGGGTTAAGGTAAGGTTAGGGTTAGGGTTAAGGTTAGGGTAAGGGTAAGGGTAGGGTTAGGTTTAGTGTTAGGGTTAGGGTAAGGGTTAGGGTTATGGTTAGGGTAAGGGTAAGGGTTAGAGTTATGGTTAGGGTTAGGGTTAGGTTTAAGGTTAGGGTAAGTGTAAGGGTTAGGGTAAGGGTAAGGGTTAGAGTTAGGGTTAGGTTAGGGTAAGGTCTAGTGTTAGGGTTAGGGTAAGGGTAAGGTTTAGGGTTAGGGTTAGTGTTATGGTTAGGGTAAGGTTAAGGGTAAGTGTTAGGGTTAGGGTTAGGTTTAGGGTAAGGTTTAGGGTTAAGGTTAGGGTTAGGGTTAGGTTTAGGGTTAGGGTTAGGGTTAGGGTTAGTGTTAGGTTTAGCGTTAGGGTAAGCATAAGGGTTAGGGTTAGGGTTAGGTTTAGGTTTAGGGTGAGAGGTAGGGTTAGGGTTAGGGTAAGGATAAGGGTTAGGGTTAGGGTTAGGTTTAGGGTAAGGGTTATGTTTAGGTTTAGGGTTAGGGTTATGGTAAGGGTAAGGGTTAGGTTTCGGGTTCTGGTTAGGGTTAGGGATTGGGTTAGGGTTAGGGTTTAGGTAAGGATAAGGTTTAGGGTTAGGGTTAGGTTTAGGGTTAGGGTTAGGGTAGGGGTTAGGGTTAGGGTTATTGTTAGTGGTAGGGTAAGGGTAAGTGTTAGGGTTGGATTAAGTTTAGGGTTGGGGTTAAGGTTAGCTTTAGGGTTAGGGTAATTGTAAGGGTTAGGGTAAGGGCAAGAGTTAGGTTTAGAGTTAGGGTTAAGGTTAGGGTTAGGATTAGGGTTAGGGTTAGGGTTAAGGTTAGGTTTAGGGTTAGGGTTAGGGTTAGGAAAAGGGTTAGATTTAGAGTTAGGGTAAGGTTTAGGGGTAGGGTTAGGGTTAGGGTTTGAGTTAGGTTTAGGGTTAGGGTTAAGGGTTAGGCTTAGTGTTATGGTTAGGGTAAGGGTTAGGGTTAGGGTTAGGTTTAGTTTAAAGTTTAGGGTTAGTGTTAGGGTAAGGGTAAGGGTTAGGGTTAGGGTAAGAATTAGGGTTTGGTTTAGGGTTAGGGTTAGGTTTAGGGTAAGGGTTAGGGTTAGGATTAGTTTTAGGGTTAGGGTAACGGTTAGGATTAGGGTTAGGTTTAGGGTTAGGGATAGGGTAAGGGTAAGGGTTAGGGTTAGGGTTAGGCTTAGGGTTGGGGTTAAGGTTAGGTTTAGGTTTAGGGTACGTTTAAGTATTCGGGTTAGGGTTAGGGTTAGGGTTAGGATTAGGGTTATGGTTAGGTTTAGGGTTAGGGTTAGGGTTAAGGTTAGGTTGAGGGTAAGGGTAAGGGTTAGGGTAAAGATTAGGGTTAGGGTTAGGGTAAGGGTTAGGGTTAGGGTAAGGGTTAGGGTAAGGGTTAGGGTTCGGGTTAGGATTAGGTTTAGTGTTGGGGTTAAGGTTAGGTTTAGGGTTAGGGTAAGGGTAAGGGTTAGGTTAGGGTTAGGGTTAGGGTTAAGGTTAGGGTAAGGGTTAGGTTTATGGTTAGTTTTAGGGTTATGGTTAGGGTAAGGATTAGGGTTAGGATTAGGGTTAGGGTTAGGCTTAGTGTTAGGGTATGGGAAAGGGTTAGGTTTAGGGTTAGTTTTAGGGTTATGGTTAGGGTAAGGATTAGGGTTAGGATTAGGTTTAGGGTAAGTTTAAGGGTAAGGGTAAGGGTAAGGGTTAGAGTTAGGGTTAGGGTTAGGGTTAGGGATAGGGTTAGGGTTAGGGTAAGGGTTAGTGTCAGGGTTAGGGTAAGGGTAAGGTTTAGGGTTAGGGTTAGGGTTAGGGTAAGTGTAAGGGTAAGTGTTAGGGTTAGGGTAAGGTTAGGGTTAGGGTTAGGTTTAGGATAAGGGTTATGGTTAGGGAAAGGGTAAGTGTTAGGGTTAGGGTTAGGGTTAGGCTAAGAGTTAAGTTTAGGGTTAGGTTTACGGTTGGGGTTAAATTTAGAGTTAGGGTTAGGGTTAGGGTAAGTGTTAGTGTTAGGGTTAGGGTTAGGGTTAGGATAAAGTTATGGGTAAGGGTTAGGGTTAGGTTTTTGGCTTTGGGTTAAGTTTGAGGTTAGGGTTGGGGTTAGGGTTAGGTTAAGCTTTAGGGTTAGGTTTATCGTAAGATTTAGGGTAAGGGTGAGGGTTAAGGTTAGGGTTATGGTAAGGGTGAGAGTTAGGGTTACGTTTAGTGTTAAGATTGAAGTTAGGGTTAGGGTTAGAGTAAGAGTTAGGGTTAGGGTTAGGGAAAGGGTTAGGGTTAGGGTTAGGGTTAGCTTTAGAGTTAGGGTTAGGGTTAGGGATAGGGTTAGGGTTAGGGTAAGGGTTAGTGTCAGGGTTAGGGTAAGGGTAAGGTTTAGGGTTAGGGTTAGGGTTATGGTTAGGGTAAGTGTAAGGGTAAGTGTTAGGGTTAGGGTAAGGGTTAGGGTTAGGTTTAGGATAAGGGTTATGGTTAGGGTAAGTGTAAGTGTTAGGGTTAGGGTTAGGGTTAGGGTTAGGGTAAGGGTAAGGGTTAGGGTTAGGGTTAGGGTAAGAGTTAAGGTTAGGGTTAGGATTAGGGTCAGGTTTTGGGTTAGGGTTAAGTTTAGGGTGAGGGTTAGGGCAAGGGTAAGGGTTACGGTTAGGGTTAGGGTAAGTGTTAGGGTTAGGGTTAGGGTAATGTTTAGGGTTAGGGTTAGGGTAAGGGTAAGGGTTAGGGTTATGGTTAGGGTTAGGGTTAGGTTTAAGGTTAGGGTAAGTGTAAGGGTAAGGGTAAGTGTAAGGGTTAGAGTTAGGGTTAGGGTTAGGGTAAGGGTTAGTGTTAGGGTTAGGATAAGGGTAAGGTTTAGGGTTAGGGTTAGGGTTATGGTTAGGGTAAGGGTAAGTGTTAGGGTTAGGGTTATGTTTAGGGTAAGGGTTAGGGTTAAGGTTAGGGTTAGGTTTAGGATTAGGGTTAGGGTTAGGGTTAGGTTTAGCGTTAGGGTAAGCGTAAGGGTTACGGTTAGGGTTAGGATTAGGTTTAGGGTGAGAGTTAGGGTTAGGGTTAGGGTAAGGATAAGGGTTAGGGTTAGGGTTAGGGTTAGGTTTAGGGTTATGGTTAGGGTGAGAGTTTGGTTTAGGGTTAGGGTTAGGATAAGGTTAAGGGTTAGGCTTAGGGTTAGGGTTAGTGTTAGTGTCAGGTTTAGAGTTAGCTTTAGGGTAAGGGCAAGGTTTAGGGTTAGGGTTGGGGTTAAGCTTAGTGTTAGGATTAGGGTTAGGGTTATGGTTAAGGTTAGGGTTAGGTTTAGGGTTAGGTTTAGGGTTAGGGTAATATTTAGGGTTAGGTTTATGGTTAGGGTTATGGTTAGGGTAAGGGTAAGGGTTAGGGTTAGGATTAGGGTTAGGGTTAGGGTAAATTTTAGGGTTAGGTTTAGGGTTAGGTTTAGGGTTGGGGTTAAGGTTAGGTTTAGGGTTAGGGTACATTCAAGGATTAGGGTTAGGGTTAGGGTTAGGGTTATGCTGAGGGTTAGGGTTAGGGTTAGGATTAGGTTTAGGTTTAGGGTTAGGATTAAGTTTAGGGTTGGGTTAGGTTAAGGTTATGTGTTAGGGTTAGGGTTAGGCTTAGGGTTAGGGTTACTGGAAGTGTTAGGTTTAGGTTAAGGGTTCCTGTTAGGGTTAGGGTAAGGGTAAGTGTTAGGGTTAAAGTTAGGGTCAGGGTTAGGTGTAGGGTTAGGGTTAGGGTAAGGGTAAGGGTTAGGGTTAGGGTTAGGGTTAGGTTTAGGGTTAGGTTAACTTTAAGGGTTAGGTTTAGGGTTAGGGTTAGGTTTAGAGTTAGGGTTAGGGTAAGGGTAAGTGTTAGGGTTAGTATTAGGTTTAGGGTTGGGGTTAAGGTTAGGGTTAGGGTTAGCGTAAGGGTAAGGGTTAGGGTTAGGGTTAGGGTTAAGGTAAGGTTAGGGTTAGGGTTAAGGTTAGGGTAAGGGTAAGGGTAGGGTTAGGTTTAGTGTTAGGGTTAGGGTAAGGGTTAGGGTTATGGTTAGGGTAAGGGTAAGGGTTAGAGTTATGGTTAGGGTTAGGGTTAGGTTTAAGGTTAGGGTAAGTGTAAGGGTTAGGGTAAGGGTAAGGGTTAGAGTTAGGGTTAGGTTAGGGTAAGGTCTAGTGTTAGGGTTAGGGTAAGGGTAAGGTTTAGGGTTAGGGTTAGTGTTATGGTTAGGGTAAGGTTAACGGTAAGTGTTAGGGTTAGGGTTAGGTTTAGGGTAAGGTTTAGGGTTAAGGTTAGGGTTAGGGTTAGGTTTAGGGTTAGGGTTAGGGTTAGGGTTAGTGTTAGGTTTAGCGTTAGGGTAAGCATAAGGGTTAGGGTTAGGGTTAGGTTTAGGTTTAGGGTGAGAGGTAGGGTTAGGGTTAGGGTAAGGATAAGGGTTAGGGTTAGGGTTAGGTTTAGGGTAAGGGTTATGTTTAGGTTTAGGGTTAGGGTTATGGTAAGGGTAAGGGTTAGGTTTCGGGTTCTGGTTAGGGTTAGGGATTGGGTTAGGGTTAGGGTTTAGGTAAGGATAAGGTTTAGGGTTAGGGTTAGGTTTAGGGTTAGGGTTAGGGTAGGGGTTAGGGTTAGGGTTATTGTTAGGGGTAGGGTAAGGGTAAGTGTTAGGGTTGGATTAAGTTTAGGGTTGGGGTTAAGGTTAGCTTTAGGGTTAGGGTAATTGTAAGGGTTAGGGTAAGGGCAAGAGTTAGGTTTAGAGTTAGGGTTAAGGTTAGGGTTAGGATTAGGGTTAGGGTTAGGGTTAAGGTTAGGTTTAGGGTTAGGGTTAGGGTTAGGAAAAGGGTTAGATTTAGAGTTAGGGTAAGGTTTAGGGGTAGGGTTAGGGTTAGGGTTTGAGTTAGGTTTAGGGTTAGGGTTAAGGGTTAGGCTTAGTGTTATGGTTAGGGTAAGGGTTAGGGTTAGAGTTAGGTTTAGTTTAAAGTTTAGGGTTAGTGTTAGGGTAAGGGTAAGGGTTAGGGTTAGGGTAAGAATTAGGGTTTGGTTTAGGGTTAGGGTTAGGTTTAGGGTAAGGGTTAGGGTTAGGATTAGTTTTAGGGTTAGGGTAACGGTTAGGATTAGGGTTAGGTTTAGGGTTAGGGATAGGGTAAGGGTAAGGGTTAGGGTTAGGGTTAGGCTTAGGGTTGGGGTTAAGGTTAGGTTTAGGTTTAGGGTACGTTTAAGTATTCGGGTTAGGGTTAGGGTTAGGGTTAGGATTAGGGTTATGGTTAGGTTTAGGGTTAGGGTTAGGGTTAAGGTTAGGTTGAGGGTAAGGGTAAGTGTTAGGGTAAAGATTAGGGTTAGGGTTAGGGTAAGGGTTAGGGTTAGGGTAAGGGTTAGGGTAAGGGTTAGGGTTCGGGTTAGGATTAGGTTTAGTGTTGGGGTTAAGGTTAGGTTTAGGGTTAGGGTAAGGGTAAGGGTTAGGTTAGGGTTAGGGTTAGGGTTAAGGTTAGGGTAAGGGTTAGGTTTATGGTTAGTTTTAGGGTTATGGTTAGGGTAAGGATTAGGGTTAGGATTAGGGTTAGGGTTAGGCTTAGTGTTAGGGTATGGGAAAGGGTTAGGTTTAGGGTTAGTTTTAGGGTTATGGTTAGGGTAAGGATTAGGGTTAGGATTAGGTTTAGGGTAAGTTTAAGGGTAAGGGTAAGGGTAAGGGTTAGAGTTAGGGTTAGGGTTAGGGTTAGGGATAGGGTTAGGGTTAGGGTAAGGGTTAGTGTCAGGGTTAGGGTAAGGGTAAGGTTTAGGGTTAGGGTTAGGGTTAGGGTAAGTGTAAGGGTAAGTGTTAGGGTTAGGGTAAGGTTAGGGTTAGGGTTAGGTTTAGGATAAGGGTTATGGTTAGGGAAAGGGTAAGTGTTAGGGTTAGGGTTAGGGTTAGGCTAAGAGTTAAGTTTAGGGTTAGGTTTACGGTTGGGGTTAAATTTAGAGTTAGGGTTAGGGTTAGGGTAAGTGTTAGTGTTAGGGTTAGGGTTAGGGTTAGGATAAAGTTATGGGTAAGGGTTAGGGTTAGGTTTTTGGCTTTGGGTTAAGTTTGAGGTTAGGGTTGGGGTTAGGGTTAGGTTAAGCTTTAGGGTTAGGTTTATCGTAAGATTTAGGGTAAGGGTGAGGGTTAAGGTTAGGGTTATGGTAAGGGTGAGAGTTAGGGTTACGTTTAGTGTTAAGATTGAAGTTAGGGTTAGGGTTAGAGTAAGAGTTAGGGTTAGGGTTAGGGAAAGGGTTAGGGTTAGGGTTAGGGTTAGCTTTAGAGTTAGGGTTAGGGTTAGGGATAGGGTTAGGGTTAGGGTAAGGGTTAGTGTCAGGGTTAGGGTAAGGGTAAGGTTTAGGGTTAGGGTTAGGGTTATGGTTAGGGTAAGTGTAAGGGTAAGTGTTAGGGTTAGGGTAAGGGTTAGGGTTAGGTTTAGGATAAGTGTTATGGTTAGGGTAAGTGTAAGTGTTAGGGTTAGGGTTAGGGTTAGGGTTAGGGTAAGGGTAAGGGTTAGGGTTAGGGTTAGGGTAAGAGTTAAGGTTAGGGTTAGGATTAGGGTCAGGTTTTGGGTTAGGGTTAAGTTTAGGGTGAGGGTTAGGGCAAGGGTAAGGGTTACGGTTAGGGTTAGGGTAAGTGTTAGGGTTAGGGTTAGGGTAATGTTTAGGGTTAGGGTTAGGGTAAGGGTAAGGGTTAGGGTTATGGTTAGGGTTAGGGTTAGGTTTAAGGTTAGGGTAAGTGTAAGGGTAAGGGTAAGTGTAAGGGTTAGAGTTAGGGTTAGGGTTAGGGTAAGGGTTAGTGTTAGGGTTAGGATAAGGGTAAGGTTTAGGGTTAGGGTTAGGGTTATGGTTAGGGTAAGGGTAAGTGTTAGGGTTAGGGTTATGTTTAGGGTAAGGGTTAGGGTTAAGGTTAGGGTTAGGTTTAGGATTAGGGTTAGGGTTAGGGTTAGGTTTAGCGTTAGGGTAAGCGTAAGGGTTACGGTTAGGGTTAGGATTAGGTTTAGGGTGAGAGTTAGGGTTAGGGTTAGGGTAAGGATAAGGGTTAGGGTTAGGGTTAGGGTTAGGTTTAGGGTAAGGGTAGGATTGAGTTTAGGGTTAGGGTTTGGGTTAGGGTAAGGGTAAGGGTTATGTTTAGGTTTAGATTTAGGGTTAGGGTAAGGGTAAGGGTTAGGTTTAGGGTTATGGTTATGGTTAGGGATTGGGTTAGGGTTAGGGTTTGGGTAAGGATAAGGGTTAGGCTTAGGGTTAGGTTTAGGTTCAGGGATAAGGTTAGGGTTAGGGAAGGGTTAGGGTAAGAGTTAGGGTTTGGGCTAGGGTTAGGGTTAGGTTTAGGGTAATGGTAAGGGTAAGGGTTAGGATTAGGTTTAGGTTTAGGGTAATAGTTAGGGTTAGGGTTAGTTTTAGGGTTCGGCATATCGTAAGGGTAAGGGTTAGGGTTAGGGATAGGTTTAGGGTTCGGGTTAAGGTTAGGATTAGGGTTAGGGTTCGTTTAAGAATTAGGGTTAGGATTAGTGTTAGGGTTAGGATTAGGCTTAGGTTTAGGGTTAGGGATAGGGCTAGGGTTAGGGTTAGGGTAAGGTTATGTGTTAGGTTTAGGGTTAGGGTTAGCCTTTGGGTTAGCGTTACTGTAAGTGTTAGGGTTAGGGTTAGGGTTACTGTAAGTGTAAGCGTTAGGGTTAGGGTTACGGTTAGGGTTAGGGTAAGGGTAAGGTTTAGGGTTAAAGTTAGGGTCAGGGTTAGTGTTAGGGTTAGGGTAAGGGTAAGGGTGAGGTTAGGGCTAGGGTTAGGGTTAAGGTTAGGGTTAGGATTAGGTTTAGGGTTAGTTTTAGGGTTATGGTTAGGGTAAGGGTTAGGTTTAGTGATAGGGTTAGGGTTACGCTGAGTGTTAGGGTAAGGGTAAGGGTTGGGTTAGGGTTAGGGTTAGGGTTAGGGTTAGGGTTAGGGTTAGGTTTAGGGTTAGGATTATGGTTAGGGTTAGGGTTTCGGTTAGGGTTAGGGTAAGGGTTATGGTTAGGGTTAGGGTTAGATTTAGGGTTAGGGTTAGGGTAAGGGTAAGGGTGAGGGTTAGGTTAGGGTAAGGGTTAGGTTAAGGGTGAGGGTTAGGGTTAGGGTTATGGTAAGGGTTAGGGTTAGGGTTAGGGTTAGGGTTAAGATTGAGGTTAGGGTTAGGGTTAGGGTTAGGGTTAGGGAAAGGGTTAGGGTTAGGGTTAGGGTTAGGTTTAGGGTTAGGGTAAGGGTTACGGTTAGGGTTAGGATTAGGGTTAGGTTTAGGGTTGGAGTTAAGTTTAGGGTTAGGGTTAGGTTAAGGGTAAGGGTTAGGTTTAGGGTTAGGGTTAGGTAAGTGTTAGGGTTAGGGTTAGGGATAGTGTTAGGGTAAGTGTTAGGGTTAGAGTTAGGGTAAGGGTAAGGGTTAGGGTTAGGGTTAGGGTTAGGGTTAAGTTTAGGGTTAGGGTAAGTGTAAGGGTAAGGGTAAGGGTAAGTGTTAAATTTAGGGTTAGGGTTAGGGTAAGGGTTAGTGTTAGGGTTAGGGTAAGAGTAAGGTTTAGGGTTAGGGTTAGGGTTAGGTTAGGTTTAGCGTTAGGGTAAGCGTAAGGGTTAGGGTTAGGGTTAGGTTTAGGGTTAGAGTTAGGGTTAGGGTTAGCGTAAGGGTAAGGGTTAGGGTTAGGCTTAGGGTTAAGGTAAGTGTTAGGGTTAGGGTTAGGTTTAGGGTTAGGGTTAGGGTAATGTTAAGGATTAGGGTTAGGTTTAGGGTTAGGGTTAGGATAAGGGTTAGGGTTAGGGTTAATGTTAGGGTTAGAGTTACGGTTAGGGTTAGGGTTAGGGTAAGGGTATGTGTTAGGGTTAGGTTTAGGGTTAAGGTTACGGTTAGAGTTAGCGTTAGGGTCTGTGTAAGGGTTAGGGTTAGGGATAGGTTTAGGGTTAGAATTAGGTTTAGGGTTAGGGTAAGGGTAAGGGTTAGGGTTAGGCTTAGGGTTAAGGTAAGGGTTAGGGTTAGGGTTAGGTTTAGGGTTAGGGTTAGGGTAATGGTAAGGTTTAGGATTAGGGTTAGGGTTAGGTTTAGGGTAGGGTTTAGTGTAAGGGTAAGTGTTAGTGTTAGGGTAAGGTTTAGGATAAGGGTAAGGATTAGGGTTAGGTTTAGGGTTAGGGTTAGAGGTTAGGGTTAGGGTTATGGTTAGGGTGAGGGTTAGGTTTAGGGTTAGGGTTAGGATAAGGGTAAGGGTTAGGCTTAGGGTTAGGGTTAGGATTAGTGTTAGGTTTAGAGTTAGCGTTAGGGTAAGGGCAAGGTTTAGGGTTAGGGTTGGGGTTAAGCTTAGGGTTAGGATTAGGGTTAGGGTTAGGGTTAAGGTTAGGGTTAGGGTTAGGGTGAGGTTTAGTGTAAGGGTTAGGGTTAGAGTTTGGGTAAGGGTTAGGGTTAGAGTTAGGTTTAGAGTTAGGTTTAGGGTTAGGGTTAGGGGTTAGGCTTAGGGTTAGGGTAATGGTTAAGGTTAGGGTTAGGTTTAGTTTAAGGGTTAGGGTTAGGGTTAGGGTAAGGGAAAGGTTTAGTGTTAGGGTAAGATTTAGGATTAGGTTTAGGGTTAGGGATATGGTTATGGTAAGGGTAAGGGTTAGGGTTAGGATTCGGGTTAAGGTTAGGGTAAAGTTTAGGGTTAGGATTAGGGATAGGTTTAGGGTTTGGGATAGGGTAAGGGTCAGGGTTAGGGTTAGGTTTAGGGTTAGGGTTGGGGTTAAGATTAGGTTTAGGTTTAGGGTATGTTTAAGGATTAGGTTTAGGGTTAGGGTTAGGGTAATGCTTAGGGTTAGGGTTAGGGTTAGGATTAGGTTTAGGTTTAGGGTTAGGGTTAGGGTTAGGGATGGGTGAGGTTAAGGTTACGTGTTAGGGTTAGGGTAAGGGTTAGGCTTAGGGTTAGGGTTACTGGAAGTGTTAGGGTTAGGTTAAGGGTTACTGTTAGGGTTAGGGTAAGGGTAAGTGTTAGGGTTAAAGTTAGGGTCAGGGTTAGGTTTAGGGTTAGAGTTAGGGTAAGGGTAAGGGTTAGGTTTAGGGTTAGGGTTAGGGTTAGGGTAAGGGTAAGTGTTAGTGTGAGTATTAGGTTTAGGGGTGGAGTAAAGGTTAGGGTTAGGGTTAGGGTAAGGGTAAGGGTTAGGGTTAATTTTAGGTTTAAGGTAAGGTTAGGGTTAGGGTTAGGGTACGGTTAGGGTTAGGGTAAGGGTAAGTGTAGGGTTAGGTTTATGGTTAGGGTTAGGGTAAGGTTTAGGGTTAGGGTTAGTGTTAGGGTTAGGGTTACGGTTAGGGTTAGAGTTAGGGTTAGGGTTAGGGTTAGGGTAAGTTTTAGGGATAGAGTTAGGTTAAGGGTTATGGTTAGGGTTAGGGTTAGGGTTAGAGTAAGGTTTAGGGTTAGGGTTAGGGGTTAGGCTTAGGGTTAGGGTTAGGGTAAGGGTTAGGGTTAGGGTAAGGGTTAGGGTTAGTGTTAGGTTTAGTTTAATGGTTAGGTTTTGGGTTAGGGTAAGGGTAAGATTTGGGGTTAGGGTAAGATTTAGGGTTAGGTTTAGAGTTAGGGTTATGGTTAGGGTAAGGGTAAGGGTTAGGGTTAGGATTAGGGTTAGGGTTAGGGTAAAGATTAAGGTTAAGGTTAGGGTTAGGTTCAGGGTTAGGGATAGGGTAAGGATAAGGGTTAGGGTTAGGGTTAGGTTTAGGGTTGGGGTTAAGGTTAGGTTTAGGTTTTGGGTATGTTTAAGGATTAGGGTAGGGTTAGGGTTAGGGTTATGCTTAGGGTTAGGGTGAGGGTTAGGGTAAGGGTAAGTGTTAGGGTTAGGTTTAGGGTTAGGGTAAGTGTTAGGGTTAGGGTTATGGTTAGGGTTAGGATAAAGTTTAGGGTAAGGGTTAGGGTTAGGTTTAGGCTTTGGGTTAAGTTTGAGGTTAGGGTTAGGTTTAGGGTTAGGTTAAAGGTTAGGGTTAGGTTTAGGGTAAGGGATAGGGTAAGGGTGAGTGTTAAGGTTAGGGTTATGGTAAGGGTGAGGGTTAGGTTTAGGGTTAAGATTGAGGTTAGGATTAGGGTTAGAGTAAGAGTTAGGGTTAGGGTTAGGGAAAGGGTTAGGGTTAGGGTTAGGGTTAGGGTTAGAGTTACGGTTAGGGTAAGGGTAAGGGTTAGGGTTAAGATAAGGGTAAGGTTAAGGTTAGGGTTAGGGTTATGTTTAGGTTAAGGGTATGTGTTAGGGTTAGGATTAGGTTTAGGGTAAGGGTTAGGGTTATTGTTAGGGTTAGGGTTAGGATTAGGTTTAGGGTTAGGGTAATGGTTAGGGTTAGGGTTAGTTTTAGGGTTCGGGATAGGGTAAGGGTAAGGGTTAGGGTTAGGGTTAGGTTTAGGGTTGGGGTTAAGGTTAGGGTTAGGGTTAGGGTTAGGGTTAGGGTAAGGGTTAGGGTTAGAGTTAGGGTTAGGGTAAGGGTAAGGGTAAGGGTTAAAGTTAGGGTTAGGTTTAGGGTAAGGGTTAGTGTTAGGGTTAGGGTAAGGGTAAGGTTTAGGGTTAGGGTTAGGGTTAGGGTTAGGTTTAGAGTTAGGGTAAGCGTAAGGGTTATTGTTAGGGTTAGGTTTAGGGTTAGAGTTAGGGTTAGGGTTAGGGTAATGGTAAGGTTTAAGGTTAGGGTTAGGGTTAAGGTAAGGGTTAGGGTTAGGGTTAGGTATAGGGTTAATGTTAGGTTAAGGGTAAGGGTTGGGGTTAGGTTTAGGGTTAGGGTTAGGGTAAGGGTTAGGGTTAGGGTTAGTGTTAGGGTTAGGGTTACGGTTAGGGTTAGGGTTAGGGTAAGGGTATGTGTTAGGGTTAGAGTTAGGGTTAGGGTTACGGTTAGAGTTAGCATTAGGGTAAGCGTAAGGGTTAGGGTTAGGGTTAGGATTAAGGTAAGGGTAAGGGTTAGGGTTAGGGTTAGGGTTAGGGTTAGGTTTAGGGGTAGGGTAAGGGTAAGGGTTAGGGTTAGGGTTAGGGTTAGGGTTAGCGTTAGGGTTAGGGTTAGTGTTAGTTTTAGGGTTAGGGTTAGGGTAAGGGCAAGGGTTAGTATTATGGTTATGGTTAGGGTTAAGATTAGAGTTAGGGTTCGGGTTAGGGTTAGGGTAAGAATTAGGGTTAGAGTTAGGTTAAGGGTTATGGTTAGGGTTAGGGTTAGGGTTAGAGTAAGGTATAGGGTTAGGGTTAGGGGTTAGGCTTAGGGTTAGGGTAACGGTAAGGGTTAGGGTTAGGGTTAGGCTTAGTTTAAGGGTTAGGGTTTGGGTTAGGGTAAGAGTAAGATTTAGGGTTAGGGTAAGATTTAGAGTTAGGTTTAGGGTTAGTGTTATGGTTAGGGTAACGGTAAGGGTTAGGGTTAGGATTAGGGTTAGAGTTAGGGTAAAGTTTAGGGTTAGGGTTAGGGTTTGGTTTAGGGTTAGGGATAGAGTAAGGGTAAGGGTTAGGGTTAGGGTTAGGTTTAGGGTTGGGGTTAAGGTTAGGTTTAGGGTTAGGGTACATTTAAGGATTAGGGTAGGGTTAGGGTTAGGGTTATGCTTAGGATTAGGGTTAGGGTTAGGATTAGGGTTAGGTTTAGGGTTAGGGTTCGGGTTAGGGTTAGATTTAGGTTAATGTTATGTGTTACGGTTAGTGTTAGGGATAGGCTTAGGGTTACTGGAAGTGTGAGGTTTAGGGTTAGTTTTATGTTAGGGTTAGGTTAAGGGTAAGTGTTAGGGTTAAAGTTAGGGTCAGGGTTAGGGTTAGGGTTAGGGTTAGGGTTAGGGTAAGGGTTAGGTTTAGGGTTAGGGTTAGGTTTAGGGTTAGGGTTAGGGTTAGGGTAAGGATAAATGTTAGAGTTAAGGTTAGGGTTAGGGTTAAGGTTTGGGTGAGGGTAAGGGTTAGGGTTAGGGTTAGGCTTAGGTTTAGTGTTGGGGTTAAGGTTAGGGTTAGGGTTAGGGTAAGGGTAACTGTTAGGTTAGGGTTAGGGTTAGGGTTAAGGTTAGGGTTAGGGTTAGGGTTAGGATAGTTTAAGGGTTAGGGTTAGCTTTAGGGTAAGGGTAAGGGTTAGGGTAAGGGTTAGGGTTAGGGTTAGGGTTAGTTTAAGGGTTAGAGTTAGGTTTAGGGTAAGGGTAAGGGTTAGTGTTAGTGTAAGAGTTAGGGTTAGGATTAGGGTTAAGGTTAGGGTAAATTTTAGGGTTAGGGTTAGGGTTATGTTTAGGGTTCGGGATAGGGTAAGGGTAAGGGTTATGGTTAGGGTTATGGTTAGGTTTATGTTTCGGGTTAGGGTAAGGGAAGTGTCAGGGTTAGGATTAGATTTAGGGTTGAGGTTAAGGTTAGGGTTAGGGTTTGGTTTAGGGTTAGGGATAAGGTAAGGGTAAGGGTTAGGGTTAGGGTTAGGTTTAGGGTTGGGGTTAAGGTTAGTTTTAGGGTTAGGGTACATTTAAGGATTAGGGTAGGGTTAGGGTTAGGGTTATGCTTAGGATTAGGGTTAGGGTTAGGATTAGGGTTAGGTTTAGGGTTAGGGTTAGGGTTAGGGTTAGGTTAATGTTATGTGTTAGGGTTAGTGTTAGGGATAGTATTAGGGTTACTGGAAGTGTGAGGTTTAGTGTTAGGTTTACTGTTAGGGTTAGGTTAAGGGTGAGGGTTAGGGTTAAAGTTAGGGTCAGGGTTACTGTTAGGGTTAGGGTTAGGGTTAGGGTTAGGGTAAGGGTTAGATTTAGGGTTAGGGTTAGGTTTAGGGTTAGGGTTAGGGTAAGGATAAATGTTAGAGTTAAGGTTAGGGTTAGGGTTAGGGTTAAGGTTAGGATGAGGGTAAGGGTAAGGGTTAGTGTTAAATTAGGATAAGGGTTAGGGTAAGGTTTAGGGTTAAGGTTAGGTTAAGGGTTAGGGTTAGGGTTAGGCTTAGGTTTAGTGTTGGGGTTAAGGTTAGGTTTAGGGTTAGGGTAAGGGTAAGGGTTAGGTTAGGGTTAGGGTTAGGGTTAAGGTTAGGGTTAGGGTTAGGGTTAGGATAGTTTAAGGGTTAAGGTTAGCTTTAGGGTAAGGGTAAGGGTTAGGGTAAGGGTTAGGATTAGGGTTAGGGTTAGGGTAAAGATTAAGGTTAAGGTTAGGGTTAGGTTCAGGGTTAGGGATAGGGTAAGGATAAGGGTTAGGGTTAGGGTTAGGTTTAGGGTTGGGGTTAAGGTTAGGTTTAGGTTTTGGGTATGTTTAAGGATTAGGGTAGGGTTAGGGTTAGGGTTATGCTTAGGGTTAGGGTGAGGGTTAGGGTAAGGGTAAGTGTTAGGGTTAGGTTTAGGGTTAGGGTAAGTGTTAGGGTTAGGGTTAGGGTTAGGGTTAGGATAAAGTTTAGGGTAAGGGTTAGGGTTAGGTTTAGGCTTTGGGTTAAGTTTGAGGTTAGGGTTAGGTTTAGGGTTAGGTTAAAGGTTAGGGTTAGGTTTAGGGTAAGGGATAGGGTAAGGGTGAGTGTTAAGGTTAGGGTTATGGTAAGGGTGAGGGTTAGGTTTAGGGTTAAGATTGAGGTTAGGATTAGTGTTAGAGTAAGAGTTAGGGTT
>JANJXV010000462.1:227500-237500 GCA_024803745.1 Megascapheus bottae
TAGAGTTAGGTTTAGGGTTAGGGTTAGGGGTTAGGCTTAGGGTTAGGGTTAGGGTAAGGGTTAGGATTAGGGTTAGGATATTTTAAGAGTTAGGGTTAGATTTAGGGTAAGGGTAAGGTTTAGGGTTAGGGTAAGGGTTAGGGTTAGGGTTAGGGTTAATTTAAGGTTTAGAGTTAGGTTTAGGGTAAGGGTAAAGGTTAGGGTTAGGGTAAGAGGGTTAGGATTAGGGTTAGGGTTAGGGTTAGGGTAAGGGTAAGGGTTAGGGTTAGGATTAGTGTTAGGGTTAAGGTAATGGTTAGGGTTAGGGATAGGGTTAGGGTTAGGGTAAGGGAAAGGGTTAGGGTTAGGGGTAGGATAGTTTAAGGATTAGGGTTCGGTTTAGGGTAAGGGTAAGGGTTAGGGTTAGGGTAAGGGTTAGGGTTAGGGTTAGGGTTAGGTTTAGTTTAAGGGTTAGAGTTAGATTTAGGGTAAGGGTAAGGGTTAGGGTTAGGGTTAGGTTTAGGGTTGGGGTTAAGGTTAGGTTTAGGGTTAGGATACGTTTAAGCATTAGGTTTAGGGTTAGGGTTAGGGTTATGCTTAGGGTTAGGGTTAGGGTTAGGATTAAGGTTAGGTTTAGGTTTAGGGTTAGGGTTAGGGTTAGGGTTAGGTTAAGGTTATGTGTTAGGGTTAGGTTAGGGTTAGGCTTTTGGTTAAGGTTACTGGAAGTGTTAGGTTTAGGGTAAGGGTTACTGTTAGGCTTAGGGAAGGGTAAGGGTTAGGGTTAAAGTTAGGGTCAGGGTTAGGTTTAGGGTTAGGGTTAGGGTAAGGGTAATGGTTAGGGTTAGGTTTAGGGTTAGGGTAAGTTTGAGGGTTAGGTGTAGTGTTAGGGTTAGGTTTAGGGATAGGGTGAGGGTAAGGGTAAGTGTTAGGGTTAGGATTAAGTTTAGGGCTGGGGTTAAGGTTAGGGTTAGGGTTAGGGTAAGGGTAAGGGTTAGGGTTAGGGTTAGGGTTAGGGTAAGGGTAAGTGTTAGGGTTAGGTTTAGGGTTAGGGTTAGGGTTAGGGTCAGGTTTAGGGTTAGGGTTTGTGTTAGGGTTAGGGTTACGGTTAGGGTTAGGGTTAGCGTAAGGGTATGTGATAGGTTTAGTGTTAGGGTTAGGGTTAGAGTTAGCGTTAGGGTAAGCGTAAGGGTTAGGGTTAGGGTTAGGGTTAAGGTAAGGGTAAGGTTTAGGGTTAGGGTTAAGGTTAGGTATAGGGTTTGCGTTAGGGTTAGGTATAGGGTAAGGGTAAGAGTTAGGGGTAGGGTTAGGTTTAGGGTTAGGGTAAGGGTAAGGGATAGGGTTAGGGTTAGGGTTAGGGTAGGGTTTAGTGCAAGGGTAAGTGTTAGTGTTAGGGTTAGGTTTAGGATAAGGGTAAGGATTAGGGTTAGGTTTAGGTTTGCGGTTAGAGGTTAGGGTTAGGGTTATGGTTAGGGTGAGGGTTAGGTTTAGGGTTAGGGTTAGGATAAGGGTAAGGGTTAGGGTTAGGTTTAGGGTTAGTGTTAGGTTTAGGGTTAGGGTTAGGGTAAGGGCAAGGGTTAGGGTTAAGGTTGGGGTTAAGGTTAGGGTTAGGATTAGGGTTAGGGTTAGGGTAAAGGTTAGGTTTAGGGTTAGGGTTAGGGTTAGGGTAAGGGTTAGGGTTAGAATTAGGGAAAGGGTTACGGTTAGTGTTAGGGTTAGGGTTAGAGTTAGGTTTAGGGTTAGGGTTCGGGGTTAGGCTTAGGTTTAGGGTTAGGGTAAGGGTTAGGATTAGGGTTAGTTTTAGTTTAAGGGTTAGTGTTAGGGTTAGGGTATGGGTAACGGTAAGATTTAGTGTTAGGGTAAGATTTAGGGTTAGGTTTAGGGTTAGGGTTATGGTTAGGGTAAGGGTAAGGGTTAGGGTTAGGATTAGAGTTAGGGTTAGGGTAAAGTTTAGGGTTAGGGTTAGTGTTAGTTTTAGGGTTAGGGATAGGGTAAGGGTAAGGGTTAGGGTTAGTTTTAGGGTTAGGTTAAGGTAAATGTTAGAGTTAAGGTTAGGGTTAGGGTTAGGGTTAAGGTTAGGGTGAGGGTAAGGGTAAGGGTTAGGGTTAAGATTAGGATTAGGGTTAGGGTAAGGGTTAGGGTTAGGGTAAGGGTTAGGTTTGGGTTACGGTTCCGTTCAGTGTTGGGGTTAAGTTTAGGGTTAGGGTTAGGGTAAGGGTAAGGGTTAGGTTAGGGTTAGGGTTAGGGTTAAGGTTAGGGTTAGGGTTAGGTTTAGGGTTAGGATTAGGGTTATGGTTAGAGTAATGGTTAGGGTTAGGGTTAGGGTTAGGGTTAGGGTAAGGGTAAGGGTTAGGGTTAGAGTTAGGGTTAGGGTTAGGGTTAGGGTTAGGGTAAGGATTAGAGTTAGGGTTAGGTTAGTTTAAGGGTTAGGGTTAGGTTTAGGGTAAGGGTAAGGGTTAGGGTTAGGGTAAGGGTTAGGGTTAGGGTTAGGGTTAGTTTAAGGGTTAGAGTTAGGTTTAGGGTAAGGGTAAGTGTTAGGGTTAGCGTTAGGGTTAGGGTAAGGGTAAGGGTTAGAGTTAGGGTTAGGATTAGGGTTAGGGTTAGGGTTAGAGTTAGATTTAGGGTTAGGGTTAGGGGTTAGGCTTAGGGTTAGGGTTAGGTTAAGGGATAGGATTAGGGTTAGGATAGTTTAAGGGTTAGGGTTAGGTTTAAGGTAAGGTTAAGGGTTAGGATTAGGGTAAGGGTTAGGGTTAGGGTTAGTTTAAGGGTTAGAGTTAGGTTTAGGGTAAGGGTAAGGGTTAGGGTTAGGGTAAGAGTTAGGGTTAGGATTAGGGTTAGGGTTAGGGTAAAGTTTAGGGTTAGGCTTAGGGTTAGGTTTAGGGTTCGGGATAGGGTAAGGGTAAGGCTTAGGGTTAGGGTTAGGTTTACGGTTGGGGTTAAGGTTACGTTTAGGGTTAGGGTACGTTTAAGGTTTAGGGTTAGGGTTAGGGTTATGCTTAGGGTTAGGGTTAGGGTAGGGTTAGGTTTAGGGTTAGGGTAAGTTTAAGGGTTAGGTTTAGGGTTAGGGTTAGTTTTAGGGTTAGGGTTAGGGTAAGGGTTATGGTTAGGGTTAGGGTTAGGTTAAGGGTATGTGTTAGGGTTAGGGTTAGGGTTAGGGTTAGGGTAGAGTTAGAGTTAGCGTTAGGGTAAGTGTAAGGGTTAGGGTTAGGGTTAGGGTTAAGTAAGGGTAAGGTTTAGTGTTAGGGTTAGGGTTAGGTTTAGGATTAGGGTTAGGGATAGGGTAAGGGTAAGGGTTAGGGTTAGGGTTAGGTTTAGGTTTAGGTTTAAGGTAAGGGTAAGGGTTAGGGTTAGGGTTAGGGGAAGATTTAGGGTTAGTGTAGGGTTTAGTGTAAGGATAAGTGTTAGTGTTAGGGTTAGGTTTAGGATAAGGGTAAGGATTAGGTTTAGGTTTAGGGTTAGAGTTACAGATTAGGGTTAGGGTTATGGTTAGGGTGAGGGTTAGGTTTAGGGTTAGGGTTAGGATAAGTGTAAGGGTTAGGGTTAGGGTTAGTGTTAGGTTTAGGGTTAGGGTTAGCGTAAGGGCAAGGCTTAGGGTTAGGGTTGGGGTTAAGTTTAGGGTTAGGACTAGGGTTAGGGTTAGGGTTAAGCTTAGGGTTAGGGTTAGGGATAGGGGTAGGGTAAGTGTTAGGGTTAGAGTTAGGGCAAGGGTTAGGGTTAGGGTTAGGGTTAGAGTTAGGTTTAGGGTTAGGGTTAGGGGTTAGGCTTAGGGTTAGGGTTAGGGTAAGGGTTAGGGTTAGTGTTAGGTTTAATTTAAGGGTTAGGGTTAGGGTAAGGGTAAGATTTAGGGTTAGGGTAAGATTTAGGGTTAGGTTTAGGGTTAGGGTTAGGGTTAGGGTTAGGGTTAGGGTTAGGGTTAGGATAGGGTAAAGTTTAGGGTTTGGGTTAGGGTTAGGTTTAGGGTTAGGATAGGGTAAGGGTAAGGGTTAGGTTTAGGGTTAGGTTTAGGGTTGGGGTTAAGGTTAGGTTTAGGGTTAGGGTACGTTTAAGGATAAGGGTAGGGTTAGGGTTAGGGTTATGCTTAGGGTTAGGGTTAGGGTTAGGGTAAGGTTATGTGTTAGGGATAGGGTTAGGGTTAGGCTTAGGCTTCTGGTTAATGGAAGTGTTAGGGTTAGGGTTAGGGTTACTGTTAGGGTTAGGGTAAGGGTAAGGGTTAGTGTTAAAGCTAGGGTCAGGGTTATGGTTAGTGTTAAGGTTAGGGTAAGGGTAAGGGTTAGGGTTAGGTTTAGGGTTAGAGTAAGGGTAAGGGTTAGGTTTAGGGTTAGGGTTAGGTTTAGGGTTAGGGTTAGGGTAAGGATAAATGTTATAATTAAGGCTAGGGTTACGGTTAGGGTTAAGGTTAGGGTGAGGGTAAGGGTAATGGTTAGGGTTAAGATTAGGATTAGGGTTAGTGTAAGGGTTAGGGTTAGGGTTAGTGTAAGGGTTAGGGTTAGGGTAGGGTTAGGTTTAGTGTTGGGGTTAAGGTTAGGGTTAGGGTTAGGGTAAGGGTAACGATTAGGTTAGGGTTAGGGTTAAGGTTAGGGTTAGAGTTAGGTTTAGAGTTATAGTTAGGGTAAGGGTAAGGGTTAGGGTTAGAGTTAGGGTTAGGGTTAGGGTTAGGGTTAGGTTTAGAGTTAAGGTTAGGGTTAGGGTTAGGGGTTAGGCTTATGGTTAGGGTTAGGGTAAGGTTTAGGGTTAGGGTTAGGATAGTTTAAGTGTTAGGGTTAGGTTTAGGGTAAGGGTAAGGTTTAGGGTTAGGATAAGGGTTAGGGTTAGGGTTAGGGTTAGTTTAAGGGTTAGAGTTAGGTTTAGGGTAAGGGTAAGGGTTAGGGTTAGGGTTAGGGTTAGTGTAAGGGTAAGGGTTAGAGTTAGGTTTAGGGTTAGGTTTAGGTTTAGGGTTAGAGTTAGGTTTAGGGTTAGGGTTAGGGGTTAGGCTTAGGGTTAGGGTTAGGTTAAGGGTTAGGGTTAGGGTTAGGATAGTTTAAGAGTTAGGGTTAGGTTTAGGGTACGGGTAAGGGTTAGGGTTAGGGTAAGCATTAGAGTTAGGGTTAGGGTTAGGGTTAGGGTAGTTTAAGGGTTAGAGTTAGGTTTAGGGTAAGGGTAAGTGTTAGGGTTAGGGTAAGAGTTAGTGTTAGGATTAGGGTTAGGGTTAGTGTAAAGTTTAGGGTTAGGGTTAGGGTTAGGTTTAGGGTTCAGGATAGGGTAAGGGTAAGAGTTAGGGTTAGGGTTAGGTTTCGGGGTGGGGTTAAGGTTAGGTTTAGGGTTAGGGTACGTTTAAGGATTAGGGTTAGGGTTAGGGTTAGGGTTAGGGTTATGCTTAGGGTTAGGGTTAGGGTTAGGATTAGGGTTAGGTTTAGGGTTAGGGTTAGGGTTAGGGTAAGGGTAAGTGTTAGGTTTAGGATTAGGTTTAGGGTTGGGGTTAAGATTAGGGTTAGGGTTAGGGTAAGGGTAAGGGTTAGGGTTAGGGTTAGGGTTAAGGTAAGGGTTAGGGTTAGGGTTAGGGTTAGGGTAAGGGTAAATGTTAGGGTTAGGGTTAGGTTTAGGGTTAGGTTTAGGGTAAGGGCAAGGGTTAGGGTTAGGGTTAGGGTTAAGGTTAGGGTTAGGATTAGGGTTAGGGTTAGGGTTAGGTTAAGGTTAGGGTTCGGGTTAGTGTTAAGGTTAGGGTAAGGGTTAGGGTTAGAGTTAGGGTAAGGGTTAGGGTTACGGTTAGGGTTAGGGTTAGGTTTAGAGTTAGGTTTAGGTTTAGGGTTAGCGTTTAGGCCTAGGGTTAGGGTTAGGGTAAGGGTTAGGGTTAGGGTTAGGTTTAATTTAAGGGTTAGGGTTAGGGTTAGGGTTAGGGTAAGGGTAAGGGTTAGGGTTAGGGTGAGTGTTAGGTTTAGGGTTAGGGTTAGGGTAAGGGTAAGGGTTAGGGTTAGGGTTAGGTTTAGGTTTAGTGTTAGCTTTAGGGTTACGGTGAGGGTAAGGGCAAGGATTAGGGTTAGGGTTAGGGTTAAGGTTAGTTTTAGGGTTAGGATTAGGGTTAAGGTTATGGTTAGGGTTAGGATTAGGTTTAGGTTAAGTGTGATGGTTAGGGTTAGGGTAAGGGTTAGGGTTAGGGTTATGGTTAGGGTTAGTTTAAGGGTTAGGGTTAGGTTTAGGGTAAGGGTAAGGGTTAAGGTTAGGGTAAGATTTTGGGATAGGTTTAGGTTTAGGGTTAGGGTTAGGATTAGGGTTAGGTTTAGTTTAAGGGTTAGGGTTAAGTTTAGGGTAAGGGTAAGGGTTAGGGTTAGGGTAAGAGTTAGGGTTAGGGTTAGGGTTAGGGTTAGGGTAAGGGTTAGGTTTAGGATTAGGGTTAGGTTTAGGGTAATGGTAAGGGTTAGGTTTAGGGTTAGGTTTAGGGTTAGGTATAGGGTAAGGGTAAGGGTTAGGGTTAGGGTTAGGGTTTGGTTTAGGGTTGGGGTTAAGTTTAGCTTTAGGGTTAGGGTACGTTTAAGGATTAGGGTTAGGGTTAGGATTAGGGTTATGCTTAGGGTTACGGTTAGGGTTAGGATTAGGTTTAGGTTTAGGTTTAGGGTTAGGGTTAGGGTTAGTGTTAGGGTAAGGTTATGTGTTAGGGTTAGGGTTAGGGTTAGGGTAAGTGTTAGGGTTAGGGTTAGGGTTACGGTCAGGGTGACGGTAAGGGTAAGGTTTAGGGTTAATGTTAGGGTTAGGGTTAGGGTTAGGCTTAGGGTTAGAGTAAGGGTAATGGTTAGGGTTAGGTTTAGGGGGAGGGTAAGGGTAAGGGTTAGGTTTAGGGTTAAGGTTAGGTTTAGAGTTAGTGTTAGTGTAAGGGTAAGGGTTAGGGTTAGGGTTAGGGTTAGGGTAAGGTTTAGGGTTAGGGGTTAGGGTTAGTATTAGGGTTAGGTTAAGGGTTAGGGTTAGGGTTAGGATTAGGATAAGGGTTAGGTTTAGGGTAAGGGTAAGTGTTAGGTTTATGGTTAAGGTTAGTGTTAGGGTAAGGGTTAGGGTTAGGGTTAGGTTTAGGTGGTAGTGTTAGGGTTTGGGTTAGGGTTAGGGTTAGGGTTAGAGTAAGGGTAAGGGTTAGGGTTAGGTTTAGGGTTAGAGTAAGGGTAAGAGTTAGGTTTAGGGTTAGGGTTAGGTTTATAGCTAGTGTTAGGGGAAGGGTAAGGGTTAGGGTTAGGGTTATGGTTAGGGTAAGGATTAGGGTTAGGGGATAGGGTTAGTGTTAGGTTTAGGTTAATGGTTAGGGTTAGGGTTAGGGTTAGGATAAGGGTTAGGGTTTAGGGTAAATGTAAGTGTTAGGTTTGGGGTTAGGGTTAGGGTTACGGTCAGGGTGAGGGTAAGGGTAAGGTTTAGGGTTAAAGTTAGGGTCAGGGTTAGGGTTAGGCTTAGGGTTAGAGTAAGGGTAAGGGTTATGGTTAGGTTTAGGGTGAGGGTAAGGGTAAGGGTTAGGTTTAGGGTTAGGGTTAGGGTTAGGGTAAGGGTAAGGGTTAGGTTTAGGATTAGTTTTAGGGTTAGGGTTAGGATAAGGGTAAAGGTTAGGGTTAGGTTTAGGGTTAGGGTTAAGGTTAGGGTTAGGGTTAGGGTTAGCTATAGGGTTATGATTGGGGTAAGGGTAAGGGTTAGGGTTAGGGTTAGGGATAGGTTTAGGGTTAGGGTTTGGGAAAGGACAAGGTTTAGGCTTAGGGTTAAGGTTAGGGTTAGGATTAGGTTTAGGGTTAGGTTAAGGTTAGGGTTAGGTAAGGGTAAGGGTTAGGGTTAGGGTTAGGGTTAGGGTTATGTATTGTGTAACGGTTAAGGTAGGTTAGGTTAAGGGGTAGGGTTAGTGCTAGGTTAGGGTTAGATTTAGGTTAGGGTTAGGTTAAGGGTAACGGTTAGGGTTAGGGTTAGGGTTAGTTTAAGGGTTAGGGTTAGGGTTAGGGTTAGAGTGAGATTTAGTGTTGATTAAGGGTTAGTTATGGTTAGGGTTAGGGTTAGGTTAAGGGTTAGGGTTAGGGTTAGGGTTAGGGAAAAGGTTAGGGTTAGGGTTAGGGTTAGGGTAAGGGTTAGGGTTATGGTTAGGGTTAGGGTAATTGTTAGCCTTAGGGTTATGGTTAGGGTTAGGGTAAGGGTAAGGTTTAGGTTTAGGGTTAGGGTTAAGGTTAGGGTAAAGGTAAGGGTAAGTGTTAGGGTTAGGGTTAGGTTTAGGGTAAGGGTAAGGGTTAGGGTTAAGGTTAGGGTTAGGGTTAGGTTTAGGTTAGGGTTAGGGTTAGGTTTAGCGTTAGGTTAAGTGTAAGGGTTAGGGTTAGGGTTAGTGTTAGGTTTAGGGTTAGAGTTAGCCTTAGGGTTAGGGTAAGGATAAGGGTTAGGGTTAGGGTTAGGATTAGGGTTAGGGTAGGGTTTAGTGTAAGGGTAAGTGTTAGTGTTAGGGTTAGGATTAGGATAATGGTAAGGATTAGGGTTAGGTTTAGGGTTAGGGTTACAAGTTAGGGTTAGGGTTAGGGTAAGGATAAGGGTTAGGGTTAGGGTTAGGATTAGGGTTAGGGTAGGGTTTAGTGTAAGGGTAAGTGTTAGTGTTAGGGTTAGGTTTAGGATAATGGTAAGGGTTAGGGTAAGGGTTAGGGTTAGGGTTAGGATTAGGGTTAGGGTAAGGATAATTGTTAGAGTTAAGGCTAGGGTTAGGATTAGGGTTAAGTTTAGGGTGAGGGTAAGGGTAAGGGTTAGGGTTAAGATTAGGATTAGGTTTTGGGTAAGGGTTAGGGTTAGGGTTAGGGTAAGGGTTAGGGTTAGGGTTAGGGTTAGCTTTAGTGTTGGGGTTAAGGTTAGGTTTAGGGTTAGGGTAAGGGTAACGGTTAGGTTAGGGTTAGGGTTAGGGTTAAAGTTAGGGTTAGGGTTAGGTTTAGGGTTAGGATTAGGGTTATGGTTAGGGTAAGGTTTAGGGTTAGGGTTAGGGTTAGGGTTAGGGTAAGGGTAAGAGTTATGGTTAGAGTTAGGGTTAGGGTTAGGGTTAGGGTTAGGGTAAGGTTATGTGTTAGGGTTAGGGTTAGGGTTAGGCTTACGGTTAGGATTACTGGAAGTGTTAGGGTTAGGGTTAAGATTAGGATAAGGGTTAGGGTAAGGGTTAGGGTTAGGTTTAGGATTAGGGTTAGGTTTAGGGTTAGGGTTAGGATTAGTGTACGGTTAGGGTAAGGTTATGTGTTAGGGTTAGGGTTAGGGTTAGGGTAAGTGTTAGGGTTAGGGTAAGGGTAAGGGTTAGGGTTAAAGTTAGGGTAATTGTTAGCCTTAGGGTTATGGTTAGGGTTAGGGTAAGGGTAAGGTTTAGGTTTAGGGTTAGGGTTAAGGTTAGGGTAAAGGTAAGGGTAAGTGTTAGGGTTAGGGTTAGGTTTAGGGTAAGGGTAAGGGTTAGGGTTAAGGTTAGGGTTAGGGTTAGGTTTAGGTTAGGGTTAGGGTTAGGTTTAGCGTTAGGTTAAGTGTAAGTGTTAGGGTTAGGGTTAGTGTTAGGTTTAGGGTTAGAGTTAGCCTTAGGGTTAGGGTAAGGATAAGGGTTAGGGTTAGGGTTAGGATTAGGGTTAGGGTAGGGTTTAGTGTAAGGGTAAGTGTTAGTGTTAGGGTTAGGATTAGGATAATGGTAAGGATTAGGGTTAGGTTTAGGGTTAGGGTTACAAGTTAGGGTTAGGGTTAGGGTAAGGATAAGGGTTAGGGTTAGGGTTAGGATTAGGGTTAGGGTAGGGTTTAGTGTAAGGGTAAGTGTTAGTGTTAGGGTTAGGTTTAGGATAATGGTAAGGGTTAGGGTAAGGGTTAGGGTTAGGGTTAGGATTAGGGTTAGGGTAAGGATAAATGTTAGAGTTAAGGCTAGGGTTAGGGTTAGGGTTAAGTTTAGGGTGAGGGTAAGGGTAAGGGTTAGGGTTAAGATTAGGATTAGGTTTAGGGTAAGGGTTAGGTTTAGGGTTAGGGTAAGGGTTAGGGTTAGGGTTAGGGTTAGCTTTAGTGTTGGGGTTAAGGTTAGGTTTAGGGTTAGGGTAAGGGTAAC
>JANJXV010000462.1:240000-275000 GCA_024803745.1 Megascapheus bottae
AGGGTTAGGTTAAGGGTTAGGGTTAGGGTTAGGGTTAGGATAACGGTTAGGGTTATGGTAAGTGTAAGTGTTAGGTTTAGGGTTAGGGTTAGGGTTAGGGTTAGGTTTAGGTGGTAGGGTTAGGGTTAGGGCTAGGGTTAGGGTTATGGTTAGGGTAAAGGTGAGAGTTAGGGTTAGGATTAGTTTTAGGGTTAGGGTTAGGGTTAGGGTAAGGGAAAGGATTAGGGTTAAGGTTAGGATTAGGGTTAAGGTTAGGGTTAGGGTTAGGGTTAAGTTTTAGGTTAGGGTTAGGTTTAGGGTTAGGTTAAGGTTAGGGTTAGGGTAATGGTAAGGTTTAGGGTTAGGGTTAGGGTTAAGGTTAGGTTTAGGGTTAGGGTAAGGTTTAGAGTAGGTTAGGGTAAGGTTTAGGGTTAGTGTTAGGTTAGGGTTAGTGTTAGGTTAGGGTTAGGTTAAGGGTAAGGGTTAGGGTTAGGGTTAGTTTAAGGGTTAGGGTTAGGGTTAGGGTTAGAGTGAGATTTAGGGTTGGTTAATGGTAAGGGTTAGGGTTAGGGTTAGGCTTAGGGTTAGGTTAAGGGTTAGGGTTAGGGTTAGGTTTAAGGAAAGGGTTAGGGTTAGGGTTAGGGTTAGGTTAGCGGTTAGGTTTAGGGTTAGGGTTAGGGTAAGTGTTAGCGTTAGGGTTAGGGTTAGGGTTAGGGTAAGGGTAAGGTTTAGGGTTAGGGTTAAAGTTAGGGTAAGGGTAAGGGTAAGTGTTAGGGTTAGGGTTAGGTTTAGGGTAAGGGTAAGGGTAAGGGTTAGGGTTAAGGTTAGGGTTATGGTTAGGTTTAGGGTTAAGGTTAGGGTTAGGGTTAGGGTTAGCGTTAGGGTAAGCGTAAGGGTTAGGGTTAGGGCTAGGGTTAGGGTTAGGGTTAGGGTAAGGGTAAGAGTTAGGGTTAGGATTAGTTTTAGGGTTAGGGTTAGGGTTAGGGTAAGGGAAAGGTTTAGGGTTAAGGTTAGGATAAGGGTTAAGGTTAGGGTTAGGGTTAGGGTTAGGTTTATGGTTAGGGTTAGGGTTAGGGTAAGGGCAAGGTTTAGGCTTAGGGTTAAGGTTAGGGTTAGGGTTAGGTTTAGGGTTAGGTTAAGGTTAGGGTTAGGTTAAGGGTAAGGGTTAGGGTTAGGGTTAAGCTTATGTTTAGTGTAAGGGTTAGGGTTAGGGTAAGCGTTAGGGTAGGTTAGGGTAAGGGTTAGGGTTAGTGTTAGTTTAGGGTTAGAGTTAGGTTAGGGTTAGGTGAAGGGTAAGGATTAGGGTTAGGGTTAAGGTTAGTTTAAGGGTTAGGATTAGGGTTAGAGTGAGATTTAGGGTTGATTATGGGTAAGGGTTATGGTTAGGGTTAGGGTTAGGGTTAGGTTAAGGGGTAGGGTTAGGGTTAGGGTTAGGGAAATGGTTAGGGTTAGGGTTAGGGTTAGGGTAACGGTTAGGCTTAGGGTTAGTGTTTGCGTTAGGGTTAGGGTTAGGGTTAGGTTAAGGGTAAGGTTTAGGTTAAGGGTTAGGGTTAAGGTTAGGTTAAGGGTAAGTGTAAGTGTTAGGGTTAGGGTTAGGTTTAGGGTAAGGGTAAGGTTTAGGGTTAAGGTTAGGGTTAGGGTTAGGTTTAGGGTTAGGGTTAGGGTTAGGTTTAGCGTTAGGGTAAGCGTAAGGGTTAGGATTAGGTTAGGGTTAGGTTTAGGGTTAGAGTTAGCGTTAGGTTTAGGGTAAGGATAAGGGTTAGGTTTAGGGTTAGGGTTAGGGTAGGGTTTAGTGTAATGGTAAGTGTTAGTGTTAGGGTTAGGTGTAGGATAAGGGTAAGGATTAGGGTTAGGTTTAGGGTTAGAGTTACAGGTTAGGGTTAGGGTGTGGGTTAGGTTTTCGGTTAGGTTTAGGATAAGGGTAAGAGTTAGGGTTATGGTTTGTGTTAGGGTTAGTGTTAGGTTTAGGATTAGGGTTAGGGTAAGGGCAAGGTTTAGGGTTAGGTTTAGGGTTAAGTTTAGGGTTAGGGTAAGGGTTAGGGTTAGGGTTAGGGTAAGGGTTAGGGTTAGAGTTAGGGTAAGGGTTAAGGTTAGAGTTAGGGTAAGGGTTAGGGTTAGGGTTATGGTTAGGCTTAAGGTTAGGGTTAGGGTTAGGGTTAGGGTAAGGGTTAGGGTTAGAGTTAGGGTAAGGGTTAGGGTTAGGTTTAGGGCTAGCATTAGGTTTAGGGTTAGGTTAAGGTTAGGTTTAGGGTAAGTGTAGGGTTATGGTTAGAGTTAGGCTTAGGGTTAAGTTTTAGGTTAGGGTTAGGTTTAGGGTTAGGTTAAGGTTAGGGTTAGGGTAATGGTAAGGTTTAGGGTTAGGGTTAGGGTTAAGGTTAGGGTTAGGGTTAGGGTTAGGGTTAGTGTAAGGGTTAGGGTAGGTTAGGGTAAGGTTTAGGGTTAGTGTTAGGTTAGGTTTAGTGTTAGGTTAGGGTTAGGTTAAGGGTAAGGGTTAGGGTTAGGGTTAGTTTAAGGGTTAGTGTTAGGGTTAGGGTTAGAGTGAGATTTAGGGTTGGTTAATGGTAAGGGTTAGGGTTAGGGTTAGGCTTAGGGTTAGGTTAAGGGTTAGGGTTAGGGGTAGAGTTAAGGAAAGGGTTAGGGTTAGGGTTAGGGTTAGGGTAACGGTTAGGTTTAGGGTTAGGGTTAGGGTAAGTGTTAGCGTTAGGGTTAGCGTTAGGGTTAGGGTAAGGGTAAGGTTTAGGGTTAGGGTTAAGGTTAGGGTAAGGGTAAGGGTAAGTGTTAGGGTTAGGGTTAGGTTTAGGGTAAGGGTAAGGGTTAGGGTTAAGGTTAGGGTTAGGGTTAGGTTTAGGGTTAAGGTTAGGGTTAGGGTTAGGGTTAGCGTTAGGGTAAGCGTAAGGGTGAGGGTTAGGGTTAGGGTTAGGTTTAGGGTTAGAGTTAGCGTTAGGGTTATGGTAAGGATAAGGGTTAGGGTTAGGGTAAGGGTTAGGGTTAGGGTTAGGGTTAGTGTTAGGGTTAGTTTAAGGGTTAGGTTTAGGGTTAGGGTTAGGATAAGGGATAGGGTTAGGGTTAGTGTAAGTGTTAGGTTTAGGGTTAGGGTTAGGGTTAGGGTTAGGTTTAGGTGGTAGGGTTAGGGTTAGGGTTAGGGTTAGGGTAAGTGTAAGGGTTAGGGTTAGGGTTAGGATTAGTTTTAGGGTTAGGGTCAGTATAAGGGTTAGGGTTAGGTTTAGGATTAGTTTTAGGGTTAGGGTCAGGGTAAGGATAAGGGTTAGGGTTAGGGTTAGGGTTAGGGTTAAGGTTAGGGTTAGGGTTAGGTTTATGTTTAGGGTTAGGGTTAGGGTAAGGGTAAGGGTTAGGGTTAGGGTTAGGGTTTGGGTTAGGTTTAGGGTTAGGATAAGGCAAGGTTTAGGCTTAGGGTTAAGGTTATGGTTAGGGTTAGGTTTAGAGTTAGGGTTAGGGTTAGGGTTAGGATTCGGTTATGGTTAGGGTTAGGGTAAGGGTAAGGGTTAGGTTTAGGGTTAGGGTTAGGGTTAAGGTTAGGGTTAGGGTTAGGGTTAGGGTTAGTGTAAGGTTTAGGGTAGGTTAGGGTAAGGGTTAGGGTTAGTGTTAGGTTAGGGTTAGAGTTAGGTTAGCGTTAGTTTAAGGGTAAGGGTTAGGGTTAGGGTTAGGGTTAGTTTAAGGGTTATGGTTAGGGTTAGAGTGAGATTTAGGGTTGGTTAAGGGTAAGGGTTATGGTTAGGGTTAGGGTTAGGGTTAGGTTGAGTTTTAGAGATAGGGTTAGGGTTAGGTTAGGGAAAGTGTTAGCGTTAGGGTTAGGGTAAGGGTTAGGGTTAGAGTTAGGGTAAGGTTTAGGGTTAGGGTTAGAGTTAGGTTTAGGGTTAGGGTTAGGTGTTGGGCTTAGGGTTAGGGTTATGGTAAGGGTTACGGTTAGGGTTAGGTTTAGTTTAAGGGTTAGGGTTAGGGTTAGGTTTAGGGTTAGTGTAAGGGTAACGTTTAGGGTTATGGTTAGGGTTAGATTTAGGGCAAGCCTAAGAGTTATGGTTAGGATTAGGGTTAGGGTTAGGCTAAAGTTTAGGGTTAGGGTTAGATTTAGGGTTAGGGATAGGGTAAGGGTAAGGGTTAGGGTTAGGGTTAGGTTTAGGGTTTGGGTTAAGGTTATGTTTAGGGTTACGGTATGTTTAAGGATTAGGGTAGGGTTAGGGTTAGGATTATGCTTAGGGTTAGGGTCAGGGGTAGGATTAGGGTTAGGTTTAGGGTTAGGGTTAGTGTTAGGGTTAGGGTTAGGGTAAGGTTATGTGTTAGGGTTAGGGTTAGGTTTAGGCTTAGGGTTAGGGTTACTGGAAGTGTTAGGGTTAGGGTTAGGGTTACTGTTTGGTTTAGGGTAAGGGTAAGGGTTAGGGTTAAAGTTAGGGTCAGGGTTAGGGTTAGGGTTAGGGTAAGGGTAAGGGTTAGGGTTAGGTTTAGGGTTAGGGTAAGGGTAAGGGTTAGGTTTAGGGTTAGGGTTAGGTTTAGAGTTAGTGTTAGGGTAAAGGTACGGGTTAGGGTTAGGGTTAGGGTTAGGGTAAGGGTTAGGGTTAGAAGTTAGGGTTAGTGTTAGGGTTAGGTTAAGGTTTAGGCTTAGGGTTAGGGTTAGGATAAGGGTTAGAGTTAGGGTAAAGGTAAGTGTTAGGTTTAGGGTTAGGGTTAGGTTTAGGGTAAGGGTTATGTTTAGGGTTAGGTTTAGGTGGTAGGGTTAGGGTTAGGGTTATGGTTAGGGTAAGGGTAAGGGTTATTGTTAGGTTTAGGGTTAAGGTAAGGGTAAGGGTTAGGTTTAGGGTTCGGGTTAGGTTTAGAGTTAGTGTTAGGGTAAGGGTTAGGGTTAGGGTAGGGTTAGGGTAAGGGTTAGGGTTAGGGGTTAGGGTTAGTGTTAGGGTTAGGTTAAGGGTTAGGGTTAGGGTTAGGGTTAGGATAAGGGTTAGGGTTAGGGTAAGGGTAAGTGGTAGTTTTAGGGTTAGGGTTGGGGTTAGGGTAAGGGTTAGGGTAAGGGTAAGAGTTAGGGTTAGGATTAGTTTTAGGGTTAGGGTTAGGGTAAGGGAAAGGATTAGGGTTAAGGTTAGGAATAGGTTTAAGGTTAGGGTTAGGGTTAGGGTTAGTTTTAATGTTAGGGTTAGGGTTCGGGTAAGGGCAAGTTTAGGCTTAGGGTTAAGGTTAGGGTTAGGTTTAGGTTTAGGGTTAGGTTAAGGTTAGGGTTAGGTTAAGGGTAAGGGTTAGGGTTAGGGTTAAGGTTATGTTTAGGGTTAGGGTTAGGGTTAGGGTAAGGGTTAGGGTAGGTTAGGGTAAGGGTTAGGGTTAGTGTTAGGTTAGGGTTAGAGTTAGGTTACGGTTAGGTTAAGGGTAAGGATTAGGGTTAGGGTTAAGGTTAGTTTAAGGGTTAGGGTTAGGGTTAGAGTGAGATTTAGTGTTGATTAAGGGTAAGGGTTATGGTTATGGTTAGGGTTAGGGTTAGGTTAAGGGGAGGGGTTAGGGTTAGGGTTAGGGAAATGGTTAGGTTTAGGGTTAGGGTTAGGGTAACAGTTAGGCTTAGGGTTAGTGTGTTTGCGTTAGGGTTAGGGTTATGGTTTGGGTAAGGTTAAGGGTAAGTGTAAGTGTTAGGTTTAGGGTTAGGTTTAGGGTAAGGGCAAGGTTTAGGGTTAAGGTTAGGGTTAGGGTTAGGTTTAGGGTTAGGGTTAGGGTTAGGGTTAGGCTTAGCCTTAGGGTAAGCGTAAGGGTTAGGATTAGGGTTAGGTTTAGGTTTAAGGTTAGAGTTAGCGTTAGGTTTAGGGTAAGGATAAGGGTTAGGGTTAGGGTTAGGGTTAGGGTAGGGTTTAGTGTAAGGGTAAGTGTTAGTGTTAGGGTTAGGTTTAGGATAAGGGTAAGGAGTAGGGTTAGGTTTAGGGTTAGGGTTACAGGTTAGGGTTAGGGTTATGGTTAGGGTGTGGGTTAGGTTTTCGGTTAGGTTTAGGATAAGCGTAAGGGTGAGGGTTAGGGTTAGTGTTAGGTTTAGGGTTAGGGTTAGGGTAAGGGCAAGGTTTAGGGTTAGGGTTGGGGTTAAGGTTAGGGTTAGGATTAGGGTTAGGGCTAGGGTTAAGGTTAGGGTTAGGGTAAGGGTTAGGTTTAGGGTTAGGGTAAGGGTTAGGGTTACAGTTAGGGTAAGGGTTAGGGTTAGAGTTAAGGTAAGGGTTAGGGTTAGGGTTAGGGTTAAGGTTAGGGTTAGGGTTAGATTTAGGGTTATGGTTAGGGTAAGGGTTAGGGTTAGAGTTAGGGTAAGGGTTAGGGTTAGGTTTAGGGTTAGCATTATGTTTAGGGTTAGGTTAAGGTTAGGTTTAGGGTAAGTGTAGGGTTAGGGTTAGAGTTAGGCTTAGGGTTAAGTTTTAGGTTAGGGTTAGGTTTAGGGTTAGGTTAAGGTTAGGGTTAGGGTAAGGGTAAGGGTTAGGGTTAGGGTTAGGGTTAAGGTTAGGGTTAGGGTTAGGGTTAGGGTTAGAGTAAGGGTTAGGGTAGGTTAGGGTAAGGTTTAGGGTTAGTGTTAAGTTAGGGTTAATGTTAGGTTAGGGTTAGGTTAAGGATAAGGGTTAGGGTTAGGGTTAGTTTAAGGGTTAGGGTTAGGGTTAGGGTTAGATTGAGATTTACGGTTGGTTAATGGTAAGGGTTAGGGTTAGGGTTAGGTTAAGGGTTAGGGTTAGGGTTAGGGTTAAGGAAAGGGTTAGGGTTAGGGTTAGGGTTAGGGTAACGGTTAGGTTTAGGGTTAGGGTTAGGGTAAGTGTTAGCGTTAGGGTTAGGGTTAGGGTTAGGGTTAGGGTAAGGGTAAGGTTTAGGGTTAGGGTTAAGGTTAGGGTAAGGGTAAGGGTAAGTGTTAGGGTTAGGGTTAGGTTTAGGGTAAGGGTAAGGGTTAGGGTTAAGGTTAGGGTTAGGTTTAGGGTTAAGGTTAGGGTTAGGGTTAGCGTTAGGTAAGCGTAAGGTTTAGGGCTAGGGTTAGGGTTAGGTTTAGGCTTAGAGTTAGCGTTAGGGTTAGGGTAAGGATAAGGGTTAGGGTTAGGGTAAGGGTTAGGGTTAGGGTTAGGGTTAGTGTTAGGGTTAGTTTAAAGGTTAGGTTTAGGGTTAGGGTTAGGATAAGGGTTAGGGTTAGGGTTAGTGTAAGTGTTAGGTTTAGGGTTGGGGTTAGCGTTAGGGTTAGGTTTAGGTGGTAGGGTTAGGGTTAGTTTTAGGGTTAGGGTTAGGGTCCGGATAAGGGATAGGGTAGGGTTAGGATTAGTTTGAGGGTTAGGGTCAGGGTAAGGATAAGTGTTAGGGTTAGGGTTAGGGTTAGGGTTAAGGTTAGGGTTAGGTTTAGGGTTAGGTTAAGGGTAAGGGTTAGGGTTAGGGTTAGGGTTTGGGTTAGGTTTAGGGTTAGGATAAGGGCAAGGTTTAGGCTTAGGGTTAAGGTTATGGTTAGGGTTAGGTTTAGGGTTAGGGTTAGGGTTAGGGTTAGGTTAAGGTTAGGGTTAGGGTAAGGGTAAGGGTTAGGTTTAGGGTTAGTGTTAGGGTTAAGGTTATGTGTTAGGGTTAGGGTTAGGGTTAGGCTTAGGGTTAGTTTAAGGGTTAGAGTGAGGTTTAGGGTTAGAGTGAAATTTAGGGTTGGGTAAGGGTAAGGGTTATGGTTAGGGTTAGTGTTAGGGTTAGGGTTAGGGTAAGGTTATGTGTTAGTGTTAGGGTTAGGGTTAGTGTTAGGGTTAGGGTTACTGGAAGTGTTAGGGTTAGGGTTAGGGTTACTGTTTTGGTTAGGGTAAGGGTAAGAGTTAGGGTTAAAGTTAGGGTCAGGTTTAGGGTTAGGGTTAGGGTAAGGGTAAGTGTTAGGGTTACGTTTAGGGTTAGGGTAAGGGTAAGGGTTAGGTTTAGGGTTAGGGTTAGGTTTAGAGTTAGTGTTAGGGTAAGGGTAAGGGTTAGGGTTAGGGTTAGGGTTAGGGTAAGGATTAGGGTTAGGGGTTAGGGTTAGTGTTAGGGCTAGGTAAAGATTTAGGGTTAGGGTTAGGGTTAGGATAAGGGTTAGAGTTATGGTAAGGGTAATTGTTATGTTTAGGGTTAGGGTTAGGTTTAGGGTAAGGGTTATGGTTAGAGTTAGGTTTAGGTGGTAGGGTTAGGGTTAGGGTTAGGGTTAGGGTAAGGGTAAGGGTTATTGTTAGGTTTAGGGTTAAGGTAAGGGTAAGGGTTAGGTTTAGGGTTTGGATTAGGTTTAGAGTTAGTGTTAGGGTAAGGGTAAGGGTTAGGGTTAGGGTTAGGGTAAGGGTTAGGGTTAGGGGTTAGGGTTAGTGTTAGGGTTAGGTTAAGGGTTAGGGTTAGGGATGGGGTTACGATAAGGGTTAGGGTTAGGGTAAGGGTAAGTGTTAGTTTTAGGGTTAGGGTTAGGTTTAGGGTAAGGGTTAGGGTTAGGGTTAGGTTTAGGTGGTAGTGTTAGCATTAGGGCTAGGGTTAAGGTTAGGGTTAAGGTAAGGGTAAGAGTTAGGGTTAGGATTAGTTTTAGGGTTAGGGTTAGGGTAAGGGAAAGGATTAGGGTTAAGGTTAGGATTAGGGTTAAGGTTAGGGTTAGGGTTAGGGTTAGGTTTATGGTTAGGGTTAGGGTTCGGGTAAGGGCGAGTTTTAGGCTTAGGGTTAAGGTTAGGGTTAGGGTTAGGTTTAGGGTGAGGTTAAGGTTAGGGTTAGGTTAAGGGTAAGGGTTAAGGTTAGGGTTAAGGTTATGTTTAGGGTTAGGGTTAGGGTTAGGGTAAGGGTTAGGGTTAGTGTTAGGTTAGGGTTAGAGTTAGGTTAGGGTTAGGTTAAGGGTAAGGATTAGGGTTAGGGTTAAGGTTAGTTTAAGGGTTAGGGTTAGGGTTAGAGTGAGATTTAGGGTTGATTAAGGGTAAGGGTTATGGTTAGGGTTAGGGTTAGGGTTAGGTTAAGGGGTAGGGTTAGTGTTATTGTTAGTTTAAGGGTTAGGTTTAGGGTTAGGGTTAGGATAAGGGTTAGGGTTAGGGTTAGTGTAAGTGTTAGGTTTAGGGTTAGGGTTAGGGTTAGGGTTAGGTTTAGGTGGTAGGGTTAGGGTTAGGGTAAGTGTAAGGGTTAGGGTTAGGGTTAGGATTAGTTTTAGGGTTAGGGTCAGGATACGGTTAGGGTTAGGTTTAGGATTAGTTTTAGGGTTAGGGTCAGGGCAAGGGTAAGGGTTAGGGTTAGAGTTAGGGTTAGGGTTAGGGTTAAGGTTAGGGCTAGGGTTAGGGTTAGGGTTAGGGTTAGGGTAAGGGTAAGGGTTAGGCTTAGGGTTAGGGTTTGGGTTAGGTTTAGGGTTAGGATAAGGGCAAGGTTTAGGCTTAGGGTTAAGGTTATGGTTAGGGTTAGGTTTAGGGTTAGGGTTAGGGTTAGGTTTCGGTTAAGGTTAGGGTTAGGGTAAGGGTAAGGGTTAGGTTTAGGGTTAGGGTTACGGTTAAGGTTAGGGTTAGGGTTAGGGTTAGGGTTAGGGAAGGGTTAGGGTAGGTTAGGGTAAGGGTTAGGGTTAGTGTTAGGTTAGGGTTAGAGTTAGGTTAGCGTTAGTTTAAGGGTAAGGGTTAGGGTTAATGTTAGGGTTAGTTTAAGGGTTAGGGTTAGGGTTAGAGTGAGATTTAGGGTTGGTTAAGGGTAACGGTTATGGTTAGGGTTAGGGTTAGGGTTAGGTTAAGGTTTAGGGATAGGGTTAGGGTTAGGTTAGGGTTAGTGTTAGCGTTAGGGTTAGGGTAAGGGTTAGGGTTAGAGTTAGGGTAAGGTTTAGGTTTAGGGTTAGAGTTAGGGTTAGGGTTAGAGTTAGGTTTAGGATTAGGGTTAGGGGTTAGGCTTAGGGTTAGGGTTAGGGTAAGGGTTATGTTTAGGGTTAGGTTTAGTTTAAGGGTTAGGGTTAGGGTGAGGTTTAGGGTTAGGGTAAGGGTAACGTTTAGGGTTAGGGTTAGGGTTAGAGTTAGGGCAATCATAAGGGTTAGGGTTAGGATTAGGGTTAGGGTTAGGGTAAAGTTTAGGATTAGGGTTAGGTTTAGGGTTAGGGATAGGGTAAGGGTAAGGGTTAGGGTTAGGGATAGGTTTAGGGTTGGGGTTATGTTTAGGTTTAGGGTTACGGTATGTTTAAGGATTAGGGTAGGGTTAGGGTTATGATTATGCTTAGGGTTAGGGTCAGGGGTAGGATTAGGGTTAGGTTTAGGTTTAGGTTTAGTGTTAGGGTTAGGGTTAGGGTAAGGTTATGTGTTAGGGTTAGGGTTAGGCTTAGGTTTAGGGTTACTGGAAGTGTTAGGGTTAGGGTTAGGGTTACTGTTTGGGTTAGGGTAAGGGTAAGGGTTAGGGTTAAAGTTAGGGTCAGGGTTAGGGTTAGGGTTAGGGTAAGGGTAAGGGTTAGGGTTAGGTTTAGGGTTAGGGTAGGGGTAAGGGTTAGGTTTAGGGTTAGGGTTAAGTTTAGAGTTAGTGTTAGGGTAAGGGTACGGGTTAGGGTTAGGGTTAGGGTGAGGGTAAGGGTTAGGTTTAGGTGTTAGGGTTAGGGTAAGGGTAAGTGTTAGGTTTAGGGTTAGGGTTAGGTTTAGGGTAATGGTTATTGTTAGGGTTAGGTTTAGGTGGTAGGGTTAGGGTTAGGGTTATGGTAAGGGTAAGGGTAAGGGTTATTGTTAGGTTTAGGGTTAAGGTAAGGGTAAGGGTTAGGTTTAGGGTTCGGGTTAGGTTTAGAGTTAGTGTTAATGTAAGGGTAAGGGTTAGGGTTAAGGTTAGGGTAAGGGTTAGGGTTAGGGGTTAGGGTTTGTGTTAGGGTTAGGTTAAGGGTTAGGGTTAGGGTTAGGGTTAGGATAAGGGTTAGGGTTAGGGTAAGGGTAAGTGTTAGTTTTAGGGTTAGGGTTATGGTTAGGGTAAGGGTTAGGGTAAGGGGAAGAGTTAGGGTTATGATTAGTTTTAGGGTTAGGGTTAGTTTTATGCTTAGGGTTAGGGTTCGGGTAAGGGCAAGGTTTAGGCTTAGGGTTAAGGTTAGGGTTAGGGTTAGGTTTAGGGTTAGGTTAAGGTTAGGGTTAGGTTAAGGGTAAGGGTTAGGGTTAGGGTTAAGGTTATGTTTAGGGTTAGGGTTAGGGTTAGGGTAAAGGTTAGGGTAGGTTAGGGTAAGGGTTAGGGTTAGTGTTAGGTTAGGGTTAGAGTTAGGTTAGGGTTAGGTTAAGGGTAAGGATTAGGGTTAGGGTTAAGGTTAGTTTAAGGGTTAGGGTTAGGGTTAGAGTGAGATTTAGGGTTGATTAAGGGTAAGGGTTATGGTTATGGTTAGGGTTAGGGTTAGGTTAAGGGGAGGGGTTAGGGTTAGGGTTAGGGAAATGGTTAGGTTTAGGGTTAGGGTTAGGGTAACAGTTAGGCTTAGGGTTAGTGTGTTTGCGTTAGGGTTAGGGTTATGGTTTGGGTAAGGTTAAGGGTAAGTGTAAGTGTTAGGTTTAGGGTTAGGTTTAGGGTAAGGGCAAGGTTTAGGGTTAAGGTTAGGGTTAGGGTTAGGTTTAGGGTTAGGGTTAGGGTTAGGGTTAGGGTTAGGGTTAGGTTTAGCCTTAGGGTAAGCGTAAGGGTTAGGATTAGGGTTAGGTTTAGGTTTAAGGTTAGAGTTAGCGTTAGGTTTAGGGTAAGGATAAGGGTTAGGGTTAGGGTTAGGGTTAGGGTTAGGGTAGGGTTTAGTGTAAGGGTAAGTGTTAGTGTTAGGGTTAGGTTTAGGATAAGGGTAAGGAGTAGGGTTAGGTTTAGGGTTAGGGTTACAGGTTAGGGTTAGGGTTATGGTTAGGGTGTGGGTTAGGTTTTCGGTTAGGTTTAGGATAAGCGTAAAGGTTAGGGTTAGGGTTAGTGTTAGGTTTAGGGTTAGGGTTAGGGTAAGGGCAAGGTTTAGGGTTAGGGTTGGGGTTAAGGTTAGGGTTAGGATTAGGGTTAGGGCTAGGGTTAAGGTTAGGGTTAGGGTAAGGGTTAGGTTTAGGGTTAGGGTAAGGGTTAGGGTTACAGTTAGGGTAAGGGTTAGGGTTAGAGTTAAGGTAAGGGTTAGGGTTAGGGTTAGGGTTAAGGTTAGGGTTAGGGTTAGATTTAGGGTTATGGTTAGGGTAAGGGTTAGGGTTAGAGTTAGGGTAAGGGTTAGGGTTAGGTTTAGGGTTAGCATTATGTTTAGGGTTAGGTTAAGGTTAGGTTTAGGGTAAGTGTAGGGTTGGGTTAGAGTTAGGCTTAGGGTTAAGTTTTAGGTTAGGGTTAGGTTTAGGGTTAGGTTAAGGTTAGGGTTAGGGTAAGGGTAAGGGTTAGGGTTAGGGTTAGGGTTAAGGTTAGGGTTAGGGTTAGGGTTAGGGTTAGAGTAAGGGTTAGGGTAGGTTAGGGTAAGGTTTAGGGTTAGTGTTAAGTTAGGGTTAATGTTAGGTTATGGTTAGGTTAAGGGTAAGGGTTAGGGTTAGGGTTAGTTTAAGGGTTAGGGTTAGGGTTAGGGTTAGATTGAGATTTACGGTTGGTTAATGGTAAGGGTTAGGGTTAGGGATAGGTTAAGGGTTAGGGTTAGGGTTAGGGTTAAGGAAAGGGTTAGGGTTAGGGTAACGGTTAGGTTTAGGGTTAGGGTTAGGGTAAGTGTTAGCGTTAGGGTTAGGGTTAGGGTTAGGGTTAGGGTAAGGGTAAGGTTTAGGGTTAGGGTTAAGGTTAGGGTAAGGGTAAGGGTAAGTGTTAGGGTTAGGGTTAGGTTTAGGGTAAGGGTAAGGGTTAGGGTTAAGGTTAGGGTTAGGTTTAGGGTTAAGGTTAGGGTTAGGGTTAGCGTTAGGTAAGCGTAAGGTTTAGGGCTAGGGTTAGGGTTAGGTTTAGGCTTAGAGTTAGCGTTAGGGTTAGGGTAAGGATAAGGGTTAGGGTTAGGGTAAGGGTTAGGGTTAGGGTTAGGGTTAGTGTTAGGGTTAGTTTAAAGGTTAGGTTTAGGGTTAGGGTTAGGATAAGGGTTAGGGTTAGGGTTAGTGTAAGTGTTAGGTTTAGGGTTGGGGTTAGCGTTAGGGTTAGGTTTAGGTGGTAGGGTTAGGGTTAGTTTTAGGGTTAGGGTTAGGGTCCGGATAAGGGATAGGGTTAGGGTTAGGATTAGTTTGAGGGTTAGGGTCAGGGTAAGGATAAGGGTTAGGGTTAGGGTTAGGGTTAGGGTTAAGGTTAGGGTTAGGTTTAGGGTTAGGTTTAGGGTTAGGGTTAGGTTAAGGGTAAGGGTTAGGGTTAGGGTTAGGGTTTGGGTTAGGTTTAGGGTTAGGATAAGGGCAAGGTTTAGGCTTAGGGTTAAGGTTATGGTTAGGGTTAGGTTTAGGGTTAGGGTTAGGGTTAGGGTTAGGTTAAGGTTAGGGTTAGGGTAAGGGTAAGGGTTAGGTTTAGGGTTAGTGTTAGGGTTAAGGTTATGTGTTAGGGTTAGGGTTAGGGTTAGGCTTAGGGTTAGTTTAAGGTTTAGAGTGAGGTTTAGGGTTAGAGTGAGATTTAGGGTTGGGTAAGGGTAAGGGTTATGGTTAGGGTTAGTGTTAGGGTTAGGGTTAGGGTAAGGTTATGTGTTAGGGTTAGGGTTAGGGTTAGTGTTAGGGTTAGGGTTACTGGAAGTGTTAGGGTTAGGGTTAGGGTTACTGTTTTGGTTAGGGTAAGGGTAAGAGTTAGGGTTAAAGTTAGGGTCAGGTTTAGGGTTAGGGTTAGGGTAAGGGTAAGTGTTAGGGTTACGTTTAGGGTTAGGGTAAGGGTAAGGGTTAGGGTTAGGGTTAGGGTTAGGGTAAGGATTAGGGTTAGGGGTTAGGGTTAGTGTTAGGGTTAGGTAAAGATTTAGGGTTAGGATTAGGGTTAGGATAAGGGTTAGAGTTATGGTAAGGGTAATTGTTATGTTTAGGGTTAGGGTTAGGTTTAGGGTAAGGGTTATGGTTAGAGTTAGGTTTAGGTGGTAGGGTTAGGGTTAGGGTTAGGGTTAGGGTAAGGGTAAGGGTTATTGTTAGGTTTAGGGTTAAGGTAAGGGTAAGGGTTAGGTTTAGGGTTTGGATTAGGTTTAGAGTTAGTGTTAGGGTAAGGGTAAGGGTTAGGGTTAGGGTTAGGGTAAGGGTTAGGGTTAGGGGTTAGGGTTAGTGTTAGGGTTAGGTTAAGGGTTAGGGTTAGGGATAGGGTTACGATAAGGGTTAGGGTTAGGGTAAGGGTAAGTGTTAGTTTTAGGGTTAGGGTTAGGTTTAGGGTAAGGGTTAGGGTTAGGGTTAGGTTTAGGTGGTAGTGTTAGCATTAGGGCTAGGGTTAAGGTTAGGGTTACGGTAAGGGTAAGAGTTAGGGTTAGGATTAGTTTTAGGGTTAGGGTTAGGGTAAGGAAAAGGATTAGGGTTAAGGTTAGGATTAGGGTTAAGGTTAGGGTTAGGGTTAGGGTTAGGTTTATGGTTAGGGTTAGGGTTCGGGTAAGGGCAAGTTTTAGGCTTAGGGTTAAGGTTAGGGTTAGGGTTAGGTTTAGGGTGAGGTTAAGGTTAGGGTTAGGTTAAGGGTAAGGGTTAAGGTTAGGGTTAAGGTTATGTTTAGGGTTAGGGTTAGGGTTAGGGTAAGGGTTAGGGTTAGTGTTAGGTTAGGGTTAGAGTTAGGTTAGGGTTAGGTTAAGGGTAAGGATTAGGGTTAGGGTTAAGGTTAGTTTAAGGGTTAGGGTTAGGGTTAGAGTGAGATTTAGGGTTGATTAAGGGTAAGGGTTATGGTTAGGGTTAGGGTTAGGGTTAGGTTAAGGGGTAGGGTTAGTGTTATTGTTAGTTTAAGGGTTAGGTTTAGGGTTAGGGTTAGGATAAGGGTTAGGGTTAGGGTTAGTGTAAGTGTTAGGTTTAGGGTTAGGGTTAGGGTTAGGGTTAGGTTTAGGTGGTAGGGTTAGGGTTAGGGTAAGTGTAAGGGTTAGGGTTAGGGTTAGGATTAGTTTTAGGGTTAGGGTCAGGATACGGTTAGGGTTAGGTTTAGGATTAGTTTTAGGGTTAGGGTCAGGGCAAGGGTAAGGGTTAGGGTTAGAGTTAGGGTTAGGGTTAGGGTTAAGGTTAGGGCTAGGGTTAGGGTTAGGGTTAGGGTTAGGGTAAGGGTAAGGGTTAGTGTTAGGGTTAGGGTTTGGGTTAGGTTTAGGGTTAGGATAAGGGCAAAGTTTAGGCTTAGGGTTAAGGTTATGGTTAGGGTTAGGTTTAGGGTTAGGGTTAGGGTTAGGTTTCGGTTAAGGTTAGGGTTAGGGTAAGGGTAAGGGTTAGGTTTAGGGTTAGGGTTACGGTTAAGGTTAGGGTTAGGGTTAGGGTTAGGGTTAGGGAAGGGTTAGGGTAGGTTAGGGTAAGGGTTAGGGTTAGTGTTAGGTTAGGGTTAGAGTTAGGTTAGCGTTAGTTTAAGGGTAAGGGTTAGGGTTAATGTTAGGGTTAGTTTAAGGGTTAGGGTTAGGGTTAGAGTGAGATTTAGGGTTGGTTAAGGGTAACGGTTATGGTTAGGGTTAGGGTTAGGGTTAGGTTAAGGTTTAGGGATAGGGTTAGGGTTAGGTTAGGGTTAGTGTTAGCGTTAGGGTTAGGGTAAGGGTTAGGGTTAGAGTTAGGGTAAGGTTTAGGTTTAGGGTTAGAGTTAGGGTTAGGGTTAGAGTTAGGTTTAGGATTAGGGTTAGGGGTTAGGCTTAGGGTTAGGGTTAGGGTAAGGGTTATGTTTAGGGTTAGGTTTAGTTTAAGGGTTAGGGTTAGGGTGAGGTTTAGGGTTAGGGTAAGGGTAACGTTTAGGGTTAGGGTTAGGGTTAGAGTTAGGGCAAGCATAAGGGTTAGGGTTAGGATTAGGGTTAGGGTTAGGGTAAAGTTTAGGATTAGGGTTAGGTTTAGGGTTAGGGATAGGGTAAGGGTAAGGGTTAGGGTTAGGGATAGGTTTAGGGTTGGGGTTATGTTTAGGTTTAGGGTTACGGTATGTTTAAGGATTAGGGTAGGGTTAGGGTTATGATTATGCTTAGGGTTAGGGTCAGGGGTAGGATTAGGGTTAGGTTTAGGTTTAGGCTTAGTGTTAGGGTTAGGGTTAGGGTAAGGTTATGTGTTAGGGTTAGGGTTAGGCTTAGGTTTAGGGTTACTGGAAGTGTTAGGGTTAGGGTTAGGGTTACTGTTTGGGTTAGGGTAAGGGTAACGTTTAGGGTTAAAGTTAGGGTCAGGGTTAGGGTTAGGGTTAGGGTAAGGGTAAGGGTTAGGGTTAGGTTTAGGGTTAGGGTAAGGGTAAGGGTTAGGTTTAGGGTTAGGGTTAAGTTTAGAGTTAGTGTTAGGGTAAGGGTACGGGTTAGGGTTAGGGTTAGGGTTAGGGTAAGGGTTAGGTTTAGGTGTTAGGGTTAGGGTTAGGGTTAGGTTAAAGTTTAGGGTTAGGGTTAGGGTTAGGATAAGGGTTAGAGTTAGGGTAAGGGTAAGTGTTAGGTTTAGGGTTAGGGTTAGGTTTAGGGTAATGGTTATTGTTAGGGTTAGGTTTAGGTGGTAGGGTTAGGGTTAGGGTTATGGTAAGGGTAAGGGTAAGGGTTATTGTTAGGTTTAGGGTTAAGGTAAGGGTAAGGGTTAGGTTTAGGGTTCGGGTTAGGTTTAGAGTTAGTGTTAGGGTAAGGGTAAGGGTTATGGTTAGGGTTAGGGTAAGGGTTAGGGTTAGGGGTTAGGGTTTGTGTTAGGGTTAGGTTAAGGGTTAGGGTTAGGGTTAGGGTTAGGATAAGGGTTAGGGTTAGGGTAAGGATAAGTGTTAGTTTTAGGGTTAGGGTTATGGTTAGGGTAAGGGTTAGGGTAAGGGGAAGAGTTAGGGTTATGATTAGTTTTAGGGTTAGGGTTAGTTTTATGCTTAGGGTTAGGGTTCGGGTAAGGGCAAGGTTTAGGCTTAGGGTTAAGGTTAGGGTTAGGGTTAGGTTTAGGGTTAGGTTAAGGTTAGGGTTAGGTTAAGGGTAAGGGTTAGGGTTAGGGTTAAGGTTATGTTTAGGGTTAGGGTTAGGGTTAGGGTAAAGGTTAGGGTAGGTTAGGGTAAGGGTTAGGGTTAGTGTTAGGTTAGGGTGAGAGTTAGGTTAGGGTTAGGTTAAGGGTAAGGATTAGGGTTAGGTTTAAGGTTAGTTTAAGGGTTAGGGTTAGGGTTAGAGTGAGATTTAGGGTTGATTAAGGGTAAGGGTTATGGTTAGGGTTAGGGTTAGGGTTAGGTTAAGCGGTAGGGTTAGGGTTAGGGTTAGGGAAATGGTTAGGTTTAGGGTTAGGGTTAGGGTAACGGTTAGGCTTAGGGTTAGTGTGTTTGCGTTAGGGTTAAGGTTATGGTTAGGGTAAGGTTAAGGATAAGTGTAAGTGTTAGGGTTAGGGTTAGGTTTAGGGTAAGGGCAAGGTTTAGGGTTAAGGTTAGGGTTAGGGTTACATTTAGGGTTAGAGTTAGGGTTAGGGTTAGGTTTAGCGTTAGGGTAAGCGTAAGGGTTAGGATTAGGGTTAGGGTTAGGTTTAGGGTTAGAGTTAGCGTTAGGTTTAGGGTAAGGATAAGGGTTAGGGTTAGGGTTAGGGTTAGGGTAGGGTTTAGTGTAAGGGTAAGTGTTAGTGTTAGGGTTAGGTGTAGGATAAGGGTAAGGATTAGGGTTAGGTTTAGGGTTAGGGTTACACGTTAGGGTTAGGGTTATGGTTAGGGTGTGGGTTAGGTTTTCAGTTAGGTTTAGGATAAGGGTAAGGGTTAGGGTTAGGGTTTGTGTTAGGGTTAGTGTTAGGTTTAGGGTTAGGGTTAGGGTAAGGGCAAGGTTTAGGGTTAGGGTTGGGGTTAAGGTTAGGTTTAGGATTAGGTTTAGGGTTAGGTTTAAGTTTAGGGTTAGGGTAAGGGTTAGGGTTAGGATTAGGGTAAGGGTTAGGGTTAGAGTTAGGGTAAGGGTTAGGGTTAGAGTTAGGGTAAGGGTTAGGCTTAGGGTTAGGGTTAAGGTTAGGGTTAGGGTTAGATTTAGGGTTAGGTTTAGGGTAAGGGTTAGGGTTAGAGTTAGGGTAAGGATTAGGGTTAGGTTTAGGGTTAGCATTAGGTTTAGGGTTAGGTTAAGGTTAGGTTTAGGGTAAGTGTAGGGTTAGGGTTAGAGTTAGGCTTAGGGTTAAGTTTTAGGTTAGGGTTAGGTTTAGGGTTAGGTTAAGGTTAGGGTTAGGGTAAGGATAAGGGTTAGGGTTAGGGTTAGGGTTAAGGTTAGGGTTAGGGTTAGGGTTAGGGTTAGGGTAAGGGTTAGGGTAGGTTAGGGTAATGTTTAGGGTTAGTGTTAGGTTAGGGTTAGTGTTAGGTTAGGGTTAGGTTAAGGGTAAGGGTTAGGGTTAGGGTTAGTTTAAGGGTTAGGGTTAGGGTCAGGGTTAGATTGAGATTTAGGGTTGGTTAATGGTAAGGGTTAGGGTTAGGGTTAGGTAAAGGGTTAGGGTTAGGGTTAGGGTTAAGGAAAGGGTTAGGGTTAGGGTTAGGGTTAGGGTAACGGTTAGGTTTAGGGTTAGGGTTAGGGTAAGTGTTAGCGTTAGGGTTAGGGTTAGGGTTAGGGTTAGGGTGAGGGTAAGGGTAAGGTTTAGGGTTAGGGTTAAGTTTAGGGTAAGGGTAAGGGTAAGTGTTAGTGTTATGGTTAGGTTTAGGGTAAGGGTAAGGGTTAGGATTAAGGTTAGGGTTAGGTTTAGGGTTAAGGTTAGGGTTAGGGTTAGCGTTAGGGTAAGCGTAAGGGTTAGGGTTAGGGTTAGGGTTAGGTTTAGGGTTAGAGTTAGCGTTAGGGTTAGGGTAAGGATAAGGGTTAGGGTTAGGGTAAGGGTTAGGGTTAGGTTTAGGGTTAGTGTTAGGGTTAGTTTAAGGGTTAGGTTTAGGGTTAGGGTTAGGATAAGGGTTAGGTTTAGGGTTAGTGTAAGTGTTAGGTTTAGGGTTAGGGTTAGCGTTAGGGTTAGGTTTAGGTGGTAGGGTTATTGTTAGGTTTAGGGTTAGGGTAAGTGTAAGGGTTAGGGTTATGGTTAGGATTAGTTTTAGGGTTAGGGTCCGGATAAGGGTTACGGTTAGGGTTAGGATTAGTTTGAGGGTTAGGGTCAGGGTAAGGATAAGGGTTAGGGTTAGGGTTAGGTTTAGGGTTAAGGTTAGGGTTAGGGTTAGGGTTAGGTTTAGGGTTAGGGTTAGGTTAAGGGTAAGGGTTAGGGTTAGGGTTAGGGTTTGGGTTAGGTTTAGGGTTAGGATAAGGGCAAGGTTTAGGCTTAGGGTTAAGGTTATGGTTAGGGTTAGGTTTAGGGTTAGGGTTAGGGTTAGGGTTAGGGTTAGGTTAAGGTTAGGGTTAGGGTAAGGGTAAGGGTTAGGGTTAGGGTTAGGGTTAGGGTTAACGTTAGGGTTAGGGTTAGGGTTAGGGTTAGGGTAAGGGTTAGGGTAGGTTAGGGTAAGGGTTAGGGTTAGTGTTAGGTTAGGGTTAGACTTAGGTTAGCGTTAGGTTAAGGGTAAGGGTTAGGGTTAGGGTTAGTTTAAGGGTTAGGGTTAGGTTTAGGGTTAGAGTGAGATTTAGGGTTGGGTAAGGGTAAGGGTTATGGTTAGGGTTAGGGTTAGGGTTAGTGTTAGGGTTAGGGTTAGGGTTAGGCTTAGGGTTAGGGTTACTGGAAGTGTTAGGGTTAGGGTTAGGGTTAATGTTTTGGTTAGGGTAAGCGTAAGGGTTAGGGTTAAAGTTAGGGTCAGGGTTAGTGTTAGGGGTTAGGGTTAGTGTTAGGGTTAGGTTAAGATTTAGGGTTAGGGTTAGGGTTAGGATAAGGGTTAGAGTTAGGGTAAGGGTAAGTGTTAGGTTTAGGGTTAGGGGTAGGTTTAGGGTAAGGGTTATGGTTAGGGTTAGGTTTAGGTGGTAGGGTTAGGGTTAGGGTTAGGGTAAGGGTAAGGGTTAATGTTAGGTTTATGGTTAAGGTAAGGGTAAGGGTTAGGTTTAGGGTTCGGGTTAGGTTTAGAGTTAGTGTTAGGGTAAGGGTAAGGGTTAGGGTTAAGGTTAGGGTAAGGGTTAGGTTTAGGGGTTAGGGTTAGTGTTAGGGTTAGGTTAAGGGTTAGGGTTAGGGATAGGGTTAGGATAAGGGTTAGGGTTAGGGTAAGGGTAAGTGTTAGTTTTAGGGTTAGGGTTAGGTTTCGGGTAAGGGTTAGGGTAACGGTTAGGGTTAGGTGGTAGGGTTAGCGTTAGGGCTAGGTTTAGGGTTAGGGTTAGGGTAAGGGTAAGAGTTAGTGTTAGGGTTAGGGGTAGGGTAAGGGTAAGGGTTAGGGTTAGCATTAGGGTTAGGTTTAGGGTAATGGTTAGGGTTAGGGTTAGGGTTAGGTTTAGGGTTAGTGATAGGGTAAGGGTAAGGGTTAGGGTTAGGGTTAGGGTTTGGTTTAGGGTTGGGTTTAAGGTTAGGTTTAGGGTTAGGGTACGTTTAAGGATTAGGGTTAGGGTTAGGATTAGGGTTATGCTTAGGGTTAGGGTTAGGGTTAGGGTTAGGATTAGGGTTAGGTTTAGGTTTAGGGTTAGGGTTAGGGTTAGTGTTAGGTAAGGTTATGTGTTAGGGTTAGGGGTAGGGTAAGTGTTAGGGTTAGGGTTAGGGTTAGGGTTACGGTCAGGGTGAGGGTAAGGGTAAGGTTTAGGGTTAAAGCTAGGGTCAGGGTTAGGGTTAGGCTTAGGGTTAGAGTAAGGTTAAGGGTTAGGGTTAGGTTTAGGGTGAGGGTAAGAGTAAGGGTTAGGTTTAGGGTTAGGGTTCGGTTTAGAGTTAGTGTTAGGGTAAGGGTAAGGGTTAGGGTTAGAGTTAGGGTAAGGTTTAGGGTTAGGTGTTAGGGTTAGTATTAGGGTTAGCTTAAGGGTTAGGGTTAGGGTTAGGGTTAGGATTAGGATAAGGGTTAGGTTTAGGTTAAGGGTAAGTGTAAGGTTTATGGTTAAGGTTAGTGTTAGGGTAAGGGTTAGGGTTAGGGTTAGGTTTAGGTGGTAGTGTTAGGGTTTGGTTTAGGGTTAGGGTTAGGGTTAGAGTAAGGGTAAGGGTTAGGGTTAGGTTTAGGGTTAGAGTAAGGGTAAGGGTTAGGTTTAGGGTTAGGGTTAGGTTTAGAGTTAGTGTTAGGGTAAGGGTAAGCTTTAGGGTTAGGGTTAGGGTTAGGGTAAGAGTTAGGGTTAGGGGATAGGGTTAGTGTTAGCGTTAGGTTAATGTTTAGGGTTAGGGTTAGGGTTAGGATAAGGGTTAGGGTTTAGGGTAAGGGTAAGTGTTAGGTTTAGGGTTAGGGTTAGGGTTAGGGTAAGGGTTAGCGTTAGGGTTAGGTTTAGGTGGTAGAGTTAGGGTTAGGGTTGGGTTTAGGGTTAGGGTAAGGGTAAGGGTTAGGGTTAGGATTAGTTTTAGGGTTAGGGTTAGGATAAGGGTAAGGGTTAGGGTTAGGTTTAGAGTTAGAGTTAAGGTTAGGGTTAGGGTTAGGGTTAGGATAAGGGTTAGGGTTAGGGTAAGGGTAAGTGTTAGTTTTAGGGTTAGGGTTATGGGTAGGGTTAGGTTTAGGGTTAGGTTAAGGTTAGCCTTAGGTTAAGGGTAAGGGTTAGGGTTAGGGTTAAGGTTATGTTTAGGGTTAGGGTTAGGGTTAGGGTAAAGGTTAGGGTAGGTTAGGGTAAGGGTTAGGGTAAGGGTAAGAGTTAGGGTTATGATTAGTTTTAGGGTTAGGGTTAGGGTAAGGGAAAGGATTAGGGTTAAGGTTAGGATTAGGGTTAATGTTAGGGTTAGGGTTAGGGTTAGTTTTATGGTTAGGGTTAGGGTTCGGGTAAGGGCAAGGTTTAGGCTTAGGGTTAAGGTTAGGGTTAGGGTTAGGGTTAGGTTTAGGGTTAGGTTAAGGTTAGGGTTAGGTTAAGGGTAAGTGTTAGGGTTAGGGTTAAGGTTATGTTTAGGGTTAGGGTTAGGGTTAGGGTAAAGGTTAGGGTAGGTTAGGGTAAGGGTTAGGGTTAGTGTTAGGTTAGGGTTAGAGTTAGGTTAGGGTTAGGTTAAGGGTAAGGATTAGGGTTAGGGTTAAGGTTAGTTTAAGGGTTAGGGTTAGGGTTAGAGTGAGATTTAGGGTTGATTAAGGGTAAGGGTTATGGTTAGGGTTAGGGTTAGGGTTAGGTTAAGCGGTAGGGTTAGGGTTAGGGTTAGGGAAATGGTTAGGTTTAGGGTTAGGGTTAGGGTAACGGTTAGGCTTAGGGTTAGTGTGTTTGCGTTAGGGTTAGGGTTATGGTTAGGGTAAAGTTAAGGATAAGTGTAAGTGTTAGGGTTAGGGTTAGGTTTAGGGTAAGGGCAAGGTTTAGGGTTAAGGTTAGGGTTAGGGTTACGTTTACGGTTAGAGTTAGGGTTAGGGTTAGGTTTAGCGTTAGGGTAAGCGTAAGGGTTAGGATTAGGGTTAGGGTTAGGTTTAGGGTTAGAGTTAGCGTTAGGTTTAGGGTAAGGATAAGGGTTAGGGTTAGGGTTAGGGTTAGGGTAGGGTTTAGTGTAAGGGTAAGTGTTAGTGTTAGGGTTAGGTTTAGGATAAGGGTAAGGATTAGGGTTAGGTTTAGGGTTAGGGTTACACGTTAGGGTTAGGGATGTGGTTAGGGTGTGGGTTAGGTTTTCAGTTAGGTTTAGGATAAAGGTAAGGGTTAGGGTTAGGGTTTGTGTTAGGGTTAGTGTTAGGTTTAGGGTTAGGGTTAGGGTAAGGGCAAGGTTTAGGGTTAGGGTTGGGGTTAAGGTTAGGTTTAGGATTAGGGTTAGGGTTAGGTATAAGTTTAGGGTTAGGGTAAGGGTTAGGGTTAGCATTAGGGTAAGGGTTAGGGTTAGAGTTAGGGTAAGGGTTAGGGTTAGAGTTAGGGTAAGGGTTAGGGTTAGGGTTAGGGTTAAGTTTAGGGTTAGGGTTAGATTTAGGGTTAGGTTTAGGGTAAGGGTTAGGGTTAGAGTTAGGGTAAGGATTAGGGTTAGGTTTAGGGTTAGCATTAGGTTTAGGGTTAGGTTAAGGTTAGGTTTAGGGTAAGTGTAGGGTTAGGGTTAGAGTTAGGCTTAGGGTTAAGTTTTAGGTTAGGGTTAGGTTTAGGGTTAGGTTAAGGTTAGGGTTAGGGTAAGGATAAGGGTTAGGGTTAGGGTTAGGGTTAAGGTTAGGCTTAGGGTTAGGGTTAGGGTTAGGGTAAGGGTTAGGGTAGGTTAGGGTAAGGTTTAGGGTTAGTGTTAGGTTAGGGTTAGTGTTAGGTTAGGGTTAGGTTAAGGGTAAGGGTTAGGGTTAGGGTTAGTTTAAGGGTTAGGGTTAGGGTTAGGGTTAGATTGAGATTTAGGGTTGGTTAATGGTAAGGGTTAGGGTTAGGTTTAGGTAAAGGGTTAGGGTTAGGGTTAGGGTTAAGGAAAGGGTTAGGGTTAGGGTTAGGGTTAGGGTAACGGTTAGGTTTAGGGTTAGGGTTAGGGTAAGTGTTAGCATTAGGGTTAGGGTTAGGGTGAGGGTAAGGGAAAGGTTTAGGGTTAGGGTTAAGTTTAGGGTAAGGGTAAGGGTAAGTGTTAGTGTTAGGGTTAGGTTTAGGGTAAGGGTAAGGGTTAGGGTTTAAGGTTAGGGTTAGGTTTAGGGTTAAGGTTAGGGTTAGGGTTAGCGTTAGGGTAAGCGTAAGGGTTAGGGTTAGGGCTAGGGTTAGGTTTAGGGTTAGAGTTAGCGTTAGGGTTAGGGTAAGGATAAGGGTTAGGGTTAGGGTAAGGGTTAGGGTTAGGTTTAGGGTTAGTGTTAGGGTTAGTTTAAGGGTTAGGTTTAGGGTTAGGGTTAGGATAAGGGTTAGGGTTAGGGTTAGTGTAAGTGTTAGGTTTAGGGTCAGGGTTAGCGTTAGGGTTAGGTTTAGGTGGTAGGGTTATTGTTAGGTTTAGGGTTAGGGTAAGTGTAAGGGTTAGGGTTAGGGTTAGGATTAGTTTTAGGGTTAGGGTCCGGATAAGGGTTACGGTTAGGGTTAGGATTAGTTTGAGGGTTAGGGTCAGGGTAAGGATAAAGGTTAGGGTTAGGGTTAGGTTTAGGGTTAAGGTTAGGGTTAGGGTTAGGGTTAGGTTTAGGGTTAGGGTTAGGTTAAGGGTAAGGGTTAGGGTTAGGGTTAGGGTTTGGGTTAGGTTTAGAGTTAGGATAAGGGCAAGCTTTAGGCTTAGGGTTAAGGTTATGGTTAGGGTTAGGTTTAGGGTTAGGGTTAGGGTTAGGGTTAGGTTAAGGTTAGGGTTACTGGAAGTGTTAGGGTTAGGGTTAGGGTTACTGTTTGGGTTAGGGTAAGCGTAAGGGTTAGGGTTAAAGTTAGGGTCAGGGTTAGGGTTAGGGGTTAGGGTTAGGGTTAGGGTTAGGGTTAACGTTAGGGTTAGGGTTAGGGTTAGGGTTAGGGTAAGGGTTAGGGTAGGTTAGGGTAAGGGTTAGGGTTAGTGTTAGGTTAGGGTTAGACTTAGGTTAGCGTTAGGTTAAGGGTAAGGGTTAGGGTTAGGGTTAGTTTAAGGGTTAGGGTTAGGTTTAGGGTTAGAGTGAGATTTAGGGTTGGGTAAGGGTAAGGGTTATGGTTAGGGTTAGGGTTAGGGTTAGTGTTAGGGTTAGGGTTAGGGTTAGGCTTAGGGTTAGGGTTACTGGAAGTGTTAGGGTTAGGGTTAGGGTTACTGTTTGGGTTAGGGTAAGCGTAAGGGTTAGGGTTAAAGTTAGGGTCAGGGTTAGGGGTAGGGGTTAGGGTTAGTGTTAGGGTTAGGTTAAGATTTAGGGTTAGGGTTAGGGTTAGGATAAGGGTTAGAGTTAGGGTAAGGGTAAGTGTTAGGTTTAGGGTTAGGGGTAGGTTTAGGGTAAGGGTTATGGTTAGGGTTAGGTTTAGGTGGTAGGGTTAGGGTTAGGGTTAGGGTTAGGGTAAGGGTAAGGGTTAATATTAGGTTTAGGTTTAAGGTAAGGGTAAGGGTTAGGTTTAGGGTTCGGGTTAGGTTTAGAGTTAGTGTTAGGGTAAGGGTAAGGGTTAGGGTTAGGGTTAGGGTAAGGGTTAGGTTTAGGGGTTAGGGTTAGTGTTAGGGTTAGGTTAAGGGTTAGGGTTAGGGATAGGGTTAGGATAAGGGTTAGGGTTAGGGTAAGGGTAAGTGTTAGTTTTAGGGTTAGGGTTAGGTTCGGGTAAGGGTTAGGGTAAGGGTTAGGTTTAGGTGGTAGGGTTAGCGTTAGGGCTAGGTTTAGGGTTAGGGTTAGGGTAAGGGTAAGAGTTAGGGTTAGGGTGAGGGGTAGGGTAAGGGTAAGGGTTAGGGTTAGGATTAGGGTTAGGTTTAGGGTAATGGTTAGGGTTAGGGTTAGGTTTAGGGTTAGTGATAGGGTAAGGGTAAGGGTTAGGGTTAGGGTTAGGGTTTGGTTTAGGGTTGGGTTTAAGGTTAGGTTTAGGGTTAGGGTACGTTTAAGGATTAGGGTTAGGGTTAGGATTAGGGTTATGCTTAGGGTTAGGGTTAGGGTTAGGGTTAGGATTAGGGTTAGGTTTAGGTTTAGGGTTAGGGTTAGGGTTAGTGTTAGGGTAAGGTTATGTGTTAGGGTTAGGGGTAGGGTAAGTGTTAGGGTTAGGGTTAGGGTTAGGGTTACGGTCAGGGTGAGGGTAAGGGTAAGGTTTAGGGTTAAAGCTAGGGTCAGGGTTAGGGTTAGGCTTAGGGTTAGAGTAAGGTTAAGGGTTAGGGTTAGGTTTAGGGTGAGGGTAAGAGTAAGGGTTAGGTTTAGGGTTAGGGTTCGGTTTAGAGTTAGTGTTAGGGTAAGGGTAAGGGTTAGGGTTAGAATTAGGGTAAGGTTTAGGGTTAGGGGTTAGGGTTAGTATTAGGGTTAGCTTAAGGGTTAGGGTTAGGGTTAGGGTTAGGATTAGTATAAGGGTTAGGGTTAGGTTAAGGGTAAGTGTTAGGTTTATGGTTAAGGTTAGTGTTAGGGTAAGGGTTAGGGTTAGGGTTAGGTTTAGGTGGTAGTGTTAGGGTTTGGTTTAGGGTTAGGGTTAGGGTTAGAGTAAGGGTAAGGGTTAGGGTTAGGTTTAGGGTTAGAGTAAGGGTAAGGGTTAGGTTTAGGGTTAGGGTTAGGTTTAGAGTTAGTGTTAGGGTAAGGGTAAGCTTTAGGGTTAGGGTTAGGGTAAGAGTTAGGGTTAGGGGATAGGGTTAGTGTTAGGGTTAGGTTAATGTTTAGGGTTAGGGTTAGGGTTAGGATAAGGGTTAGGGTTTAGGGTAAGGGTAAGTGTTAGGTTTAGGGTTAGGGTTAGGGTTAGGGTAAGGGTTAGGGTTAGGGTTAGGTTTAGGTGGTAGAGTTAGGGTTAGGGTTGGGTTTAGGGTTAGGGTAAGGGTAAGGGTTAGGGTTAGGATTAGTTTTAGGGTTAGGGTTAGGATAAGGGTAAGGGTTAGGGTTAGGTTTAGAGTTAGAGTTAAGGTTAGGGTTAGGGTTAGGGTTAAGTTTAGGGTAAGGCTAAGGGTAAGTGTTAGGGTTAGGGTTAGTTTTAGGGTAAGGGTAAGGGTTAGGGTTAAGGTTAGGCTTAGGGTTAGGTTTAGGGTTAGGGTTAGGGTTAATGTTAGGTTTAGCGTTAGGGAAAGCGTAAGTGTTAGGTTAGGGTTAGGGTTAGGTTTAGGGTTAGAGTTAGCGTTAGGTTTAGGGTAAGTATAAGGGTTAGGGTTAGGGTTAGGGTTGGGTTTAAGGTTAAGGTTAGGGTTAGGGTTAGGGTTAGGTTTAGGGTAAGGTAAGGGTTAGGTTTAGGGTTATGTTTAGGGTTAGGGATTGGGTTAGGGTTAGGGTTTGATAAGGATAAGTGTTAGGGTTACGGTTACGGTTAGGGTTAGGGTAAGGGTTAGGGTTAGGGTTAGAGTTAGGGTTAGGGTTAGGGAAAGGGTAAGTGTTAGGGTTAGGATTAGGTTTAGGGTTGGGGTTAAGGTTAGGGTTAGGTTTAGGGTTACGGTTAGGGTTAGAGTTAGGGTAACGGTATGTGTTCGGGTTAAGTTTAGGGTTAGGGTTAGGGTTAGCTTTAGGATAAGCGTAAGGGTTAGTGTTAGGGTTAGGGTTAAGGTAAGGGCAATGTTAAGGGTTAGGGTTAAGCTTAGGTTTAGGGTTAGGGTTAGGGTTAGGGTTAGGGTAAGGGTAAGGGTTAGGGTTAGGGTTAGGTTGAGGGTTAGGGTAAGGGTAAGGGTTAGGGTTAGGGTTAGGTAAGGGTTAGGGTTAGGGTTAGGGTTAGGGTATGGTTTAGGGTAAGGGTAAGTGTTAGTGTTAGGGTTAGGTTTAGGATAAGGGTAAGGATTAGGGTTAGGTTTAGGGTTAGGTTTAGAGGTTAGGGTTAGCGTTAGGGTTAAGGTGAGGTTTAGGTTTTGGGTTAGGGTTAGGATAAGGGTAAGTGTTAGGGTTAGGGTTAGGATTAGAGTTAGTGTTAGGTTTAGGGTTAGGGTTAGGGTAAGGGCAAGGGTTAGGATTAGGGTTAGGGTTAAGGTTAGGGTTAGGATTAGGGTTACGTTTAGGGTTAAGGTTAGGTTTAGGTTTAGGTTTAGATTTAGGTTTAGGTTTAGGGTCAGGGGTTAGGCCTAGGGTTAGGGTAAGGGTTAGGGTTAGGGTTAGGGTTAGGTTGAGGGTTAGGTTTAGGGTTAGGTTTAGGGTAAGGGTAAGGGCAAGTGTTAGGGTTAGGGTTAGGTTTAGGTTTAGTGTTAGTTTTAGGGTTAGGGTTAGGGTAAGGGCAAGGATTAGGGTTAGGGTTAGGGTTAAAGTTAAGGTTAGGGTTAGGGTTAGGGTAAGGTTAGGGTTAGGGTTAGGGTTAGGGTAAGGGTTAGGGTTAGGGTTAGGGTTAGGGCAAGGATTAGGGTTAGGGTTAGGGTTAAGGTTAGGGTTAGGGTTAGGATTAAGGTTAGGGTTAGGGTTAGGTTTAGGTTAAGGGTAAGGGTTAGGGTTAGGATAAGGGTTAGGGTTAGGGTTAGGGTTAGGGTCAGTTTAAGGGTTAGGGTTAGGTTTAGGGAAAGGGTAAAGTTTAGGGTTAGGGTAAGAGTTAGGTTAGGTTTAGGGTAAGGGTAAGGGTTAGGGTTAGGGTTACGTTTAGGTTTAGTGTTAGTTTTACGGTTAGGGTTAGGGTAAGGGCAAGGATTAGGGTTAGGGTTAGGGTTAAGGTTAGGGTTAGGGTTAGGGTTAGGGTAAGGTTAGGGTTAGGGTTAGGGTTAGGGTAAGGGTTAGGGTTAGGGTTAGGGTTAGGGCAAGGATTAGGGTTAGGGTTAGGGTTAAGGTTAGCGTTAGGGTTAGGATTAAGGTTAGGGTTAGGGTTAGGTTTAGGTTAAGGGTAAGGGTTAGGGTTAGGGTAAGGGTTAGGTTTAGGGTTAGGGTTAGGGTCAGTTTAAGGGTTAGGGTTAGGTTTAGGGAAAGGGTAAGGTTTAGGGTTATGGTAAGAATTAGGTTAGGTTTAGGGTTAGGGTTAGGGTTAAGGTTAGGATTAGGATTAGGGTTAGTTTAAGGGTTAGGGTTAGGTTTAGGGTAAGGGTAAGGGTTATGGTTAGGGTAAGAGTTAGGGTTAGGTTTAGGATTAGGGTTAGGGTTAGGGTAAGGGTAAGGGTTAGGGTTAGGATTCGATTAGGTTTAGGGTAATGGTTAGGTTTAGGGTTAGGTTTAGGTTTAGGGTTAGGGATAGGGTAAGGGTAAGAGTTAGGGTTAGGGTTAGGGTTAGGGTTTGGTTTAGGGTTAGGGTTAAGGTTAGGTTTAGAGTTAGCGTACGTTTAAGGATTAGGGTTAGGTTTAAGGTTAGGGTTATGCTTTGGGTTAAGGGTAGGGTTAGGATTAGGGTTAGGTTTAGGTTTAGGGTTAGGGTTAGGGATAGTGTTAGGGTAAGGTTATGTGTTAGGGTTAGGATTAGGGTTAGGGTTAGGGTAAGGGTAAGGGTAAGGGTTAGGGTTAGGGTAAGAGTTAGGGTTTGGTTTAGGGTTAGGGTTAGGTTTAGGGTAAGGGTAAGGGTAATGGTTAGGATTATGTTTAGGGTTAGGTTAATGGTTAGGTTTAGGGTTAGGGTTAGGTTTACGGTTAGGGTACGTTTAAGGATTAGGATTAGGGTTAGGGTTAGGGTTAGGATGAGGGTTAGGTTTAGGGTTAGGGTTAGGATTAGGGTACAGTTAGGGTAAGGTTATGTGTTAGGGTTAGGGTTAGGGTTAGGGTAAGTGTTAGGATTAGGTTAAGGGTAAGGGTTAGGTTAAAGTTAGGTTCAGGGTTAGGGTTAGGGTTAGGGTTAGGGTAAGGGTAAGGGTTAGCATTTGATTTAGGGTTAGGGTAAGGGTAAGGGTTAGGTTTAGGGTTTGGGTTAGTTTTATGGTTAGTGTTAGGGTAAGGGTAGGGGTTAGGGTTAGGGTTAGGTTTAGGGTAAGGGTTAGGTTTAGGGGTTAGGATTAGTGTTAGGGTTAGGTTAAGGTTTAGGGTTAGGGTTAGGGTTAGGATAAGTGTTAGGGTAGGGTAAGGGTAAGTGTTAGGGTTAGGGTTAGGGTTAGGGTAAGGGTTAGGGTTAGGTTTAGGTTTAGGTGGTAGGTTTAGGGTTAAGATTAGGGGTAGGGTTAGGGTTAGGGTAAGGGTAAGCGTGAGGGTTAGGGTTAGGGTTAGGGTTAGGATTGGTTTTACGGTTAGGGTTAGGGTTAGGGTAAGGGCAAGTGTTAGGCTAAGGGTTAAGGTTAGAGTTAGATTAAGGGTTAGGGTTAGGGTTTAGGGTTAGGGTGAGGGTTAGTGTAAGGGTTAGGGTTAGGTTTAGGTTAAGGGTTAGGGTTAGGGTTAAGTTTAGGGTAAGTGTTAGGGTTAGGGTTAGGGTTAGTGTTAGGGTAAGGGTTAGGGTTAGGGTTAGGGTTAGCGAAAGGGTAAGTGTTAGGGTTAGGGTTAGGGTTAGGGTTAGGGTAAGTGATAGGGTAAGGGTTAGGGTTAGGGATGAGTTTAGGGTTGGGTTTAAGTTTATGGATAGTGTTATTGTAAGGGCAAGGGTTAGGGTTAGGGTTAGCGTTAGGGTAAGTGTTAGGTTAGGGTTAGGGTTAGGTTTAGGGTTAGAGTTAGCGTTAGGTTTAGGGTAAGGATAAGGGTTAGGGTTAGGGTTAGGGTTGGGTTTAAGGTTAAGGTTAGGGTTAGGGTTAGGGTTAGGGTTAGGGTAAGGTAAGGGTTAGGTTTAGGTTTATGTTTAGGGATAGGGATTGGGTTAGGGTTAGGGTTTGATAAGGATAAGTGTTAGGGTTAGGGTTAGGGTTAGGGTTAGGGTAAGGGTTAGGGTTAGGTTTAGAGTTAGGGTTAGGGTTAGGGAAAGGGTAAGTGTTAGGGTTAGGATTAGGTTTAGGGTTGGGGTTAAGGATAGGGTTAGGTTTAGGGTTACGGTTAGGGTTAGAGTTAGGGTAACGGTATGTGTTCGGGTTAGGTTTAGGGTTAGGGTTAGGGTTAGGGTTAGCGTTAGGGTAAGCGTAAGGGTTAGTGTTAGGGTTAGGGTTAAGGTAAGGGCAATGTTGAGGGTTAGGGTTAGGCTTAGGTTTAGCTTTAGGGTTAGGGTTAGGTTTAGGGTAAGGGTAAAGGTTAGGGTTAGGGTTAGGTTGAGGGTTAGGGTAAGGGTAAGGGTTAGGGTTAGGGTTAGGTAAGGGTTAGGGTTAGGGTTAGGGTTGGGGTATGGTTTAGGGTAAGGGTAAGTGTTAGTGTTAGGGTTAGGTTTAGGATAAGGGTAAGGATTAGGGTTAGGTTTAGGTTTAGGGTTAGAGGTTAGGGTTAGCGTTAGGATTAAGGTGAGAGTTAGGTTTTGGGTTAGGGTTAGGATAAGAGTAAGTGTTAGGCTTATGGTTAGGATTAGAGTTATAGTTAGGTTTAGGGTTAGGGTTAGGGTAAGGGCAAGGGTTAGGATTAGGGTTAGGGTTAAGGTTAGGGTTAGTATTATGGTTAGGTTTAGGATTAAGGTTAGGTTTAGGTTTAGGTTTAGGTTTAGAGTTAGGTTTAGGTTTAGGGTCAGGGGTTAGGCCTAGGGATAGGGTAAGGGTTAGGGTTAGGGTTAGGTTGAGGGTTAGGTTTAGGGTTAGGGTTAGGGTAAGGGTAAGGGTTAGGGTTAGGTTTAGGGTTAGGTTTAGGTTTAGTGTTAGCTTTAGGGTTAGGGTTAGGGTAAGGGCAAGGTTTAGGGTTAGGGTTAGGGTTAAGGTTAGGGTTAGGGTTAGGGTTAGGGTAAAGTTAGGGTTAGGGTTAGGGTTAGGGTTAGGGTAAGGGTTAGGGTTAGGGTTAGGGTTAGGGCAAGGATTAGGGTTAGGGTTAGGGTTAAGTTTAGGGTTAGGTTAGGATTAAGGTTAGGGTTAGGGTTAGGTTTAGGTTAAGGGTAAGGGTTAGGGTTAGGGTAAGGGTTAGGGTTAGGGTTAGGGTTAGGGTCAGTTTAAGGGTTAGGGTTAGGTTTAGGGAAAGGGTAAGGTTTAGGGTTAGGGTAAGAGTTAGGTTAGGTTTAGGGTTAGGGTTAGGGTTAGGGTTAGCGTAAGGGTAAGTGTTAGGTTTAGGGTTAGGATTAGGGTTAGGGTAAGTGATAGGGTAAGGGTTAGGGTTAGGGTTGAGTTTAGGGTTGGGTTTAAGTTTATGGTTAGTGTTATTGTAAGGGCAAGGGTTAGGGTTAGGGTTAGCGTTAGGGTAAGTGTTAGGTTAGGGTTAGGGTTAGGTTTAGGGTTAGAGTTAGCGTTAGGTTTAGGGTAAGGATAAGGGTTAGGGTTAGGGTTAGGGTTGGGTTTAATGTTAAGGTTAGGGTTAGGGTTAGGGTTAGGGTTAGGGTAAGGTAAGGGTTAGGTTTAGGGATATGTTTAGGGTTAGGGATTGGGTTAGGGTTAGGGTTTGATAAGGATAAGTGTTAGGGTTAGGGTTAGGGTTAGGGTTAGGGTAAGGGTTAGGGTTAGGTTTAGAGTTAGGGTTAGGGTTAGGGAAAGGGTAAGTGTTAGGGTTAGGATTAGGTTTAGGGTTGGGGTTAAGGTTAGGGTTAGGTTTAGGGTTACGGTTAGGGTTAGAGTTAGGGTAATGGTATGTGTTTGGGTTAGGTTTAGGTTTAGGGTTAGGGTTAGGGTTAGCGTTAGGGTAAGCGTAAGGTTTAGTGTTAGGGTTAGGTTTAAGGTAAGGGCAATGTTGAGGGTTAGGGTTAGGCTTAGGTTTAGGGTTAGGGTTAGGGTTAGGGTAAGGGTAAGGGTTAGGGTTAGGGTTAGGTTGAGGGTTAGGGTAAGGGTAAGGGTTAGGGTTAGGGTTAGGTAAGGGTTAGGGTTAGGGTTAGGGTTAGGGTATGGTTTAGGGTAAGGGTAAGTGTTAGTGTTAGGATTAGGTTTAGGATAAGGGTAAGGATTAGGGTTAGGTTTAGGGTTATGGTTAGAAGTTAGGGTTAGCGTTAGGGTTAAGGTGAGGGTTAGGTTTTGGGTTAGGGTTAGGATAAGGGTAAGTGTTAGGGTTAGGGTTAGGATTAGAGTTAGTGTTAGGTTTAGGGTTAGGGTTAGGGTAAGGGCAAGGGTTAGGATTAGGGTTAGGGTTAAGGTTAGGGTTAGGATTAGGGTTAGGTATAGGGTTAAGGTTAGGTTTAGGTTTAGGTTTAGAGTTAGGTTTAGGTTTAGTGTCAGGTGTTAGGCCTAGGGATAGGGTAAGGGTTAGGGTTAGGGTTAGGTTGAGGGTTAGGTTTAGGGTTAGGGTTAGGGTAAGGGTAAGGGTTAGGGTTAGGGTTAGGGTTAGGTTTAGGTTTAGTGTTAGCTTTAGGGTTAGGGTTAGGGTAAGGGAAGGATTAGGGTTAGGGTTAGGGTTAAGGTTAGGGTTAGGGTTAGGGTTAGGGTAAGGTTAGGGTTAGGGTTAGGGTAAGGGTAAGGGTGAGGTTTAGGGTTAGGGTGAGGGTTAGGTTTAGGATTAGGGTTACGGTAAGGGTAAGGGTAAGGGTTAAGAAAAGGGTAACGGTTAGGGTTAGTGTTAGGGTTAGGGTTAGGGGTTAGGGTTAGGTTTAGGGTACGGGTTAGGTTTAGGGTTAGGGTTAGAGTAAGGGTAAGGGTGAGGGTTAGGGTTAGGCTTACGGTTAGTGGCAGGGTAAGGGTAAGGGTTAGGGTTAAGGTTAGGGTTAGGGTTAGGGTTTAGGGTTAGGGTTAGTGTTAGTGTTAGTGTAAGGGTAAGGGTTAGGGTTAGGGTTAGGTTTAGGGTAAGGGTAAGGGTAGGTTTAATGTTAGGGTTAGGGTTAGGGTGAGGGTTAGGGTTAGTGTTAGGGTTAGGGTAAGGGTAAGAGTTAGGGTTAGGGTTAGGGTTAGGGTTAGGGTTAGTGTAAGGGTAAGTGTTAGGATTAGGGTTAGGGTTAGGGTTAGGGTTAAGTTTAGGGTTGGGGTTAGGGTTAGGGTTAGTTTTAGGATAAGGGTGAGGGTTAGGATTACGGTTAGGGTTAGAGGTTAGGGTTAGGGTTACGGTTAGGGTAAGGGTAAGTGTTAGGGTTAGGGTTAGGGTTAGGTGTAGGTGTTAGGGTTAGGGTTAGGGTTAGGGTAAGAGTTAGGGTTAGGGTTAGGATTAGGGTTAGGTTTAGGGTTAGGGTTAGGGTTAGGGTTAGGGTTAGGTTTTGGATAAGGGTAAGGTTTAGGGTTAGGGTCAGGGTTATGGTTAGGAGTTAGGGTTAGGGTTAGGTTTAGGTTTAGGTTTAGGGTTAGGATAAGGGTAAGGGTTAGGATAAGGCTAACGGTTAGGATTTGGATTAGGGTTAGGGTTAGGGGTTATGGTTAGGGTTAGGATTAGGGTTAGGCTTAGGGTAAGGGTAAGGGTGTGGGTTAGGTTTAGGGTTAGGGTTAGGGTTAGGGTTTGGGTAAGGGTAAGGGATAGGGTTATGGTTAGGCTTAGAGTTAGGGTAATGGTTAGGGTTAGGGTTAGGGTTAGGTTAAGCGTAAGTGTTAGGGTTAGGGTTAGGGTTAGGTTTAGGGTAAGGGTAAGTGTTATGGTTAGGGTTAGGTTTAAGGGTTATGGTTAGGGTTAGGGTTAGGTTTAGGGTTAGGGTAAGGGTAAGTGATAGGGTTATGGTTAGTGTTAGGGTTAGGGTAAGGGTAAGGGTAAGGGTGAGGGTTAGGGTTAGGGTTAGGGTTAGGGTTAGGGCAAGGATTAGGGTTAGGGTTAGGGTTAAGGTTAGGGTAAGGTTAGGATTAAGGTTAGGGTTAGGGTTAGGTTTAGGTTAAGGGTAAGGGTTAGGGTTAGGGTAAGGGTTAGGGTTAGGGTTAGGGTTAGTGTCAGTTTAAGGGTTAGGGTTAGGTTTAGGGAAAGGGTAAGGTTTAGGGTTAGGGTAAGAGTTAGGTTAGGTTTAGGGTTAGGGTTAGGGTTAAGGTTAGGATTAGGGTTAGGGTTAGTTTAAGGGTTAGGGTTAGGTTTAGGGTAAGGGTAAGGGTTATGGTTAGGGAAAGAGTTAGGGTTAGGTTTAGGGTTAGGGTTAAGGTAAGGGTAATGGTTAGGGTTAGGATTCGGTTAGGTTTAGGGTAATGATTAGGTTTAGGGTTAGGGTTAGGTTTAGGGTTAGGGATAGGGTAAGGGTTAGGGTTAGGGTTAGGGTTAGGGTTTGGTTTAGGGTTAGGGTTAAGGTTAGGTTTAGAGTTAGGGTACGTTTAAGGATTAGGGTTAGGTTTTGGGTTAGGGTTATGCTTAGAGTTAGGGGTAGGGTTAGGATTAGGGTTAGGTTTAGGGTTAGGGTTAGGGTTAGGGATAGTGTTAGGGTAAGGTTATGTGTTAGGATTAGGATTAGGGTTAGGGTTAGGGTAAGGGTAAGGGTAAGGGTTAGGGTTAGGGTAAGAGTTAGGGTTTGGTTTAGGGTTAGGGTTAGGTTTAGGGTAAGGGTAAGGGTAATGGTTAGGATTAGGTTTAGGGATAGGGTAATGGTTAGGTTTAGGGTTAGGGTTAGGTTTAGGGTTAGGGTACGTTTAAGGATTAGGATTAGGGTTAGGGTTGGGGTTAGGATTAGGGTTAGGTTTAGGGTTAGGGTTAGGATTAGGGTACGGTTAGGGTAAGGTTATGTGTTAGGTTTAGGGTTAGGGTTAGGGTAAGTGTTAGGATTAGGTTAAGGGTAAGGGTTAGGTTAAAGTTAGGTTCAGGGTTAGGGTTAGGGTTAGGGTTAGGATAAGTGTTAGGGTAGGGTAAGGGTAAGTGTTAGGGTTAGGTTTAGGGTTAGGGTTAGGGTAAGGGTTAGGGTTAGGTTTAGGTTTAGGTGGTAGGTTTAGGGTCAGGATTAGGGG
>JANJXV010000462.1:280000-287500 GCA_024803745.1 Megascapheus bottae
TTAGGTTTAGGGTAAAGGTTAGGGTTAGGGGTTAGGGTTAGTGTTATGGATAGGTTAAGGGTTAGGGTTAGGGCTAGGTTTAGGTTAAGGGTTAGGGTTAGGGTAAGGGTAATTGTTAGGGTTAGGGTTTGGGTTAGGGTTAGGGTAAGGGTTAGGGTTAGGATTATGTTTAGGTGGTAGTGTTAGGGTTAGGGTTAGGGGTAGGGGTAGGGTTAGGGTAAATGTAAGGGTTAGGGTTAGGGTTAGGGTTAGGGTTAGGATTAGTTTTAGGGTTATTGTTAGTGTTAGTGTAAGGGCAAGGGTTAGGCTTAGGGATAAGGTTAGAGTTAGATTAAGGGTTATAGTAAGGGGTTAGGGTTAGGGTTAGGGTTAGTGAAAGGGTTAGGGTTAGGGTTCGGTTTAGGTTAAGGGTTAGGGTTAGGGTTAGGTTTAGGGTAAGTGTTAGGGTTAGGGTTAGGGTTAGGGTTAGGGTTAGGGTAAGGGTTAGGGTTAGGGTTAGGGTTAGGGTAAGGATAAGTGTTAGCCTTAGGGTTAGGTTTAGGGTTAGGGTAAGTGTTAATGTAAGGGTAAGGTTAGGGTTAAGGTCAGGGTTAGGTTTAGGTGGTTGGGTTAGGGTTAGGGTTAGGGGTATGGTTAGGGTTAGGGTAAGCGTAAGGGTTAGGGTTAGGGTTAGGGTTAGTATTATGGTTAGAGTTAGCGTTAGGGTTAGGGTAAGGATAAGGGTTAGGTTTAGGGTTAGGGTTAGGGTAAGTGTAAGGGTTAGGTTTAGGGTTATGTTTAGGTTTAGGATTAGGGTTAGGGTAAGGGAAATGGTTAGGGTTAGGTTTAGGGTTAGGTTTAGGGTAAGTGTAAGGGTTAGGTTTAGGGTTATGGTTAGGGTTAGGGATTGGGTTAGGGTTAGGGTTTGGGTATGGATAAGTGTTAGGGTTAGGGTTAGGGTTAGGGTTACGTTTAGGGTTAAGGTTAGGGTTAGGGTGAGGGTGAGGGTAAGGTTTAGGGTTAGGTTTAGGTTTAGGGTTAGGGTAAGGGTTAGGGTTAGGTTTAGGGTAAGGGTAAGTGTTAGGGTTAGGATTAGGTTTAGGTTTAGGGTTAAGGTTAGGGTTAGGATTAGGGTTACGGTTAAGGTTAGGGTAACAGTATGTGTTCGGGTTAGGGTTAGGGTTAGGGTTAGGGTTAGCGTTAGGGTAAGCGTAAGGGTTAGTGTTAGGTTAGGGTTAAGGTAAGGGTAAGGTTTAGGGTTAGGTTTAGGTTAAGGGTTAGGGTTAGGGTTAGGTTTAGGGTAAGTGTTAGGGTTAGGGTTAGGGTTAGTGTTAGGGTAAGGGTTAGGGTTAGGGTTAGGTTTAGGGTAAGTGTTAGGGTTAGGGTTAGTGTTAGGGTTAGTGTTAGGGTAAGGGTTAGGTTAGGGTTAGGGTTAGCGTAAGGGTAAGTGTTAGGGTTAGGGTTAGGGTTAGGGTTAGGGTAAGTGGTAGGGTAAGGGTTAGGGTTAGGGTTAAGTTTAGGGTTGGGGTTAAGTTTATGGTTAGTGTTATTGTAAGGGCAAGGGTTAGGTTTAGGGTTAGCGTTAGGGTAAGTGTTAGGGTTAGTGTTAGGGTTAGGGTTAGGGTAAGGATTAGGGTTATGGTTATGGTTAGGGTTAGTGTCAGGTTTAGGGTTAGGTTTAGGGTAAGGGCAAGGGTAAGTGTTAGGGTTAGTGTTAGGGTTAGGGTTAGGATTAGGGTTAGGGTTAGGTTAAGGTTAGGGTTATGGTTAAGGTTAGGGTAAGGGTTAGGTTTAGAGTTAGGTTTATGTTTAGGTTTAGGGTTTAGGCCTAGGGTTAGGGTTATGGTAAGGGTTAGGGTTAGGTTTAGGTTTAATTTAAGGGTTAGGGTTAGATTTAGGGTAATGGTAAGGGTTAGGGCTAGGGTTAGGTTTAGGTTTAGGGTTAGGGTTAGGGTTAGGTTTAGGGTTAGTGTTAGGGTAAGGGTAAGGGTTAGGGTTAGGGTTAGGTTTAGGGTAAAGGTTAGGGTTAGGGGTTAGGGTTAGTGTTATGGATAGGTTAAGGGTTAGGGTTAGGGCTAGGTTTAGGTTAAGGGTTAGGGTTAGGGTAAGGGTAATTGTTAGGGTTAGGGTTTGGGTTAGGGTTAGGGTAAGGGTTAGGGTTAGGATTATGTTTAGGTGGTAGTGTTAGGGTTAGGGTTAGGGGTAGGGGTAGGGTTAGGGTAAATGTAAGGGTTAGGGTTAGGGTTAGGGTTAGGGTTAGGATTAGTTTTAGGGTTATTGTTAGTGTTAGTGTAAGGGCAAGGGTTAGGCTTAGGGATAAGGTTAGAGTTAGATTAAGGGTTATAGTAAGGGGTTAGGGTTAGGGTTAGGGTTAGTGAAAGGGTTAGGGTTAGGGTTCGGTTTAGGTTAAGGGTTAGGGTTAGGGTTAGGTTTAGGGTAAGTGTTAGGGTTAGGGTTAGGGTTAGGGTTAGGGTTAGGGTAAGGGTTAGGGTTAGGGTTAGGGTTAGGGTAAGGATAAGTGTTAGCCTTAGGGTTAGGTTTAGGGTTAGGGTAAGTGTTAATGTAAGGGTAAGGTTAGGGTTAAGGTCAGGGTTAGGTTTAGGTGGTTGGGTTAGGGTTAGGGTTAGGGGTATGGTTAGGGTTAGGGTAAGCGTAAGGGTTAGGGTTAGGGTTAGGGTTAGTATTATGGTTAGAGTTAGCGTTAGGGTTAGGGTAAGGATAAGGGTTAGGTTTAGGGTTAGGGTTAGGGTAAGTGTAAGGGTTAGGTTTAGGGTTATGTTTAGGTTTAGGATTAGGGTTAGGGTAAGGGAAATGGTTAGGGTTAGGTTTAGGGTTAGGTTTAGGGTAAGTGTAAGGGTTAGGTTTAGGGTTATGGTTAGGGTTAGGGATTGGGTTAGGGTTAGGGTTTGGGTATGGATAAGTGTTAGGGTTAGGGTTAGGGTTAGGGTTACGTTTAGGGTTAAGGTTAGGGTTAGGGTGAGGGTGAGGGTAAGGTTTAGGGTTAGGTTTAGGTTTAGGGTTAGGGTAAGGGTTAGGGTTAGGTTTAGGGTAAGGGTAAGTGTTAGGGTTAGGATTAGGTTTAGGTTTAGGGTTAAGGTTAGGGTTAGGATTAGGGTTACGGTTAAGGTTAGGGTAACAGTATGTGTTCGGGTTAGGGTTAGGGTTAGGGTTAGGGTTAGCGTTAGGGTAAGCGTAAGGGTTAGTGTTAGGTTAGGGTTAAGGTAAGGGTAAGGTTTAGGGTTGGGGTTAGGTTTAGGGTTAGGGTTAGGATTAGGGTTAGGGTTAGGGTAAGGGTAAGGGTTAGGGTTAGGGTTAGGGTTAGGTTTAGGTTTAGGGTAAGGGAAAGGGTTAGGGTTAGGGTTTGGGGAAGTATTAGGGTTAGGGTTAGGGATTAGGGTAGGGTTTAGGGTAAGGGTTAGGGTTAGGGGTTAGGATTAGTGTTAGGGTTAGGTTAAGGGTTAGGGTTAGGGTTAGGGTTAGGATAAGTGTTAGGGTTAGGGTAAGGGTAAGTGTTAGGGTTAGGGTTAGGGTTAGGGTAAGGGTTAGGGTTAGGGTTAGGTTTAGGTGGTAGGTTTAGGGTTAGGATTAGGGGTAGGGTTAGGGTTAGTGTAAGGGTAAGGGTGAGGGTTAGGGTTAGGGTTAGGGTTAGGATTGGTTTTAGGGTTAGGGTTAGGGTTAGGGTAAGTGCAAGGGTTAGGCTAAGGGTTAAGGTTAGAGTTAGATTAAGGGTTAGGGTTAGGGTTTAGGGTTAGGGTTAGGGTTAGTGTAAGGGTTAGGGTTAGGTTTAGGTTAAGGGTAAGGGTTAGGGTTAGGTTTAGGGTAAGTCTTATGGTTAGGGTTAGGGTTAGGGTTAGGGTTACGGTAAGTGGTAGGGTAAGGGTTAGGGTTAGGGGTAAGTTTAGGGTTGGGGTTAAGTTTATGGTTAGTGTTATTGTAAGGGCAAGGGTTAGGGTTAGGGTTAGCGTTAGGGTTAGTGTTAGGGTTAGGGTTAGGGTTATGGTTATGGTTAGGGTTAGTGTCAGGTTTAGGGTTAGGTTTAGGGTAAGGGCAAGGGTAAGTGTTAGGGTTAGTGTTAGGGTTAGGGTTAGGATTAGGGTTAGGGTTAGGTTAAGGTTAGGGTTAGGGTTAAGGTTAGGGTAAGGGTTAGGTTTAGAGTCAGGGTAAGGGATAGGGTTACGGTTAGGGTTAGGGTTAGGTTTAGAGTTAGGTTTAGGTTTAGGTTTAGGGTTTAGGCCTAGGGTTAGGGTTAGGGTAAGGATTAGGGTTAGGGTTAGTGTTTGGTAAGGTTATGTGTTAGGGTTAGGGTTAGGGTTAGGGTTAGGGTAAGGGTAAGGGTTAAGGTTAGGTTTAGGGTTAGAGTAAGGGTAAGGGTTAGGTTTAGGGTTAGGGTTAGGTTTAGGGTTAGGGTTAGGGTAAGGATAAATGTTAGAGTTAAGGTTAGGGATAGGGTTAGGTTTAAGTTTAGGGTGAGGGTAAGGGTAAGGGTTAGGGTTAAGATTAGGATTAGGGTTAGGGTAAGGGTTAGGGTGAGGGTAAGGGTTAGGGTTAGGGTTTGGGTTAGGTTTAGAGTGGGGTTAAGGTTAGGGTTAGGGTTAGGGTAACGGTAAGTATTAGGTTAGGGTTAGAGTTAGGGCTAAGGTTAGGGTTAGGGTTAGGTTTAGGGATAGGATTAGGGTTATGGTTGGGGTAAGGTGTAGGGATACGGTTAGGGTTAGGATTAGGGTAAGGGTAAGGGTTAGGGTTAGAGTTAGGGTCAGGGTTAGGGTTAGGGTTAGGGTTAGGGTTAGAGTTAGGTTTAGGGTTAGGGTTAGGTGTTAGGCTTAGGGTTAGGGTAAGGGTAAGGGTTAGGGTTAGGGTTAGGATTGTTTAAGGGTTAGGGTTAGGTTTAGGGTTAGTTTAAGGGTTAGAGTTAGGTTTAGTGTAAGGCTAAGGGTTAGGGTTAGGGTAAGAGTTAGGGTTAGGTTTAGGGTTAGGGTTAGGGTAAGGGTAAGGGTTAGGGTTAGGATTAGTGTTAGGGTTAGGGTAATGGTTAGGGTTAGGGTTAGGTTTAGGTTAGGGATAGGGCAATAGTAAGGGTTAGGGTTAGGGTTAGGTTTAGGGTTGGGGTTAAGGTTAGGGTTAGGTTTAGGGTTAGGGTTAGGGTACGGGTAAGGGTTATGGTTAGGATTGGGTTTAGGGTTAGGGTTAGGGTTAGGGTTAGGGTTAGGGTTAGGGTTAGGGTTAGGTTTAGGGTTAGATTAGGGTTAGGGCTAGGTTAGGGTAAGGTTATGTGTTAGGGTTAGGTTTAGGGTTAGGGTTAAGGTTAGGGTTAGGATTAGGCTTAAGGTTAGGGTTAAGTTTAGGGTTAGGGTTAGGGTTAGTGTTGGGGTAAGTGTTAGGTTTAGAGTTAGGGTAAGGTTTAGGGTTAGGGTTAGGGTTAGGGTTAGAGTTAGGTTTAGGGTTAGGGTTAGGGTTAGGGGTTAGGCTTAGGGTTAGGGTTAGGTTTAGAGTTAGGGTTAGGGTTAGGGTTAGGGTTAGGCTTAGGTTTAATTTAAGGGTTAGGGTTAGGGTTAGGGTAAGGGTAAGGGTTATGGTTAGGATTAGGTTTAGTGTTTGGTTTAGGGTTAGGGTTAGGTTTAGGGTAAGGGTAAGGGTTATGGTTAGGATTAGGTTTAGGGTTAGGGTCATGGTTAGGTTTAGGTTTAGGGTTAGGTTTAGGGTTAGGGTACGTTTAAGGATTAGGATTAGGATTAGGGTTAGGGTTAAGCTTAGGATTAGGGTTAGGTTTAGGGTTAGGGTTAGGATTAGGGTACGGTTAGGGTAAGGTTATGTGTTAGGGTTAGGGTTAGGGTTAGGGTAAGTGTTAGAATTAGGTTAAGGGTAAGGGTTAGGTTAAAGTTAGGTTCAGGGTTAGGGTTAGGTTTAGGGTTAGGGTAAGGGTAAGGGTTAGCGTTAGATTTAGGGTTAGGGTAAGGGTAAGGTTTAGGTTTAGGGTTTGGGTTAGTTTTATGGTTAGTGTTAGGGTAAGGGTAGGGGTTAGGGTTAGGGTTAGGTTTAGGGTAAGGGTTAGGGTTAAGGGTTAGGATTAGTGTTAGGGTTATGTTAAGGGTTAGGGTTAGGGTTAGGGTTAGGATAAGTGTTAGGGTTAGGGTAAGGGTAAGTGTTAGGGTTAGGGTTAGGGTTTGGGTTAGGGTAAGGGTTAGGGTTAGGGTTAGGTTTAGGTGGTAGGTTTAGGGTTAGGATTCGGGGTAGGGTTAGGGTTAGGGTAAGGGTAAGGGTGAGGGTTAGGGTTAGGGTTAGGGTTAGGATTGGTTTTAGGGTTAGGGTTAGGGTTAGGGTAAGGGCAAGGGTTAGGCTAAGTGTTAAGGTTAGACTTAGATTAAGGGTTAGGGTTAGGGTTTAGGGTTAGGGTTAGGGTTAGTGTAAGGGTTAGGGTTAGGTTTATGTTAAGGGTTAGGGTTACGGTTAGGTTTAGGGTAAGTGTTATGGTTAGGGTTAGGGTTAGTGTTAGGGTAAGGGTTAGTGTTAGGGTTAGGGTTATTGTAAGGGTAAGTGTTAGGGTTATGGTTAGGGTTAGGGTTAGGGTAAGTGGTAGGGTAAGGGTTAGGGTTAGGGTTAAGTTTAGGGTTGGGGTTAAGTTTATGGTTAGTGTTATTGTAAGGGCAAGGTTTAGGGTTAGGGTTAGCGTTAGGGTAAGTGTTAGGGTTAGTGTTAGGGTTAGGGTTAGGTTAAGGTTTAGGGTTATGGTTATGGTTAGGGTTAGTGTCAGGTTTAGGGTTAGGTTTAGGGTAAGGGCAAGGGTAAGTGTTAGGGTTAGTGTTAGGGTTATGGTTAGGATTAGGGTTAGGGTTAGGTTAAGGTTAGGGTTAGGGTTAGGGTTAAGGTTAGGGTAAGGGTTAGGTTTAGAGTCAGGGTAAGGGTTAGGGTTACGGTTAGGGTTAGGGTTAGGTTTAGAGTTAGGTTTATGTTTAGGTTTAGGGTTTAGGCCTAGGGTTAGGGTTAGGGTAAGGGTTAGGGTTAGGGTTAGGTTTAATTTAGGGGTTAGGGTTAGGTTTAGGGCAAGGGTAAGGGTTAGGGTTAGGGTTAGGGTTAGGTTTAGGGTTAGGGTTAGGTTTAGGGTTAGTGTTAGGGTAAGGGTAAGGGTTAGGGTTAGGGTTAGGTTTAGGGTAAGGGTTAGGGTTAGGGTTTAGGGTTAGTGTTATGGTTAGGTTAAGGGTTAGGGTTAGGGCTAGGTTTAGGTTAAGGGTTAGGGTTAGGGTAAGTGTAAGTGTTAGGGTTAGGGTTTGGGTTAGGGTTAGGGTAAGGTTTAGGGTTAGGATTAGGTTTAGGTGGTAGTGTTAGGGTTAGGGTTAGGTGTAGGGGTAGGGTTAGGGTAAGGGTAAGGGTTAGGGTTAGGGTTAGGGTTAGGATTAGTTTTGGGTTATAGTTAGTGTTAGTGTAAGGGCAAGGGTTTGGCTTAGGGATAAGGTTAGAGTTAGATTAAGGGTTATAGTTAGGGGTTAGGGTTAGTGTTAGGGTTAGTGTAAGGGTTAGGGTTAGGGT
>JANJXV010000462.1:295000-347500 GCA_024803745.1 Megascapheus bottae
GGTTTAGGGTAAAGGTAAGGGTTAGGGTTAGGGTTAGGGTTAGGTTTAGGTTTACGGTAAGGGAAAGGGTTAGGGTTAGGGTTAGGGTAAGTATTAGGGTTAGGGTTATGGTTAGGGTAGGGTTTAGGGTAAGGGTAAGTGTTAGTGTTAGGGTTAGGTTTAGGGTAATGGTAAGGATTAGGGTTAGGTTTAGGGTTAGGGTTAGAGGTTAGGGTTAGGGTTAGGGTGAGGGTTAGGTTTTGGGTTAGGGTTAGGATAAGGGTAAGGCTTAGGGTTAGGGTTAGGGTTAGGGTTAGGTTTATTGTTAGGTTTAGGGTTAGGTTTAGGGTAAGGGCAAGGGTTAGAGTTAGGGTTAGGGTTAAGGTTGGGGTTAGGATTAGGGTTAGGGTTAGGGTTAGGTTAAGGTTAGGGTTAGGGTTAGGGTTAAGGTTAGGGTAAGGGTTAGGGTTAGAGTTAGGGTAAGGGTTAGGGTTACTGTTAGGGTTAGGGTTAGGTTTAGAGTTAGGTTTAGGTTTAGGGTTAGGGTTTAGGCCTAGGGTTAGGGTCAGGGTAAGGGTTAGGGTTAGGGTTAGGTTTAATTTAAGGGTTAGGGTTAGGGTTAGGGTAAGGTTAAGGGTTAGGGTTAGGGTGAGGGTAGGTTTAGGGTTAGGGTTAGGGTAAGGGTAAGGGTTAGGGTTAGGGTTAGGTTTAGGTTTAGTGTTAGCTTTAGCGTTAGGGTTAGTGTAAGGGCAAGGATTAGGGTTAGGGTTAGGGTTAAGGTTAGGGTTAGGGTTAGCGTTAGGGTTAAGGTTAGGGTTAGGGTTAGGGTTAGGTTTAGGGTAAGGGTGAGGGTTAGCGTTAGGGTAAGGGTTAGGGTTAGGGTTAGGGTTAGGGTTAGTTTAAGGGTTAGGGTTAGGTTTAGGGTAAGGGTAAGGGTTAGGGTAAGGGTAAGATTTAGGGTTAGGTTTAGGGTTAGGGTTAGGGTTAGGGTTAGGGTTAGGGTTAGAGTAAGGGTAAGGGTTAGGGTAAGATTTAGGGTTAGGTTTAGGGTTAGGGTTAAGGTTAGGGTTAGGGTTATTGTTAGGATTAGGGTTAGGGTTAGTTTAAGGGTTAGGGTTAGGTTTAGGGTAAGGGTAAGGGTTAAGGTTAGGGTAAGAGTTAGTGTTAGGTTTAGGGTTAGGGTTAGGGTTAGGATTAGGGTTAGGTTTAGGGTAATGGTTAGGGTTAGGGTTAGGGTTAGGTTTCGGGTTGGGGATAGGGTAAGGGTAAGGGTTAGGGTTAGGGTTAGGGTTTGGTTTATTGTTGGGGTTAATGTTAGGTTTAGGGTTAGGGTACGTTTAAGGATTAGGGTTAGGGTTAGGATTAGGGTTATGCTTAGGGTTAGGATTAGGGTTAGGGTTAGGATTAGGATTAGGTTTAGGTTTAGGGTTAGGGTTAGGGTTAGTGTTAGGGTAAGGTTATGTGTTAGGGTTAGGGTTAGGGTTAGGGTAAGTGTTAGGGTTAGGGTTAGGGTTAGGGTTACTGTCAGGCTGAGGGTAAGTGTAAGGTTTAGGGTTAAAGTTAGGGTTAGGGTTAGGCTTAGGGTTAGAGTAAGGTTAAGGGTTAGGGTTAGGTTTAGGGTGAGGGTAAGAGTAAGGGTTAGGTTTAGGGTTACGGTTAGGTTTAGAGTTAGTGTTAGGGTAAGGGTAAGGGTTAGGGTTAGGGTTAGTGTTAGGGTAAGGTTTAGGGTTAGGGGTTAGGGTTAGTATTAGGGTTAGGTTAAGGGTTAGGGTTAGGGTTAGGATTAGGATAAGGGTTAGGGTTAGGGTAAGGGTAAGTGTTAGGTTTATGGTTAAGGTTAGTGTTAGGGTAAGGGTTAGGGTTAGGGTTAGGTTTAGGTAGTAGTGTTAGGGTTTGGGTTAGGGTTAGGGTTAGGCTTAGAGTAAGGGTAAGGTTTAGGGTTAGGTTTAGGGTTAGAGTAAGTGTAAGGGTTAGGTTTAGGGTTAGGGTTAGGTTTAGAGTTAGTGTTAGGCTAAGGGTAAGGTTTAGGGTTAGGGTTAGGGTTAGAGTTAGGGTTAGGTTTAGGGTTAGGGTAAGGGTTAGGGTTAGGTTTAGTTTAAGGGTTAGGGTTAGGGTTAGGGTAAGGGTAAGTGTTAGGGTTACGGTAAGAGTTACGGTTTGGTTTAGGGTTAGGGTTAGGTTTAGGGTAAGGGTTAGGGTTAGGATTAGGTTTAGAGTTAGGGTAATGGTTAGGGTTAGGGTTAGGGTTAGGGTTAGGGTTAGGGATAGGGTTAGGGTTAGGTTTAGGGTTGGGGTTAAAGTTAGGTTTAGGGTTAGGGTACGTTTAAGGATTAGGGTTAGGGTTAGGGTTAGGGTTAGGTTAAGGTTATGTGTTAGGGTTAGGGATAGGCTTAGGGTTAGGGTTACTGGAAGTGATAGGATTAGGGTAAGGGTTACTGTTAGGGTTAGGGTAAGGGTTAGGGTTAGGGTTAAAGTTAGGTTCAGGGTCAGGGTTAGGGTTAGGGTTAGGGTAAGGGTAAGGGTTAGGGTTAGGTTTAGGGTTAGGGTAAGTTTAAGGGTTAGGTTTAGGGTTAGGGTTAGGTTTAGGTTTAGGGTTAGGCAAGGATAAGTGTTAGGGTTAGGATTAGGTTTAGGGTTGGGGTTAAGGTTAGGGTTAGGGTTAGGGTAAGGGTAAGGGTTAGGGTTAGGGTTAGGGTTAAGGTAAGGGTTAGGGTTAGGGTTAGGGTTAGGTTTAGGGTAAAGGTAAGTGTTAGGGTTAGGTTTAGGGTTAGGGTTAGGGTAAGGGTTAGGGTTAGGGTTAGTGTTAGGGTTAGGGTTACGGTTAGGGTTAGGGTTAGGGTAAGGGTATGTGTTAGGGTTAGGGTTAGGGTTAAAGTAAGGGTAAGGATTAGGGTTAGAGTTAGGGTTAGGTTTAGGTTTAGGTTTAAGGTTCGGGATAGGGTTAGGGTAAGGGTTAGGGTTAGGGTTAGGTTTAGGGTTAAGGTAAGGGTAAGGGTTAGGTTTAGGGTTAGGGATAGTGTTAGGGTTATGGTTAGGGTTAGGGTTAGGGTAAGGGTATGTGTTAGGGTTAGGGTTAGGGTTAAGGTAAGGGTAAGTTTTAGGGTTAGGGTTAGGTTTAGGTTTAGGGTTAAGTTTAGGGATAGGGTAAGTTTAAGGGTTAGGGTTAGGGTTAGGTTGAGGTTTAAGGTAAGGGTAAGGGTTAGGGTTAGGGTTAGGGGTAGGGTTAGTGTTAGGGTTATGGTTAGGGTGAGGTTTAGGTTTAGGATTAGGGTTAGGATAAGGGTAAGGGTTAAGGTTAGGTGAGGGTTAGGGTTAGTTTTAGGTTTAGGGTTAGGGTTAGGGTAAGGGCAAGGATTAGGGTTAGGGTTGGGGTTAAGTTTAGGGTTAGGATTAGGGTTAGGGTTAGGGTTAAGCTTAGGGTTAGGGTTAGGGATAGGGTTAGGGTAAGGATTAGGGTTAGGGTTAGGTTTAGTTTAAGGGTTAGGGTTAGGGTTAGGGGAAGGGTAAGGTTTAAGGTTAGAGTAAGATTTAGGGTTAGGTTTAGGGTTAGGGTTATGGTTAGGGTAAGGGTAAGTATTAGGGTTAGGTTTAGGGTTAGAGTAAAGGTAAGGGTTAGGTTTAATGTTAGGGTTAGATTTAGGGTTAGGGTTAGGGTTAGGGTTAAGTTTAGGGTGAGGGTAAGGGTAAGGGTTAGGGTTAAGATTAGGATTAGGGTTAGGGTAAGGGTTAGGGTTAGGGTTAGGGTAAGGTTTAGGGTTAGCTTTAGTGTTGGGGTTAAGGTTAGGGTTAGGGTTAGGGTAAGGGTAACGGTTAGGTTAGGGTTAGGGTTAGGGTTAAGGTTAGGGTTAGGGTTAGGGTTAGGTTTAGGTTTAGGATTAGGGTTATGGTTAGGGTAAGGTTTAGGGTTAGGGTTAGGGTTAGGTTTAGGTTTAGGGTAAGTGTAAGGGTTAGGGTTAGAGTTAGGTTTAGGGTTAGGGTTAGGGTTAGGGTAAGGTTATGTGTTAGGGTTAGGGTTAGGGTTAGGCTTAGGCTTAGGGTTACTGGAAGTGTTAGGGTGAGGGTTAAGATTAGGATTAGGGTTAGGGTAAGGGTTAGGGTTAGGGTTAGGATAAGGGTTAGGTTTAGGGTTAGGGTTAGGATTAGTGTACGGTTAGGGTAAGGTTATGTGTTAGGGTTAGGGTTAGGGTTAGGGTAAGTGTTAGGTTTAGAGTAAGGGTAAGGGTGAGGGTTAAATTTAGGGTCAGGGTTAGGGTTAGGATTAGGGTTAGGGTAAGGGTAAGGGTTAGCGTTAGGATTAGGGTTAGGGTAAGGGTAAGTGTTAGGTTTAGGGTTAGGTTTAGGTTTAGGGTTAGTGTTAGGGTAAGGATAAGGGTTAGGGTTAATGTTAGGTTTAGGGTAAGGTTTAGGGTTAGGGTTAGGGGTTAGGGTTATTTTTATGGTTAGATTAAAGGTTAGGGTTAGGGTTAGGGTTAGAATAAGGGTTAGGTTTAGGGTAAGGGTAAGTGTTAGGGTTAGGGTTTGGGTTAGGGTTAGGGTAAGGGTTAGGGTTAGGGTTAGGTTTAGGTGGTAGGGTTAGGTTTAGGGGTAGGGGTAGGGTTAGGGTAAAGGTAAGGGTTAGGTTTAGGGTTAGGTTTAGGATTAGTTTTAGGGTTATGGTTAGGGTTAGGGTAAGGGCAAGGGTTAGGCTTAGGGATAAGGTTAGAGTTAGATTAAGGGTTAGGGTTAGGGTTTAGGGTTAGGGTTAGGGTTAGTGTAAGGGTTAGGTTTAGGGTTAGGTTTAGGTTAAGGGTTAGGGTTAGGTTTAGGGTAAGTGTTATGGTTAGGGTTAGGGTTAGGGTTAGGGTTAGGGTTAGGTTTAGGGTTAGGGTTAGGTTTAAGGTTAAGGTTAGGGTTAGGGTTAGGGTTTGGGTAAGGGTTAGAGTTAGCGTTAGGGTTATGGTAAGGGTAAGGGTTAGGGTTAAGGTTAGGGTTAGGGTTAGGTGGTTCGGTTAGGGTTAGGGTTAGGGGTATGGTTAGGGTTAGGGTAAGCGTAAGTGTTAGGGTTAGATTTAGGGTTAGGTTTAGGGTTAGAGTTAGCGTTAGGGTTATGGTAATGATAAGGGTTAGGGGTAGGGTTAGGTTTAAGGTTAAGGTTAGGGTTAGGGTTAGGGTTTGGGTAAGGGTAATGGTTAGGGTTAGGTTTATGGTTAGGGTTAGAGTAAGTGTAAGGGTTAGGTTTAGGGTTATGGTTAGGGTTAGGGATTGGGTAAGGGTTAGGGTTTGGGTAAGGATAAGTGTTAGGGTTAGGTTTAGGGTTAGGTTTAGGGTTAAGGTTAGGGTTAGGGTGAGGGTAAGGGTAAGGTTTAGGGTTAGGGTTAGGTTTAGGGTTAGGGTAAGGGTTAGGGTTAGGGTAAGGGTAAGTGTTAGGGTTAGGATTAGGTTTAGGGTTAGGTTAAGGTTAGGGTTAGGATTAGGGTTACGGTTAGGGTTAGGGTTAGGGTTAGGGTAACGGTATGTGTTCGGGTTAGGGTTAGGGTTAGGGTTAGGGTTAGGGTTAGGGTTAGGGTAAGTGTTAGGGTTAGGATTAGGTTTAGGGTTAGGTTAAGGTTAGGGTTAGGATTAGGGTTACGGTTAGGGTTAGGGTTAGGGTTAGGGTTAGTTTAAGGGTTAGGGTTAGGTTTAGGGTAAGGGTAAGGGTTAGGGTTAGGGTAAGAGTTAGGGTTAGGTTTAGGGTTAGGGTTAGGGTAAGGGTAAAGGTTAGGGTTAGGATTAGCGTTAGGTTTAGGGTAATGTTTAGGGTTAGGGTTAGGGTTAGTTTTAGGGTTAGGGATAGGGTAAGCGTAAGGGTTAGGGTTAGGGTTAGGGTTTGGTTTAGGGTTGGGGGTAAGGTTAGGTTTAGGGTTAGGTTACGTTTAAGGATTAGGGTTAGGGTTAGGGTTAGGGTTAGTGTAAGGGTTAGGGTTAGGGTTAGGTTTAGTTAAGGGTTAGGGTTAGGTTTAGGGTAAGTGTTAGGGTTAGGGTTAGGGTTATGGTTACTGTTAGGGTAAGGGTTATGGTTAGGGTTAGGGTTAGGGTTAGGGTAAGGGTTAGGGTTAGGGTAAGTGCTAATGTAAGGGTAAGGTTAGGGTTAAGGTTAGGGTTAGGTTTAGGTGGTTGGGTTAGGGTTAGGTTTAGGGGTTTGGTTAGGGTTAGGGTAAGCGTAAGGGTTAGGGTTAGGGTTAGGGTTAGGTTTATGGTTAGAGTTAGCGTTAGGGTTAGGGTAAGGATAAGGGTTAGGGTTAGGGGTAGGGTTAGGGTAAGGTTTAGGGTTAGGGTTAGGGTAAGGGTAAGGGTTAGGTTTAGGGTTATGGTTAGGGTTAGGATTAGGGTTAGGGTAAGGGAAATGGTTAGGTTTAGGTTTAGGGTTAGGTTTAGGGTAAGTGTAAGGGTTAGGTTTAGGGTTATGGTTAGGGTTAGGGATTGGGTTAGGGTTAGGGTTTGGGTATGGATAAGTGTTAGGGTAAGGGTTAGGGTTAGGTTTAGGGTTAAGGTTAGGGTTAGGGTGAGGGTGAGGGTAAGGTTTAGGGTTAGGTTTAGGTTTAGGGTTAGGGTTAGGGTTATGGTTAGGGTAAGGGTAAGTGTTAGGGTTAGGATTAGGGTTAGGGTTAGGGTTAAGGTTAGGGATAGGATTAGGGTTACGGTTAGGGTTAGGGTAACAGTATGTGTTCGGGTTAGGGTTAGGGTTAGGGTTAGGGTTAGGGTTAGCGTTAGGGTAAGCATAAGGGTTGGTGTTAGGTTAGGGTTAAGGTAAGGGTAAGGTTTAGGGTTAGGGTTAGGTTTAGGTTTAGGGTTAGAATTAGGGTTAGGGTTAGGGTAAGGGTAAGGGTTAGGGTTAGGGTTAGGGTTACTGTCAGGCTGAGGGTAAGTGTAAGGTTTAGGGTTAAAGTTAGGGTTAGGGTTAGGCTTAGGGTTAGAGTAAGGTTAAGGGTTAGGGTTAGGTTTAGGGTGAGGGTAAGAGTAAGGGTTAGGTTTAGGGTTAGGGTTAGGTTTAGGGTAAGTGTAAGGGTTAGGGTTAGGGTTAGGGTTAGGGTTAGGGATTGGGTTAGGGTTAGGGTTTGGGTATGGATAAGTGTTAGGGTTAGGGTTAGGGTTAGGTTTAGGGTTAAGGTTAGGGTTAGGGTGAGGGTGAGGGTAAGGTTTAGGGCTAGGTTTAGGGTTAGGGTTAGGGTTAGGGTTAGGGTTAGGGTAAGGGTAAGTGTTAGGGTAAATTTTAGCGTTAGGGTTAGGGTTAGGGTCAGGGTTAGGGTAAGGGTAAGGTTTAGGGTTAGGGTTAGGGTTAAGTTTAGGGTAAGGGTAAGGGTAAGGGTAAGTGTTAGGGTTAGGGTTAGGTTTAGGGTAAGGGGAAGGGTTAGGGTTAAGTTTAGGGTTAGGTTTAGGGTTAGGGTTAGGGTTAGGGTTAGGGTTAGGGTTAGCGTTAGGGTAAGCGTAAGGGTTAGGGTTAGGGTTAGGGTTAGGTTTAGGTTTGGAGTTAGCGTTAGGGTTAGGGTAAGGATAAGGGTTAGGGTAAGGGTTAGGGTTAGGGTTAGGGTTAGTGTTAGGGTTAGTTTAAGGGTTAGGTTTAGGGTTAGGTTTAGGATAAGGGTTAGGGTTAGGGTTAGGGTAAGTGTTAGGTTAGGGTTAGGGTTAGGGTAAGTGTAAGGGTTAGGGTTAGGGTTAGGATTAGTTTTAGGGTTAGGGTCAGGATAAGGGTTAGGGTTAGGGTTAGGATTAGTTTTAGGGTTAGGGTCAGGGTAAGGATAAGGGTTAGGGTTAGGGTTAGGGTTAAGGTTAGTGTTAGGGTTAGGGTTTGGTTTAGGGTTAGGATTAGGGTAAGGGTAAGGGTTAGGGTTAGGGTTAGGGTTTGGGTTAGGTTTAGGGTTAGGATAAGGGCAACGTTTAGGCTTAGGGTTAAGGTTATGGTTAGGGTTAGGTTTAGAGTTAGGGTTAGGGTTAGGGTTAGGTTAAGGTTAGGGTTAGGGTAAGGGTAAGGGTTAGGTTTAGGGTTAGGGTTAGGGTTAAGGTTAGGGTTAGGGTTAGGGTTAGGGTAAGGGTTACGGTAGGTTAGGTTAAGGGTTAGGGTTAGTGTTAGGTTAGGGTTAGAGTTAGGTTAGCGTTAGGTTAAGGGTAAGGGTTAGGGTTACGGTTAGGGTTAGTTTAAGGGTTAGGGTTAGGGTTAGTGTTAGAGTGAGATTTAGGGTTGGTTAAGGGTAAGGGTTATGGTTAGGGTTAGGGTTAAGGTTAGGTTAAGGTTTAGGGATAGGGTTAGGGTTAGGGTTATGGTAAGTGTTAGCGTTATGGTTAGGGTAAGGGTTAGGTTTAAAGTTAGGGTAAGGTTTAGGGTTAGGGTTAGAGTTAGGGTTAGGGTTAGAGTTAGATTTCGGGTTAGGGTTAGGGGTTAGTGTTAGGGTTAGGGTTAGGGTAAGGATTAGGGTTAGGGTTAAGTTTAGTTTAAGGGTTAGGTTTAGGGTTAGGGTTAGGGTTAGGGTAAGGGTAAGGTTTAGGGTTAGGGTTAGGGTTAGGGTTAGGGTTAGGGTAAGGGTAAGGGTTAGAGTTAGGATTAGGGTTAGGGTTAGGGTAAAGTTTAGGATTAGGGTTAGGTTTAGAGTTAGGGATAGGGTAAGGGTAAGGGTTAGGGTTAGGGTTAGGTTTAGGGTTGGGGTTAAGGTTAGGTTTAGGGTTACGTTATGTTTAAGGATTAGGGTAGGGTTAGGGTTAGGGTTATGCATAGGGTTAGGGTTAAGGTTAGGATTAGGGTTAGGTTTAGGGTTAGTGTTAGGGTTAGGGTTAGGGTAAGGTTATGTGTTAGGGTTAGGGTTAGGGTTAGACTTAGGTTTAGGGTTACTGGATGTGTTAGGTTTAGGGTTAGTGTAAGTGTTAGGGTTAGGTTAAGGGTAAGTGTTAGGGTTAAAGTTAGGGTCAGGGTTAGGGTTAGGGTTAGGGTAAGGGTAAGGGTTAGGGTTAGGTTTAGGTTTAGAGTAAGGGTAACCGTTAGGTTTAGGGTTAGGGTTAGGTTTAGGGTTAGGGTTAGGGTAAGGATAAATGTTAGAGTTAAGGTTAGGGTTAGGGTTAAGTTTAGAGTGAGGGTAAGGATAAGGGTTAGGATTAAGATTAGGATTAGGTTTGGGGTAAGGTTTAGGGTTAGGGTTAGGGTAAGGGTTAGGGTTAATGTTAGGGTTAGGTTTAGTGTTGGGGTTAAGTTTAGGGTTAGGGTTAGGGTAAGGGCAAGGGATTAGTTAGGGTTAGGGTTAGGGCTAAGGTTAGGGTTAGGTTTAGGGTTAGGATTAGGTTTATGGTTGGGGTAAGGTTTAGGGTTAGGGTTAGGGTAAGTGTAAGGGTAAGGGTTAGGGTTAGAGTTAGGGTCAGGTTTAGGGTTAGGGTTAGGGTTAGTGTTAGAGTTAGGTTTAGGGTTAGGGTTAGGTGTTAGGCTTAGGGTTAGGGTAAGGGTAAGGGTTAGGGTTACGGTTAGGATTGTTTAATGGTTAGGGTTAGGTTTAGGGTAAGGGTAAGGGTTAGGGTTAGGGTAAGGGTTAGGGTTAGGTTTAGGGTCAGTTTAAGGGTTAGAGTTAGGTTTAGGGTAAGGGTTAGGGTTAGGGTTAGGGTAAGAATTATGGTTAGGTTTAGGGTTAGGGTTAGGGTTAGGGTAAGGGTAAGGGTTAGGGTGAGGATTATTGTTAGGGTTAGGGTAATGGATAGGGTTAGGGTTAGTTTTAGGTTAGGGATAAGGCAATATTAAGGGTTAGGGTTAGGGTTAGGGTTAGGGTTTTGGTTGAGGTTAGGTTTAGGGTTAGGGTACTTTTAAGGATTAGGGTTTGGGTTAGGGTTAGGGTTATGCTTAGGGTTAGGGTTAGGATTAGGGTTAGATTAGGGTTAGGGTTCGGGTTAGGGTAAGGTTATGTATTAGGGTTAATGTTAGGGTTAGGGTAAGTGTTAGGGTTAGGGTAAGGGTAAGGGTTAGGGTTAAAGTTTGGTTCAGGGTTAGGGTTAGAGTTAGGGTTAGGGTTAGGGTAAGGGTAAGGGTTAGCGTTAGATTTATGGTTAGGGTAAGTGTAAGGGTTAGGTTTAGGGTTAGGGTTAGGTTTAGGGTTAGTGTTAGGGTAAGGTAAGTGTTAGGGTTAGGGTTAGGTTTAGGGTAAGGGTTAGGGTTAGGGGTTAGGATTAGTGTTAGGGTTAGGTTAAGGGTTAGGGTTTGGGTTAGGGTTATGGTTAGGGTAAGGGTTAGGGTTAGGGTAAGAGTAAGTGTTAGGGTTAGGGTTAGGTTTAGGGTTAGGGTAAGGGTTAGGGTTAGGGTTAGGATTAGGGGTAGGGTTAGGGTTAGGGTAAGGGTAAGGGTGAGGGTTAGGGTTAGGGTTAGGGTTAGGTTTAGTTTTAGGGTTAGGATTAGGGTTATGGTAAAGGCTAGGGTTAAGCTTAGGGTTAGGTTTAGAGTTAGATTAAGGGTTAGGGTTAGGGATTAGGGGTTAGGGTTAGGGTTAGTGTTAGGGTTAGTGTAAGGGTTAGGGTTAAGGTTAGGTTTAGGTTAAGGGTTAGTGTTAGGGTTAGGTTTAGGGTAAGTGATTGTGCTGGCGTTAGGGTTAGGGTTAGTGTTAGGGTAAGGATTAGGGTTAGGGTTAGGGTTAGTGTAAGGGTAAGTGCTAGCGTTAGGGTTAGGGTTAGGGTTAAGGTTAGGGTAAGTGTTAGGGTAAGGGTTAGGGTTAGGGTTAAGTTTAGGGTTGGGGTTAAGTTTATGGTTAGTGTTATTTTAAGGGCAAGGGTTAGGGTTAGGTTTAGCGTTAGGGTAAGTGCTAGGGTTAGTGCTAGGTTTAGGGTTAGGGTAAGGGTTAGGGTTAGGTTTAGGGTTAGGGTAAGGGTAAGGGTTAGGGTTAGGGTTAGGGTTAGGGTTAGGGTTAGGTTTAGGGTTAGGGTAAGGGTCAGGGTAAGGGTAATTGTAAGGGTTAGAGTTAGGTTAGGGGTAGGGTAAGGGTTAGTTTTAAGGGTAGGGTAAGGGTAAGGTTTAAGGTTAGGGTTAGGGTTAAGGTTAGGGTAAGGGTAAGGGTAAGTGTTAGGGTTAGGGTTAGCTTTAGGGTAAGGGTAAGGGTTAGGGTTAAGGGTAGGGTTAGGGTTAAGTTTAGGGTTAGGGTTAGGGTTAATGTTAGGTTTAGCGTTAGGGTAAGCGTAAGTGTTAGGTTAGGGTTAGGGTTAGGTTTAGGGTTAGAGTTAGCATTAGGTTTAGGGTAACTATAAGGGTTAGGGTTAGGGTTAGGGTTGGGTTTAAGGTTAAGGTTAGGGTTAGGGTTAGGTTTAGGGTTAGGGTTAGGGTAAGGTAAGGGTTAGGTTTACGGTTATGGTTAGGGTTACGGATTGGTTTAGGGTTAGGGTTTGATAAGGATAAGTGTTAGGGTTAGGGTTAGGTTGAGGGTTAGGATAAGGGTAAGGGTTAGGGTTAGGGTTAGGGTAAGGGTTAGGGTTAGGGTTAGGGTTAGGGTATGGTTTAGGGTAAGGGTAAGTGTTAGTGTTAGGGTTAGGTTTAGGATAAGGGTAAGGATTAGGGTTAGGTTTAGTGTTAGGGTTAGAGGTTAGGGTAAGGGTTAGGGTTAAGGTGAGGGTTAGGTTTTGGGTTAGGGTTAGGTTAAGGGTAAGTGTTAGGGTTAGGGTTAGGATTAGGGTTAGTGTTAGGTTTAGGGTTGGGGTTAGGGTAAGGGAAAGGGTTAGGATTAGGGTTAGGGTTAAGGTTAGGGTTAGGATTAGGGTCAGGTTTAGGTTTAAGTTTAGGGTTAGGGTTAGGTTTGGAGTTAGGTTTAGGTTTAGGGTTAGGGGTTAGGCCTAGGGTTAGGGTTAGGGTAAGGGTTAGGGTTAGGGTTAGGTTGAGGGTTAGGTTTAGGGTTAGGGTTAGGGTAAGTGTAAGGGTTAGGGTTAGGGTTAGGTTTAGGTTTAGTGTTAGCTTTAGGGTTAGGGTTAGGGTAAGGGCAAGTGTTAGGGTTAGGGTTAGGGTTAGGGTGAAGTTTAGGGTTACTGTTAGGTTTAGGTTAAGGGTAAGGGTTAGTGTTAGGGTAAGGGTTAGGGTTTGGGTTAGGGTTAGGGTTAGTTTAAGGGTTAGGGTTAGGTTTAGGGAAAGGGTAAGGTTTAGGGTTAGGGTAAGAGTTAGGTTAGGTTTAGGGTTAGGGTTAGGGTTAGGATTATGGTTAGGGTTAGTTTAAGGGTTAGGGTTAGGTTTAGGGTAAGGGTAAGGGTTAGGGTTAGGGCAAGAGTTAGGGTTAGGTTTAGGGTTAGGGATAGGGTTAGGGTAAGGGTAAGGGTTATGGTTAGGATTCGGGTTAGGTTTAGGGTAATGCTTTGGGTTAGGGTTAGGGTTAGGTTTAGGGTTAGGGATAGGGTAAGGGTAAGGGTTAGGGTTAGGGTTAGGGTTTGGTTTAGGTTTAGGGTTAAGGTTAGGTTTAGGGTTAGGGTACGTTTAAGTATTAGGGTTAGGTTTAGGGTTAGGGTTATGCTTAGGGTTAGGGGTAGGGTTAGGATTAGGGTTAGGTTTAGTGTTAGGGTTAGGGTTAGTGTTAGTGTTAGGGTAAGGTTATGTGTTAGGGTTAGAGTTAGGGTTAGGGTTAGGGTAAGGGTAAGGGTTAGGGTTAGGTTTAGGGTTAGAGTAAGGGTAAGGGTTAGGTTTAGGGTTAGGGTTAGGTTTAGGGTTAGGGTTAGGGTAAGGATAAATGTTAGAGTTAAGTTTAGGGTTAGGGTTATGGTTAAGTTTAGGGTGAGGGTAAGGGTAAGGGTTAGGGTTAAGATTAGGATTAGGGGTAGGGTAAGGTTTAGGGTTAGGGTTATGGTAAGGGTTAGGGTTAGGGTTTGGGTTAGGTTTAGTGTTGGGGTTAAGGTTAGGGTTAGGTTTAGGGTAAGTGTAAGGGTTAGGTTAGGGTTTGGATTAGGGCTAAGGTTAGAGTTAGGATTAGGTTTAGGGTTAGGATTAGGGTTATGGTTGGGGTAAGGTTTAGGGATAAGGTTAGGGTTAGGGTTAGGGTAAGGGTAAGGGTTAGGGTTAGAGTTAGGGTCAGGGTTAGGGTTAGGGTTAGGGTTAGAGTTAGGTTTAGGGTTAGGGTTAGGGGTTAGGCTTAGGGTTAGGGTAAGGGTAAGGGTTAGTGTTAGGGTTAGGTTGTTTAAGGCTTAGGGTTAGGTTTAGGGTAAGGGTAAGGGTTAGGTTTAGGGTAAGAGTTAGGGTTAGGTTTAGGGTTAGGGTTAGGCTTAGGGTAAGGGTAAGATTTAGGGTTAGGATTAGTGTTAGGGTTAGGGTAATGGTTAGGGTTAGGGTTAGATTTAGGTTAGGGATAGGGCAATAGTAAGGGTTAGGGTTAGGTTTAGGGTTGGGGTTAAGGTTAGGGTTAGGGTTAGGGTTAGGGTTAGGGTAAGGGTAAGGGTTATGGTTAGGATTAGGTTTAGGGTTAGGGTTAGGTTTAGGGTTAGGGTTAGGTTTAGGGTTAGATTAGGGTTAGGGCTAGGGTTAGGGTAAGGTTATGTGTTAGGGTTAGGTTTAGGGTTAGGGTTAAGGTTAGGGTTAGGATTAGGTTTAGGGTTAGGGTTAAGGTTAGGGTTAGGGTTAGGGTTAGTGTTGGGGTAAGGGTTAGGGTTAGAGTTAGGGTAAGGTTTAGGGTTAGGGTAAGGGTTAGGGTTAGAGTTAGGTTTAGGGTTAGGTTTAGGGTTAGGGTTTAGGCTTAGGGTTAGGGTTAGGTTTAGGGTTAGGGTAAGGGTTAGGGTTAGGTTTAGTTTAAGGGTTAGGCTTAGGGTTAGGGTTAGGGTAAGGGTAAGGGTTAGGGTTAGGGTAAGAGTTAGAGTTTGGTTTAGGTTTAGGGTTAGGTTTAGGGTAAGGGTAAGGGTTATGGTTAGGATTAGCTTTAGGGTTAGGGTAATGGTTTGGTTTAGGGTTAGGGTTAGGTTTAGGGTTAGGGTACGTTTAAGGATTAGGATTAGGGTTAGGGTTAGGGTTAGGGTTATGCTTAGGGTTAGGGTTAGGGTTAGGGTTAGGATTAGGGTTAGGTTTAGGGTTAGGGTTAGGATTAGGGTACGGTTAGGGTAAGGTTATGTGTTAGGGTTAGGGTTAGGGTTAGGGTAAGTGTTAGCGTTAGGTTAAGGGTAAGGGTTAGGTTAAAGTTAGGTTCAGGGTTAGGGTTAGGGTTAGGATTGGGGTAAGGGTAAGGGTTAGCTTTAGATTTAGGGTTAGGGTAAGGGTAAGGGTTAGGTTTAGGGTTATGGTAAGGGTAAGGTTTATTTTTAGGGTTAGGGTTAGGTTTAGGTTTAGGGTTAGGGTAAGGATAAATGTTAGAGTTAAGGTTAGGGTTAGGGTTAGGGTTAAGTTTAGGGTGAGGGGAAGGGTAAGGGTTAGGGTTAAGATTAGGATTAGGGTTAGGGTAAGGTTTAGGGTTAGGGTTAGGGTAAGGGTTAGGGTTAAGGTTTGGGTTAGGTTTAGTGTTGGGGTTAAGGTTAGGGTTAGGGTAAGGTTAAGGGTAAGGGTTAGGTTAGGGTTAGGGTTAGGGCTAAGGTTAGGGTTAGGATTAGATTTAGGGTTAGGATTAGGGTTATGGTTGGGGTATGCGGCGAGCTCCTCCACCAGCGAGGAAGAACGACCACCATTCGAGGATTCTTCTCAAATCATACTTTATCGGAGAGCTTTTGATTGAAGGGGGAGCAGGAAGCGAAAAGGCTTGGGCAGGGAAATGCAGCTGCTTACATACAATCAAGGAACCCGGGGTTTTTTGCCATTGGTCGCTCCATTGCCATGGCTGTTTTACAACTCGGGATTGGTCAGGCCTCTGACGTCATACGCGCAGACTCAGAGGAAAGAGCAAACGCTCTGCATACACATACCAGATAAGGAGAACTAAGAGGTTGTTTTAGTGGCGGCCGCTCCGGCTCCCCACATCTCCCCCTTTCTTGTTTTGTTGCAGCAAGTCAACATACCTGTTGTGAAGAGAGTAGAGGTGCTGTCCTCCAAAGTAAAACTTGAGGTCCCATTCTAGAGGAGTGACCCAGGCGATCAACTCTGGATCCCTCCCCTTCAGGCCCTCTATCGCCTTTGTGGAGATGGGCTAGGGGCGCAGACCCATATGCTGACGCACATGCTCTCCTTAACCTGTTAGGGTCAGGAGTGGTACTTTGTCCAACATTTCACAACTCTTGGCTGCCTGTACTCCTATTCCTCGTGCAATAGACTAAGGTCTTGAGGGTGCAAAGGCAGTACAGGGCACTTTTAGTTGGTTTTTAAAGCTGCAAGCCAAATTTTGGGGAGAGTGTCCTTGCTCCAAGGCAGTGAGTGCATGAGCAATTAGTACTCTATCCCTTCTATTGTGAGATCTCATGCGACAGAGTAACCAGAGGCAAAAAATACAGGGCCCACAACAGGCTGCAACAAACACTCCCAGCCCAGCCCACTCCTTAACAAACGACAGGGAATTTTTTACCCAATCCAAAACTTGTCCTGCTGTTATTGTGATCCTGATCCTATTAACTAACATAATTTCTGATCTTAATTGAGTGGTTAGATTTTCAAACTGATCAGTCCATTGTCCTAGAAGCATTAGTCACGGGCATTGGTAATGGAAAGGTCTTCATCCGCGCCCACAAAATCCTCTCCTGGGCCATCACTGGATCTGCTAGTATTGCCACCAACATGAGAATAATCTTCATCGTCAGTGCCTTTCTCGGGTTCTCCTTCCACCTTTCGCGTCAATCGCAATGGGACCCAAAGCGGTGTTTCCTGCTCCTGTGGAAAAACACAAACAGCTCCCCTGGATCTCCTTACTACGGGATACGGTCCGCACCAATTATTTGTAATAACATCCTTCCATTTAACCATCTCAGTTATAATTTTAGGGTTTTGGGCAGCATGTCTATCTGCTGCTGACATCATCACTATTTAAAATTTAAAAATTTAAAGTAAAAAGTGCAAGGGAAAGTCTTTCCCTGGGAGATGCTCCTTCCGCAATTCCCCCTTTCTGTTTTTGAAGTATTTCTTTTAATTTTTTTGTTGGTTCTTTCCACAACTCCTTGTCCTTGCGGATTGTATGGTAACCCTGTTGTATGGGCTACTTGCATTTGCGCACAAAAGGCGCGGAAACCATGAGAAGTATAGGCAGGGCCATTATCAGTTTTTAAGTGAAGGGGTTTTCCCCAGGCCGCCCAGGCTTCTAAACAATGTACTTTTACATGGGAAACCTTTTCTCCTGCCAAGGGTGTGGCATGTACTATACCAGAATAGGTATCCACTGAGACATGTAAATATTTTAATTTTCCAAATTCCGCTAAATGAGTAACATCCATTTGCCATAGGGCATTTGGTTTTAAGCCTCTAGGGTTTATCCCCACATTAGGAGAGGGGAGAAAAATCACACAAGACTGACAGGCTTTAACAATATTTCGTGCCTCATGTCTGGTTATATTAAATTTTATTGTAAGAGTATTAGCAGGTACATGATATAACTGATGAAAAGTTTTTGCTGATTCTACAGAATCAATAGCTGTCAAAACCATGGCCCTAGTTGCCTGATCTACCTGGGCATTAGCCTTAGCCATGGGACCTGGCAACAAGGTATGAGCTCTCATGTGCCCTATATAAAAGGGATTCTTTCTTGCCAAAATAAGGGATTGAATCTGTAATAATATGTTAGAAACCATGCTGGCCTGCCTAATTGAGGCAGCGACTTCAAGAGAATTAACAGCATTAACAACATATTGTGAATCAGAGAAAAGATTAAAGGGCTCTTCAAATCTTTTAAACACCTCTAGAACCACCAGGCACTCCATGACCTGGGGAACATCTGGTCGAAAATATAACACGACTGGATTTTGACCTTCCACCACAAAGGCACCCTGGCCAGTTTTTGACCCATCAGTATAAATAGTCAAGGCTGTAGCCAAAGGCTTCTTAGAGGTAATAATAGGAAAATAAACCAAATTTCTCCCTACAAAGGCAAGCAGGGGATGCTTGGGATAATGGTTATCAATAATATTGGGAAAGGCACATAATAAAATCGCCCATATATCCACGGTGGCAGCCAAAGTTTCCACCTGATTCCTGGTATAGGGAATAATTAATTTATCAGGTATTTTAGCAAAATGCATCAAACAATACTTTAGGCCCAATAGGGCTTGAGTTGCAACAAGCTCAGGAAAATATTGAACAGTTCTTGCTCCAAGAGAATTACCATGAAGCCACCACAGAGGGCCGTCCTGCCATAAGACCCCTGTAGGATAATTCTTTGTCTTTAAAATACACAACATAAGTAATTGACCTGGATTATAACGACACACTTGAGCCTTAATTATTGCCTCTTCAATCCTTTTTAGGGCCGCAAAAGCCTGTGGGGTAAGTTTTCGTGTAGATGTGACATCCGGGTTACCTTCCAAAATGGAAAATAAAGGCAGTAATTCTGCTCGAGGGATATTTAAATATCCTCGGATCCAGTTGATGTCTCCCAACAGTTGCTGAAAATCATTGAGTGTCTTTAGGTGGGCAGTTCAAATAGAAATTTTTTGAGGTCGAATAAAGGCAGGAGTAACAATGGCACCTAAGAATTTTACCACCTTGGATTGTTGTACTTTATCAGGGGCAATAATAAGCCCTCTCTGTTCAAGTAGGGAAACCACCTGTTGATAGGCTCTATGAAGTACCTCAAGAGAGGAAGCAGCTAGCAGGATATCATCCATATAATGAATGATTTTTACCAGGGGAAACTCCTGTCTAACTGACAGCAGGGCCGAATCCACAAACAGTTGACAAATAGTCGGGCTATTAGCCATGCCTTGAGGCAAGACCTTCCACTGATACCGGACATCTGGCTGTTCATGATTAACAGAGGACAACGTAAAGGCAAAACGTTCTCTATCCTCAGGGCAAAGGGGTATTGAGAAGAAGCAATCTTTAATGTCTAAGGTCAACACAGGCCAATCTCGGGGCAGTGCTGAAAGTAGAGGAAGTCCTCTCTGGACTGGTCCCATGACCTGCATTTGCGCGTTTACTGCCCTTAAGTCATGTAACAATCTCCACTTGCCAGAAACCTTTCTAATAACAAAAATGGGTGTGTTCCAGGGAGATACAGAGGGCTCAACGTGTCCCAATTTTAACTGTTCCTCAACTAAATTTTTTGCAGCTTCCAATTTTTCTTGTGAAAGGGGCCACTGGGGGACCCACACCGATTTCTGAGTTAACCAGGGTATGGGTACCGCATTATTGATGGAAGCTTTTGTTTCAGTGGCCCCTAGGAAAAACCCAATCCTTTCCTATTAAATTTTGGAGCAGGCTCAATGGGTTCTGGGCGTCCCTGAAGACATCTGCCAAGCCCTTGAGTTGGAACATATCCCTGCTGTTTCATGATGTTTTGACTAACTTCTGAATAATTATTAGTCAGTTTAAGTTTTAATTGTTGTGGCACATCCCGTCCCCAAAGATTAACAGGGACGTCGATTACAAACGGTTGGATTGTTCCCTGTTGGCCTTCTTCAGTTCTCCACACTAACTCTTTAGCACTGACACAGGGAGCATTAGCATATCCAAGTCCTTGTAAAGTTTGAGAAGATTTTTGTAATGGCCACTGCTTGGGACAGGCCTTTGATTGAATAATGCTCCGATCGGCTCCGGTATCTACCAGGCCAAGAAAGGACTTTCCCTCTATTTGTAGGGATAGCATGGGTCTCTGGTCCAATTCCATCGACAGGCACACAAGATCAATCCCTGTGGAGCCTAGGGTTGCCCTTCTGGCCGGACTGGCTGCTGTAAGCTGGGAACAGGTGCCAGAGTCTGAAGTGCCCCATAAATTTGTGGGCCCTGGGGACGGGGGCCCCTTATCCCGTTTTTTGGCTCCTGGTCTGTACTAAGAGAAGGAATGGGCTGTCCATTAATATCTTTTACTGACTTGCATTCATTGGCCCAATGTTTTCCCTTCTTGCACCTAGGACATGTTCCTGGCATCTTTTGAACTCCCTGAGGACCCTGGGGACCAGTTCTGGGACACTGGCGTTTAAAGTGTCCAAGTTGGCCACATTTGAAGCATCCTTTACCTTTAGAGTCCTTGGTCTCTTGGCTGGCTGACAGTACAGCTGCAGCCAGGCCTGCATTAGTTAATGGCCCCCCTATTTCCCTGCAGGCTTTTATCCATGCTTCCAGGCCCTTTTCCTTGACCGGCATAATAGCTCTCTGACATTCCTTTGTACATTGCTCAAAAATAATTTGTTGGATAACTGGCATAAAGACTTCAAGATTTCCAAAAACGCGCTCCGCCGTTTCGAGCACACGGGCCACAAAATCGGAGAATGGCTCTGGGACAGCTTGAGTAACTTTGGTGAGGCTGCCAGTGACTTGGCCTTTGTTTGGGATTGGCCTCCAGGACTTGTAACAAACCTCATTTATTTGTTTATAAACATTCCAGGGGAAGTTTGTCTGATCGGCAGCCCATTGTCCTCGCCCTAGGAGCATGTCCACGGTCCACTCGGGCCGCCCTTCTTGTACATTTACTCTATATTGAGCCTGAGCTCTGTCCATAACTATAGACCTGAAGTCAAGGAACTGTCCATAATTGAGGCATGTCCGCACGACCTCATACCAATCATTAGGTGTCATAGCATTAGCAGTTAGTCTTCTAAGCAAGGCAGTGGTATAACTGGCCATAACTCCATAATTACGTACTGCCTCCATCAAATCCTTTAACTGTTTATAGGAGACTGGTTCAAAGGTCCTCTCCTGGGTAACTGGGTTCTCAAAAACTGGGAATGCAGCCGCCAGGCGGGACACGTGCTTTCTTTTATGAAATAACTTTTTCCCACCGCCACAGGATAAGGCGGGGGCGCAGAGGGCATGGCTCTCTCTTGTTCATTTCCTTTAGACACTCCGGCCAGAAGAGGTCGCTGAACTCCATACCTACCCTCCTCATACCTAGCAACCGCCTCCTCCAAGCCTTTTCCCTCTTTCGGGTCCTGTTCCTCATCTGAATTGTTAGTCACTTCCTCATCTGAGTTGCTTAACTCCTCATTTGAATCGTTTAGCTCCTCATCTCTAGACTCACTTATTTGTAAATGTTGAAACCTGCCCGGATCCGGGTAAGACTGCCCTGGGGGCGGCTCCATTGTTCTTATGCCTTGGTCCTCCTTATCTCCCTCCTGCCCAGTATCTTGAAAGGGTGCGTCCACCCTCTGTTCTTTGACATAAAGTCTCCCTTTTTTATTTTCTTTCCCTTTTCTTTTTGGCCTACCTTTTTCCTCCCCATTTGATTCTGCCTCGGAGAGACTATCCTGGTGCTTCGTCAATGTCCTACTGGCTCTCTTAACAATCTGTGAGTTGCCGCAACGCAGACAAATGCAACAAAATCACACCAGCAGCAAGCAAGGAAGGACAACAGCAAGCACCCAGAATTGTACCCAAAGAAACAGCATATCCAGGGATCTCAGCTGATCAGGCTGATACTTACCGACGTCTCCTCTCCGTATGTCGAGTTCTGAATCCTCGGCCTTTTCGCTTGTCGTCCTGTCTTCCCAAGGTCCCGGGTTTTCGGTACCGGTTGCGGCGAGCTCCTCGACCAGTGAGGAAGAACGACCACCACTCGAGGATTCTTCTCAAATCATACTTTATCGGAGAGCTTTTGATTGAAGGGGGAGCAGGAAGCGAAAAGGGCTTGGGCAGGGAAATGCAGCTGCTTACATACAATCAAGGAACCCGGGGTTTTTTGCCATTGGTCGCTCCATTGCCAGGGCCGTTTTACAACTCGGGATTGGTCAGGCCTCTGACGTCATACGCGCAGACTCAGAGGAAAGAGCAAACGCTCTGCATACACATACCAGATAAGGAGAACTAAGAGGTTGTTTTAGTGGCGGCCGCTCCGGCTCCCCACAAGGGTAAGGTTTAGGGATACGGTTAGGGTTAGGGTTAGGGTAAGGGTAAGGGTTAGGGTTAGAGTTAGGGTCAGGGTTAGGGTTAGGGTTAGGGTTAGAGTTAGGTTTAGGGTTAGGGTTAGGGGTTAGGCTTAGGGTTAGAGTAAGGGTAAGGGTTAGGGTTAGGGTTAGGATTGTTTAAGGCTTAGGGTTAGGTTTAGGGTAAGGATAAGGGTTAGGGTTAGGGTAAGGGATAGGGTTAGGGTTAGGTTTAGGGTTAGTTTAAGGGTTAGAGTTAGGTTTAGTGTAAGGGTAAGGGTTAGGGTTAGAGTAAGAGTTAGGGTTAGGCTTAGGGTTAGGGTTAGTGTTAGGGTAAGGGTAAGGGTTAGGGTTAGGATTAGTGTTACGGTTAGGGTAATGGTTAGGGTTAGGGTTAGGTTTAGGTTAGGGATAGGGCAATAGTAAGGGTTAGGGTTAGGGTTAGGTTTAGGGTTGGGGTTAAGGTTAGGGTTAGGGTTAGGGTTAGGGTTAGGCTTAGGGTAAGGGTAAGGGTTATGGTTAGGATTAGGTTTAGGGTTAGGGTTAGGGTTAGGGTTAGGGTTAGGTTTAGGGTTAGATTAGGGTTAGGGCTAGGGTTAGGGTAAGGTTATGTGTTAGGGTTAGGTTTAGGGTTAGAGTTAAGGTTAGGGTTAGGATTAGGGTTAGGGTTAGTGTTAAGGTTAGGGTTAGGGTTAGGGTTAGTGTTGGGGTAAGGGTTAGGGTTAGAGTTAGTGTAAGGTTTAGGGTTGGGGTTAGCGTTAGGGTTAGAGTTAGGTTTAGGGTTAGGGTTAGGGTTAGGGGTTAGGCGTAGGGTTAGGGTTAGTTTTAGGGTTAGGGTAAGGGTTAGGGTTAGCTTTAGTTTAAGGGTTAGGGTTAGGGTTAGGGTTAGGGTAAAGGTAAGGGTTAGGGTTAGGGTAAGAGTTAGGGTTTGGTTTAGGGTTAGGGTTAGGTTTAGGGTAAGGGTAAGGGTTAGGGTTAGGATTAGGTTTAGGGTTAGGGTAATGGTTAGGTTTAGGGTTAGGATTAGGTTTAGGGTTAGGGTACATTTAAGGATTAGGATTAGGGTTAGGGTTAGGGTTAGGGTTATGCTTAGGGTTAGGGTTAGGGTTAGGATTAGGGTTAGGGTTAGGGTTAGGTTTAGGATTAGGGTACGGTTAGGGTAAGGTTATGTGTTACGGTTAGGGTTAGGGTTAGGGTAAGTGTTAGGGTTAGGTTAAGGGTAAGGGTTAGGTTAAAGTTAGGTTCAGGGTTAGGGTTAGGGTTATGGTTAGGGTAAGGGTAAGGGTTAGCGTTAGATTTAGGGTTAGGGTAAGGGTAAGGGTTAGGTTTAGGGTTGGGGTTAAGGTTAGGGTTAGGGTTAGGATTAGGGTTAGGGTAAGGGTAAGGGTTATGGTTAGGATTAGGTTTAGGGTTAGGGTTAGGGTTAGGGTTAGGGTTAGGTTTAGGGTTAGATTAGGGTTAGGGCTAGGATTAGGGTAAGGTTATCTGTTAGGGTTAGGTTTAAGGTTAGGGTTACGGTTAGGGTTAGGATTAGGGTTAGGGTTAGGGTTAAGGTTAGGGTAAGGGTTAGCTTTAGATTTAGGGTTAGGGTAAGGGTAAGGGTTAGGTTTAGGGTTATGGTAAGGGTAAGGTTTAGGTTTACGGTTAGGGTTAGGTTTAGGGTTAGGGTTAGGGTAAGGATAAATGTTAGAGTTAAGGTTAGGGTTAGGGTGAGGGTTAAGTTTAGGGTGAGGGTAAGGGTAAGGGTTAGGGTTAAGATTAGGATTAGGGTTAGGGTAAGGTTTAGGGTTAGGGTTAGGGTAAGGGTTAGGGTTAGGGTTTGGGTTAGGTTTAGTGTTGGTGTTAAGGTTAGGGTTAGTGTTAGGGTAAGGGTAAGGGTTAGGTTAGGGTTAGGGTTAGGGCTAAGGTTAGGGTTAGGATTAGGTGTAGGGTTAGGATTAGGGTTATGGTTGGGGTAAGGTTTAGGGATACGGTTAGGGTTAGGGTTAGGGTAAGGGTAAGGGTTAGGGTTAGAGTTAGGGTCAGGGTTAGGGTTAGGGTTAGGGTTAGGGTTAGAGTTAGGTTTAGGGTTACGGTTAGAGGTTAGGCTTAGGGTTAGAGTAAGGGTAAGGGTTAGGGTTAGGGTTAGGATTGTTTAAGGCTTAGGGTTAGGTTTAGGGTAAGGGTAAGGGTTAGGGTTAGGGTAAGGGTTAGGGTTAGGGTTAGGTTTAGGGTCAGTTTAAGGGTTAGAGTTAGGTTTAGGGTAAGGGTAAGGGTTAGGGTTAGGGTAAGAGTTAGGGTTAGGTTTAGGGTTAGGGTTAGGGTTAGGGTAAGGGTAAGGGTTAGGGTTAGGATTAGGTTTAGGGTTAGGGTTAGGTTTAGGGTTAGATTAGGGTTAGGGCTAGGGTTAGGGTAAGGTTATGTGTTAGGGTTAGGTTTAGGGTTAGGGTTAGGGTTAGGATTAGGGTTAGGGTTAGGGTTAAGTTTAGGGTTAGGGTTAGGGTTAGTGTTGGGGTAAGGGTTAGGGTTAGAGTTAGGGAAAGGTTTAGGGTTGGGGTTAGGGTTAGGGTTAGAGTTAGGTTTAGGGTTAGGGTTAGGGTTAGGGGTTAGGCTTAGGGTTAGGGTTAGGTTTATTGTTAGGGTAAGGGTTAGGGTTAGGTTTAGTTTAAGGGTTAGGGTTAGGGTTATGGTTAGGTAAGAGTAAGGGTTAGGTTTAGGGTAATGGTTAGGTTTAGGGTTAGGGTTAGGTTTAGGGTTAGGGTACGTTTAAGGATTAGGATTAGGGTTAGCGTTAGGGTTAGGGTTAGGATTAGGGTTACGTTTAGGGTTAGGGTTAGGATTAGGGTACGGTTAGGGTAACGTTATGTGTTAGGGTTAGGGTTAGGGTTGGGGTAAGTGTTAGGGTTAGGTTAAGGGTAAGGGTTAGGTTAAAGTTAGGTTCAGGGTTAGGGTTAGGGTTAGGGTTAGGATAAGGGTCAGGGTTAGGGGTTAGGATTAGTGTTAGGGTTAGGTTAAGGGTTAGGGTTAGGGTTAGGATAAGTGTTAGGGTTAGGGTAAGGGTAAGTGTTAGGGTGAGGGTTAGGGTTAGGGTTAGGGTAAGGGTTAGGGTTAGGATTAGGTTTAGGTGGTAGGTTTAGGGTTAGGATTAGAGGTAGAGTTAGGGTTAGGGTAAGGGTAAGGGTGAGGGTTAGGGTTAGGGTTAGGGTTAGGATTGGTTTTAGGGTTAGGGTTAGGGTTAGGGTAAGGGCAAGTGTTAGGCTAAGGGTTAAGGTTAGAGTTAGATTAAGGGTTAGGGTTAGGGGTTAGGGTTAGGGTTAGTGTAAGGGTTAGGGTTAGGTTTAGGTTAAGGGTTAGGGTTAGGGTTAGGTTTAGGGTAAGTGTTAGGGTTAGGGTTAGGGTTAGTGTTAGGGTAAGGGGTAGGGATAGGGTTAGGGTTAGCGTAAGGTTAAGTGTTAGGTTTAGGGTTATGGTTAGGGTTAGGGTAAGTGTTAGGGTAAGGGTTAGGGTTAGGGTTAAGTTTAGGGTTGGGGTTAAGTTTATGGTTAGTGTTATTGTAAGGGCATGGGTTAGGGTTAGGGTTAGCGTTAGGGTAAGTGTTAGGGTTAGTGTTAGGGTTAGGGTTAGGGTAAGGGTTAGGGTTAGGGTTAGGGTTAGGGTAAGGGTAAGGGTTAGGGTTAGGGTTAGGGTTAGGATTAGGTTTAGGGTAAGGGTAAGGGTAAGGGTAATTGTAAGGGTTAGAGTTAGGGTTAGGGGTATAGGGTAAGGGTTAGTTTTAGGGTTAGGGTAAGGGTAAGGTTTAGGGTTAGGGTTAGGGTTAAGGTTAGGGTAAGGGTAAGTGTAAGTGTTAGAGTTAGGGTTAGGTTTAGGGTAAGGGTAAGGGTTAGGGTTAAGGTTAGGTTTAGGGTTAGGTTAGGGTTAGGGTTAGGGTTAATGTTAGGTTTAGGGTTAGGGTAGACATAAGGGTTAGGTTAGGGTTAGGGTTAGGTTTTTGGTTAGAGTTAGCATTAGGGTTAGGGTAATAATAAGGGTTAAGGTTAGGGTTAGGATTGTTTAAGGCTTAAGGTTAGGTTTAGGGTAAGGGTAAGGGTTAGGGTTAGGGTAAGGGTTAGGGTTAGGGTTAGGTTTAGGGTCAGTTTAAGGGTTAGAGTTAGGTTTAGGGTAAGGGTAAGGGTTAGGGTTAGGGTAAGATTTAGGGTTAGGTTTAGGGTTAGGGTTAGCGTTAGGGTAAGGGTAAGGGTTAGGGTTAGGATTAGGTTTAGGGTTAAGGTTAGGGTTAGTGTTAGGGTTAGATTAGGGTTAGGGCTAGGGTTAGGTTAAGGTTATGTGTTAGGGTTAGGTTTAGGGTTAGGGTTAAGGTTAGGGTTAGGATTAGGGTAAGGGTTAGGGTTAAGGTTAGGGTTAGGGTTAGGGTTAGGGTTAGTGTTAGTGTAATGGTTAGGGTTAGAGTTAGGGAAAGGTTTAGGGTTGGGGTTAGGGTTAGGGTTAGAGTTAGGTTTAGGGTTAGGGTTAGGGGTTAGGCTTAGGGTTAGGGTTAGGTTTATTGTTAGTGTAAGGGTTAGGGTTAGGTTTAGTTTAAGGGTTAGAGTTAGGGTTATGGTTAGTGTAAGGGTAAGGGTTAGGGTTAGGGTAATGGTTAGGTTTAGGGTTAGGGTTAGGTTTAGGTTTAGGGTACGTTTAAGGAATAGGATTAGGGTTAGCGTTAGGGTTAGGTTTAGGATTAGGTTTAGGTTTAGGGTTAGGGTTAGGATTAGGGTACGGTTAGGGTAAGGTTATGTGTTAGGGTTAGGGTTAGGGTTAGGGTTAGGGTTAGTGTAAGGGTAAGGGTTAGCGTTAGATTTAGGGTTAGATTAAGGGTAAGAGTTAGGTTTAGGGTTTGGTTAGTTTTAGGGTTAGTGTTAGGGTAAGGGTAGGGGTTAGGGTTAGGGTTAGGTTTAGGGTAAGGGTTAGGGTTAGGGGTTAGGATTAGTGTTAGGGTTAGGTTAAGGGGTAGGGTTAGGGTTAGGATAAGTGTTAGGGTTAGGGTAAGGGTAAGTGTTAGTGTTAGGGCTAGGGTTAGGGTTAGGGTAAGGGTTAGGGTTAGGATTAGGTTTAGGTGGTAGGTTTTGGGTTAGGATTAGAGGTAGGGTTAGGGTTAGGGTAAGGGTAAGGGTGAGGGTTAGGGTTAGGGTTAGGGTTAGGATTGGTTTTATGGTTAGTGTTAGGGTTAGGGTAAGGGCAAGTGTTAGGCTAAGGGTTAAGGTTAGAGTTAGATTATGGGTTAGGGTTAGGGGTTAGGGTTAGGGTTAGGGTTAGTGTAAGGGCTGGGTTAGGTTTAGGTTAAGGGTTAGGGTTAGGATTAGGTTTAGGGTAAGTGTTAGGGTTAGGGTTAGGGTTAGGGTTAGTGTTAGGGTAAGGGTTACGGTTAGGGTTAGGATTAGCGTAAGGGTAATTGTTAGGGTTAGGGTTGGGGTTAGGGTAAGTGTTAGGGTAAGGGTTAGGGTTAGGGTTAAGTTTAGGGTTGGGGATAAGTTTATGGTTAGTGTTATTGTAAGGGCAAGGGTTAGGGTTAGGGTTAGCGTTAGGGTAAGTGTTAGGGTTAGTGTTAGGGTTAGGGTTAGGGTAAGGGTTAGGGTTATGTTTAGGGTTAGGGTAAGGGTTAGGGTTAGGGTTAGGGTTAGGTTTAGGTTTAGGGTAAGGGTAAGGGTAAGGGTAATTGTAAGGGTTAGAGTTAGGGTTAGTGGTAGGGTAAGGGTTAGTTTTAGGGTTAGGGTAAGGGTAAGGTTTAGGGTTAGGGTTAGGGTTAAGGTTAGGGTAAGGGTAAGGGTAAGTGTTAGAGTTAGGGTTAGGTTTAGGGTAAGGGTAAGGGTTAGGGTTAAGGTTAGGGTTATGGTTAGGTTAGGGTTAGGGTTAGGGTTAATGTTAGGTTTAGCGTTAGGGTAGGCGTAAGGGTTAGGTTAGGGTTAGGGTTAGGTTTTTGGTTAGAGTTAGCATTAGGGTTAGGGTAAGGATAAGGGTTAGGGTTAAGGTTAGGGTTAGGTTTAAGGGTTATGGTTAGGGTTAGGGTTAGGGTTAGGGTAAGGGTAATGGTTAGGGTTAGGTTTAGGGTTAGTGTTAGGGTAAGGGTAAGGGTTAGGTTTAGGGTTATGGTTAGGGTTAGGGATTGGGTTAGGGTTAGGGTGTGGGTAAGGATAAGTGTTAGGGTAGGGTTAGGGTTAGGGTTAGGGTAAGGGTTAGGTTTAGGGTTAGAGTTAGCGTTAGGGTTAGGGTAAGGGTACGGGTTAGGTTTAGGGTTATGGTTAGGGTTAGGGATTGGGTTAGGGTTAGGGTGTGGGTAAGGATAAGTGTTAGGATTAGGGTTAGGGTTAGGGTTAGGGTAAGGGTTAGGTTTAGGGTTAGAGTTAGCGTAAGGGTTAGGGTAAGGGTAAGTCTTAGGGCTAGGATTAGGTTTAGGGTTGGGGTTAAGGTTAGAGTTAGGGTTAGGGTTACGGTTAGGGTTAGAGTTAGGGTAATAGTATGTGTTCAGGTTAGGGTTAGGGTTAGGTTTAGGGTTAGGGTTAGCATTAGGGTAAGCATAAGGGTTAGTGTTAGGGTTAGGTTTAAGGTAAGGGTAAGGTTTAGGGTTAGGGTTAGGGTAAGGGTAAGGGTTAGGGTTAGGGTAAGGTTTAGGGTTAAGGGTAAGGGTAAGTGTTAGTGTTAGGGTTAGGTTTAGGATAAGGTTAAGGATTAGGATTAGGGTTAGGTTTAGGGTTAGGGTTAGAGGTTAGGGTTAGGGTTAGGGTTAAGGTGAGAGTTAGGTTTTGGGTTAGCGTTAGGATAAGGGTAAGGGTTAGGGTTAGGGTTAGGGTTAGGGTTAGTGTTAGGTTTAGGGTTAGGGTTAGGATAAGGGCGAGGTTAGGATTAGGGTTAGGGTTAAGGTTAGGGTTAGGATTAGGGTTAGGGTTAGGGTTAAGGTTAGGGTTAGGGTTAGGGTTAAGGTTACGGTAAGGGTTAGGGTTAGAGTTAGGGCAAGGTTTAGGGTTAGGGTTAGGGTTAGGTTTACAGTTAGGTTTAGGTTTAGGGTTAGGGGTTAGGCCTAGGGTTAGGGTTAGGGTAAGGGTTAGGGTTAGGATTAGGGTGAGGGTTAGGTTTAGGGTTAGGTTAGGGTAAGGGTAAGGGTTAGGGTTAGGGTTAGGTTTAGGTTAAGGGTGAGGTTTAGGGTTTGGGTAAGTGTTAGGGTTAGGGTTAGGGTTAGGGTTAGTTTAAGGGTTAGGGTTAGGTTTAGCGAAAGGTAAGGTTTAGGGTTAGGGTAAGAGTTAGGGTTAGGTTTAGGGTTAGGGTTAGGATTAGGGTGAGGGTTAGTTCAAGGGTTAGGGTTAGATTTAGGGAAAGGGTAAGGGTTATGGTTAGGTTAAGAGTTAGGGTTATGGTAAGGGTAAGTATTAGGTTTAGGTTTATTGTTAAGGTTATTGTAAGGTTTAGGTTAGGGTTAGGTTTAGGATTAAGGTTTAGACGGTAGGGTTAGGGTTAGTGTTAGGTTAGGGTTAGTGTTAGTGTAAGATTTAGGGTTAGGGTTAGGGTTAGGGTTAGGGTAAGGGTTAGGGTTAGTGTTAGGGTTAAGGTTAGGTTTAGGGTTAGGGTAAGGGTAAGGGTAAGGGTAAGAGTTAGGGATAGGGTTAGGGTAATGGTTAGTGTTAGGGTTAGGGTAAGGGTAATGTTTAGGGTTATGGTTAGGGTAAGGGTAAGGTTGAGTGTTAGGGTTAGGGTTAGGTTTAGGGTAAGGGTAAGGTTTAGGATTAAGGTTAGGGTTAGGGTTAGGTTTAGGGTAAGGGTTAGGGTTAGGGTTAGGGTTAGGGTTAGGTTTAAGTTTAGCGTTACGGTATGCGTAAGGGTTAGGGTTAGGTTTAGGGTTAGGTTTAGGGTTAGAGTTAGGGTTAGGGTTAGGGTAAGGATAAGGGTTAGGGTTAGGGTTAGGGTTAGGGTTAGGTTTAGGGTAAGGGTTAGGGTTAGGATTAGGTTTAGGTGGTAGGTTTAGGGTTAGGATTAGAGGTAGAGTTAGGGTTAGGGTAAGGGTAAGGGTGAGGGTTAGGGTTAGGGTTAGGGTTAGGATTGGTTTTAGGGTTAGGGTTAGGGTTAGGGTAAGGGCAAGTGTTAGGCTAAGGGTTAAGGTTAGAGTTAGATTAAGGGTTAGGGTTAGGGGTTAGGGTTAGGGTTAGTGTAAGGGTTAGGGTTAGGTTTAGGTTAAGGGTTAGGGTTAGGGTTAGGTTTAGGGTAAGTGTTAGGGTTAGGGTTAGGGTTAGTGTTAGGGTAAGGGGTAGGGATAGGGTTAGGGTTAGCGTAAGGTTAAGTGTTAGGTTTAGGGTTATGGTTAGGGTTAGGGTAAGTGTTAGGGTAAGGGTTAGGGTTAGGGTTAAGTTTAGGGTTGGGGTTAAGTTTATGGTTAGTGTTATTGTAAGGGCATGGGTTAGGGTTAGGGTTAGCGTTAGGGTAAGTGTTAGGGTTAGTGTTAGGGTTAGGGTTAGGGTAAGGGTTAGGGTTAGGGTTAGGGTTAGGGTAAGGGTAAGGGTTAGGGTTAGGGTTAGGGTTAGGATTAGGTTTAGGGTAAGGGTAAGGGTAAGGGTAATTGTAAGGGTTAGAGTTAGGGTTAGGGGTATAGGGTAAGGGTTAGTTTTAGGGTTAGGGTAAGGGTAAGGTTTAGGGTTAGGGTTAGGGTTAAGGTTAGGGTAAGGGTAAGTGTAAGTGTTAGAGTTAGGGTTAGGTTTAGGGTAAGGGTAAGGGTTAGGGTTAAGGTTAGGTTTAGGGTTAGGTTAGGGTTAGGGTTAGGGTTAATGTTAGGTTTAGGGTTAGGGTAGACATAAGGGTTAGGTTAGGGTTAGGGTTAGGTTTTTGGTTAGAGTTAGCATTAGGGTTAGGGTAATAATAAGGGTTAAGGTTAGGGTTAGGATTGTTTAAGGCTTAAGGTTAGGTTTAGGGTAAGGGTAAGGGTTAGGGTTAGGGTAAGGGTTAGGGTTAGGGTTAGGTTTAGGGTCAGTTTAAGGGTTAGAGTTAGGTTTAGGGTAAGGGTAAGGGTTAGGGTTAGGGTAAGATTTAGGGTTAGGTTTAGGGTTAGGGTTAGCGTTAGGGTAAGGGTAAGGGTTAGGGTTAGGATTAGGTTTAGGGTTAAGGTTAGGGTTAGTGTTAGGGTTAGATTAGGGTTAGGGCTAGGGTTAGGTTAAGGTTATGTGTTAGGGTTAGGTTTAGGGTTAGGGTTAAGGTTAGGGTTAGGATTAGGGTAAGGGTTAGGGTTAAGGTTAGGGTTAGGGTTAGGGTTAGGGTTAGTGTTAGTGTAATGGTTAGGGTTAGAGTTAGGGAAAGGTTTAGGGTTGGGGTTAGGGTTAGGGTTAGAGTTAGGTTTAGGGTTAGGGTTAGGGGTTAGGCTTAGGGTTAGGGTTAGGTTTATTGTTAGTGTAAGGGTTAGGGTTAGGTTTAGTTTAAGGGTTAGAGTTAGGGTTATGGTTAGTGTAAGGGTAAGGGTTAGGGTTAGGGTAATGGTTAGGTTTAGGGTTAGGGTTAGGTTTAGGTTTAGGGTACGTTTAAGGAATAGGATTAGGGTTAGCGTTAGGGTTAGGTTTAGGATTAGGTTTAGGTTTAGGGTTAGGGTTAGGATTAGGGTACGGTTAGGGTAAGGTTATGTGTTAGGGTTAGGGTTAGGGTTAGGGTTAGGGTTAGTGTAAGGGTAAGGGTTAGCGTTAGATTTAGGGTTAGATTAAGGGTAAGAGTTAGGTTTAGGGTTTGGTTAGTTTTAGGGTTAGTGTTAGGGTAAGGGTAGGGGTTAGGGTTAGGGTTAGGTTTAGGGTAAGGGTTAGGGTTAGGGGTTAGGATTAGTGTTAGGGTTAGGTTAAGGGGTAGGGTTAGGGTTAGGATAAGTGTTAGGGTTAGGGTAAGGGTAAGTGTTAGTGTTAGGGCTAGGGTTAGGGTTAGGGTAAGGGTTAGGGTTAGGATTAGGTTTAGGTGGTAGGTTTTGGGTTAGGATTAGAGGTAGGGTTAGGGTTAGGGTAAGGGTAAGGGTGAGGGTTAGGGTTAGGGTTAGGGTTAGGATTGGTTTTATGGTTAGTGTTAGGGTTAGGGTAAGGGCAAGTGTTAGGCTAAGGGTTAAGGTTAGAGTTAGATTATGGGTTAGGGTTAGGGGTTAGGGTTAGGGTTAGGGTTAGTGTAAGGGCTGGGTTAGGTTTAGGTTAAGGGTTAGGGTTAGGATTAGGTTTAGGGTAAGTGTTAGGGTTAGGGTTAGGGTTAGGGTTAGTGTTAGGGTAAGGGTTACGGTTAGGGTTAGGATTAGCGTAAGGGTAATTGTTAGGGTTAGGGTTGGGGTTAGGGTAAGTGTTAGGGTAAGGGTTAGGGTTAGGGTTAAGTTTAGGGTTGGGGATAAGTTTATGGTTAGTGTTATTGTAAGGGCAAGGGTTAGGGTTAGGGTTAGCGTTAGGGTAAGTGTTAGGGTTAGTGTTAGGGTTAGGGTTAGGGTAAGGGTTAGGGTTATGTTTAGGGTTAGGGTAAGGGTTAGGGTTAGGGTTAGGGTTAGGTTTAGGTTTAGGGTAAGGGTAAGGGTAAGGGTAATTGTAAGGGTTAGAGTTAGGGTTAGTGGTAGGGTAAGGGTTAGTTTTAGGGTTAGGGTAAGGGTAAGGTTTAGGGTTAGGGTTAGGGTTAAGGTTAGGGTAAGGGTAAGGGTAAGTGTTAGAGTTAGGGTTAGGTTTAGGGTAAGGGTAAGGGTTAGGGTTAAGGTTAGGGTTATGGTTAGGTTAGGGTTAGGGTTAGGGTTAATGTTAGGTTTAGCGTTAGGGTAGGCGTAAGGGTTAGGTTAGGGTTAGGGTTAGGTTTTTGGTTAGAGTTAGCATTAGGGTTAGGGTAAGGATAAGGGTTAGGGTTAAGGTTAGGGTTAGGTTTAAGGGTTATGGTTAGGGTTAGGGTTAGGGTTAGGGTAAGGGTAATGGTTAGGGTTAGGTTTAGGGTTAGTGTTAGGGTAAGGGTAAGGGTTAGGTTTAGGGTTATGGTTAGGGTTAGGGATTGGGTTAGGGTTAGGGTGTGGGTAAGGATAAGTGTTAGGGTAGGGTTAGGGTTAGGGTTAGGGTAAGGGTTAGGTTTAGGGTTAGAGTTAGCGTTAGGGTTAGGGTAAGGGTACGGGTTAGGTTTAGGGTTATGGTTAGGGTTAGGGATTGGGTTAGGGTTAGGGTGTGGGTAAGGATAAGTGTTAGGATTAGGGTTAGGGTTAGGGTTAGGGTAAGGGTTAGGTTTAGGGTTAGAGTTAGCGTAAGGGTTAGGGTAAGGGTAAGTCTTAGGGCTAGGATTAGGTTTAGGGTTGGGGTTAAGGTTAGAGTTAGGGTTAGGGTTACGGTTAGGGTTAGAGTTAGGGTAATAGTATGTGTTCAGGTTAGGGTTAGGGTTAGGTTTAGGGTTAGGGTTAGCATTAGGGTAAGCATAAGGGTTAGTGTTAGGGTTAGGTTTAAGGTAAGGGTAAGGTTTAGGGTTAGGGTTAGGGTAAGGGTAAGGGTTAGGGTTAGGGTAAGGTTTAGGGTTAAGGGTAAGGGTAAGTGTTAGTGTTAGGGTTAGGTTTAGGATAAGGTTAAGGATTAGGATTAGGGTTAGGTTTAGGGTTAGGGTTAGAGGTTAGGGTTAGGGTTAGGGTTAAGGTGAGAGTTAGGTTTTGGGTTAGCGTTAGGATAAGGGTAAGGGTTAGGGTTAGGGTTAGGGTTAGGGTTAGTGTTAGGTTTAGGGTTAGGGTTAGGATAAGGGCGAGGTTAGGATTAGGGTTAGGGTTAAGGTTAGGGTTAGGATTAGGGTTAGGGTTAGGGTTAAGGTTAGGGTTAGGGTTAGGGTTAAGGTTACGGTAAGGGTTAGGGTTAGAGTTAGGGCAAGGTTTAGGGTTAGGGTTAGGGTTAGGTTTACAGTTAGGTTTAGGTTTAGGGTTAGGGGTTAGGCCTAGGGTTAGGGTTAGGGTAAGGGTTAGGGTTAGGATTAGGGTGAGGGTTAGGTTTAGGGTTAGGTTAGGGTAAGGGTAAGGGTTAGGGTTAGGGTTAGGTTTAGGTTAAGGGTGAGGTTTAGGGTTTGGGTAAGTGTTAGGGTTAGGGTTAGGGTTAGGGTTAGTTTAAGGGTTAGGGTTAGGTTTAGCGAAAGGTAAGGTTTAGGGTTAGGGTAAGAGTTAGGGTTAGGTTTAGGGTTAGGGTTAGGATTAGGGTGAGGGTTAGTTCAAGGGTTAGGGTTAGATTTAGGGAAAGGGTAAGGGTTATGGTTAGGTTAAGAGTTAGGGTTATGGTAAGGGTAAGTATTAGGTTTAGGTTTATTGTTAAGGTTATTGTAAGGTTTAGGTTAGGGTTAGGTTTAGGATTAAGGTTTAGACGGTAGGGTTAGGGTTAGTGTTAGGTTAGGGTTAGTGTTAGTGTAAGATTTAGGGTTAGGGTTAGGGTTAGGGTTAGGGTAAGGGTTAGGGTTAGTGTTAGGGTTAAGGTTAGGTTTAGGGTTAGGGTAAGGGTAAGGGTAAGGGTAAGAGTTAGGGATAGGGTTAGGGTAATGGTTAGTGTTAGGGTTAGGGTAAGGGTAATGTTTAGGGTTATGGTTAGGGTAAGGGTAAGGTTGAGTGTTAGGGTTAGGGTTAGGTTTAGGGTAAGGGTAAGGTTTAGGATTAAGGTTAGGGTTAGGGTTAGGTTTAGGGTAAGGGTTAGGGTTAGGGTTAGGGTTAGGGTTAGGTTTAAGTTTAGCGTTACGGTATGCGTAAGGGTTAGGGTTAGGTTTAGGGTTAGGTTTAGGGTTAGAGTTAGGGTTAGGGTTAGGGTAAGGATAAGGGTTAGGGTTAGGGTTAGGGTTAGGGTTAGGTTTAGGGTAAGGGTTAGGGTTAAGGTTAGGGTTAGGGTTAGGGTTAGGGTAAGGGTGAGGGTTAGGATTAGGTTTAGGGTTAGGGTTAGGCTAAGTGTAAGGGTTCGGTTTAGGGTTATGGTTAGGGTTAGGGATTGGGTTAGGGTTAGGGTTTGGGTAAGGATAAGGGTTAGGGTTAGGGTTAGGTTTAGGATTAGGGTTAAGGTTATGGTTAGGGTGCAGGTAAGTGTAAGGTTTAGGGTTAGGTTTAGGTTTAGGGTTAGGGTAAGGCTTAGGGTTAGGTTTAGGGTAAGGGTTAGGGTTAGGGTAAGGGTAAGTCTTAGGTTTAGAATTAGGTTTAGGGTTGGGCTTAAGTTTAGGGTTAGAGTTAGGGTAAGGGTAAGGGTTAGGGTTAAAGTTATGGTCAGGGTTAGGGTTAGGGTTAGGGTTAGGTTAAGGGTAAGGGTTAGGGTTAGGGTTATGGTAAGGGTTAGGTTTAGGTTTAGGGTTAGGGTTAGGATTAGGGTTAGGGTTAGCATAAGGATAAATATTAGAATTAAGGTTAGGGTGGGGGTAAGGGTAAGGGTTAGGGTTAAGATTAGGGTTAGGGTTAGGGTAAGGGTTAGGGTTAGGGTTAGGGTAAGGGTTAGGGTTAGGGTTAGGGTTAGGTTTAAGGTTGGTGTTAAGGTTCGGGTTAGAGTTAGGGTAAGGGTAAGGGTTATGTTAGGGTTAGGGTTAGGGTTAAGGTTAGGGTGAGGGTAAGGGTAAGGGTTAGAGTTAGGGTTAGGGTTAGGGTTAGGGGAAGGGTTAGGGTTAGGGTAAGGTTAGGGTAGGTTAGGGTAAGGTTTAGGGTTAGTGTTAGGTTAGGGTTAGTGTTAGGTTAGGGTTAGGTTAAGGGTAAGGGTTAGGGTTAGGGTTAGTTTAAGGGTTAGGGTTAGGGTTAGGGATAGATTGAGATTTAGGGTTGGTTAATGGTAAGGGTTAGGGTTAGGGTTAGGTAAAGGGTTAGGGTTAGGGTTAGGGTTAAGGAAAGGGTTAGGGTTAGGGTTAGGGTTAGGGTAACGGTTAGGTTTAGGGTTAGGGTTAGGGTAAGTGTTAGCGTTAGGGTTAGGGTTAGGGTTAGGGTTAGGGTGAGGGTAAGGGTAAGGTTTAGGGTTAGGGTTAAGTTTAGGGTAAGGGTAAGGGTAAGTGTTAGTGTTATGGTTAGGTTTAGGGTAAGGGTAAGGGTTAGGATTAAGGTTAGGGTTAGGTTTAGGGTTAAGGTTAGGGTTAGGGTTAGCGTTAGGGTAAGCGTAAGGGTTAGGGTTAGGGTTAGGGTTAGGGTTAGGTTTAGGGTTAGAGTTAGCGTTAGGGTTAGGGTAAGGATAAGGGTTAGGGTTAGGGTAAGGGTTAGGGTTAGGTTTAGGGTTAGTGTTAGGGTTAGTTTAAGGGTTAGGTTTAGGGTTAGGGTTAGGATAAGGGTTAGGTTTAGGGTTAGTGTAAGTGTTAGGTTTAGGGTTAGGGTTAGCGTTAGGGTTAGGTTTAGGTGGTAGGGTTATTGTTAGGTTTAGGGTTAGGGTAAGTGTAAGGGTTAGGGTTATGGTTAGGATTAGTTTTAGGGTTAGGGTCCGGATAAGGGTTACGGTTAGGGTTAGGATTAGTTTGAGGGTTAGGGTCAGGGTAAGGATAAGGGTTAGGGTTAGGGTTAGGTTTAGGGTTAAGGTTAGGGTTAGGGTTAGGGTTAGGTTTAGGGTTAGGGTTAGGTTAAGGGTAAGGGTTAGGGTTAGGGTTAGGGTTTGGGTTAGGTTTAGGGTTAGGATAAGGGCAAGGTTTAGGCTTAGGGTTAAGGTTATGGTTAGGGTTAGGTTTAGGGTTAGGGTTAGGGTTAGGGTTAGGGTTAGGTTAAGGTTAGGGTTAGGGTAAGGGTAAGGGTTAGGGTTAGGGTTAGGGTTAGGGTTAACGTTAGGGTTAGGGTTAGGGTTAGGGTTAGGGTAAGGGTTAGGGTAGGTTAGGGTAAGGGTTAGGGTTAGTGTTAGGTTAGGGTTAGACTTAGGTTAGCGTTAGGTTAAGGGTAAGGGTTAGGGTTAGGGTTAGTTTAAGGGTTAGGGTTAGGTTTAGGGTTAGAGTGAGATTTAGGGTTGGGTAAGGGTAAGGGTTATGGTTAGGGTTAGGGTTAGGGTTAGTGTTAGGGTTAGGGTTAGGGTTAGGCTTAGGGTTAGGGTTACTGGAAGTGTTAGGGTTAGGGTTAGGGTTAATGTTTTGGTTAGGGTAAGCGTAAGGGTTAGGGTTAAAGTTAGGGTCAGGGTTAGGGCTAGGGGTTAGGGTTAGTGTTAGGGTTAGGTTAAGATTTAGGGTTAGGGTTAGGGTTAGGATAAGGGTTAGAGTTAGGGTAAGGGTAAGTGTTAGGTTTAGGGTTAGGGGTAGGTTTAGGGTAAGGGTTATGGTTAGGGTTAGGTTTAGGTGGTAGGGTTAGGGTTAGGGTTAGGGTAAGGGTAAGGGTTAATGTTAGGTTTATGGTTAAGGTAAGGGTAAGGGTTAGGTTTAGGGTTCGGGTTAGGTTTAGAGTTAGTGTTAGGGTAAGGGTAAGGGTTAGGGTTAAGGTTAGGGTAAGGGTTAGGTTTAGGGGTTAGGGTTAGTGTTAGGGTTAGGTTAAGGGTTAGGGTTAGGGATAGGGTTAGGATAAGGGTTAGGGTTAGGGTAAGGGTAAGTGTTAGTTTTAGGGTTAGGGTTAGGTTTCGGGTAAGGGTTAGGGTAACGGTTAGGGTTAGGTGGTAGGGTTAGCGTTAGGGCTAGGTTTAGGGTTAGGGTTAGGGTAAGGGTAAGAGTTAGTGTTAGGGTTAGGGGTAGGTTTAGGGTTAGTGATAGGGTAAGGGTAAGGGTTAGGGTTAGGGTTAGGGTTTGGTTTAGGGTTGGGTTTAAGGTTAGGTTTAGGGTTAGGGTACGTTTAAGGATTAGGGTTAGGGTTAGGATTAGGGTTATGCTTAGGGTTAGGGTTAGGGTTAGGGTTAGGGTTAGAGTTAGGTTAGGGTTAGGTTAAGGGTAAGGATTAGTGTTAGGGTTAAGGTTAGTTTAAGGGTTAGGGTTAGGGTTAGAGTGAGATTTAGGGTTGATTAAGGGTAAGGGTTATGGTTATGGTTAGGGTTAGGGTTAGGTTAAGCGGTAGGGTTAGGGTTAGGGTTAGGGAAATGGTTAGGTTTAGGGTTAGGGTTAGGGTAACGGTTAGGCTTAGGGTTAGTGTGTTTGCGTTAGGGTTAGGGTTATGGTTAGGGTAAAGTTAAGGATAAGTGTAAGTGTTAGGGTTAGGGTTAGGTTTAGGGTAAGGGCAAGGTTTAGGGTTAAGGTTAGGGTTAGGGTTACGTTTACGGTTAGAGTTAGGGTTAGGGTTAGGTTTAGCGTTAGGGTAAGCGTAAGGGTTAGGATTAGGGTTAGGGTTAGGTTTAGGGTTAGAGTTAGCGTTAGGTTTAGGGTAAGGATAAGGGTTAGGGTTAGGGTTAGGGTTAGGGTAGGGTTTAGTGTAAGGGTAAGTGTTAGTGTTAGGGTTAGGTTTAGGATAAGGGTAAGGATTAGGGTTAGGTTTAGGGTTAGGGTTACACGTTAGGGTTAGGGATATGGTTAGGGTGTGGGTTAGGTTTTCAGTTAGGTTTAGGATAAGGGTAAGGGTTAGGGTTAGGGTTTGTGTTAGGGTTAGTGTTAGGTTTAGGGTTAGGGTTAGGGTAAGGGCAAGGTTTAGGGTTAGGGTTGGGGTTAAGGTTAGGTTTAGGATTAGGGTTAGGGTTAGGTATAAGTTTAGGGTTAGGGTAAGGGTTAGGGTTAGGGTTAGGGTTAGGGTTAGGGTAAGGCTTAGGGTTAGGTTTAGGGTAAGGGTTAGGGTTAGGGTAAGGGTAAGTCTTAGGTTTAGGATTAGGTTTAGGGTTGGGCTTAAGTTTAGGGTTAGAGTTAGGGTAAGGGTAAGGGTTAGGGTTAAAGTTATGGTCAGGGTTAGGGTTAGGGTTAGGGTTAGGTTAAGGGTAAGGGTTAGGGTTAGGGTTATGGTAAGGGTTAGGTTTAGGTTTAGGGTTAGGGTTAGGATTAGGGTTAGGGTTAGCATAAGGATAAATATTAGAATTAAGGTTAGGGTGGGGGTAAGGGTAAGGGTTAGGGTTAAGATTAGGGTTAGGGTTAGGGTAAGGGTTAGGGTTAGGGTTAGGGTAAGGGTTAGGGTTAGGGTTAGGGTTAGGTTTAAGGTTGGTGTTAAGGTTCGGGTTAGAGTTAGGGTAAGGGTAAGGGTTATGTTAGGGTTAGGGTTAGGGTTAAGGTTAGGGTGAGGGTAAGGGTAAGGGTTAGAGTTAGGGTTAGGGTTAGGGTTAGGGGAAGGGTTAGGGTTAGGGTAAGGTTAGGGTTAGGTTTAGGTTTGGGGTTAAGGTTAGGGTTAGGGTTAGGGTTAGGGTAAGGTAAGGGTTAGGTTAGGGTTAGGCTTAGGGTTAAGGTCAGGGTTACGGTTAGGTTTAAGGTTAGGATTAGGGTTAGGGTTAGGATAAGGGTTAGGGTTAGGGTTAGGGTTAGGTTTAGGGTTAGGGTAAGGGTAAGGGTAAGGGTAATTGTAAGGGTTAGAGTTAGGGTTAGGGGTAGGGTAAGGGTTAGTTTTAGGGTTAGGGTAAGGGTAAGGTTTAGGGTTAGGGGTAGGGTTAAGGTTAGGGTAAGGGTAAGGGTAAGTGTTAGGGTTAAGGTTAGGTTTAGGGTAAGGGTAAGGGTTAGGGTTAAGGTTAGGGTTAGGGTTAGGTTTAGGGTTAGAGTTAGGGTTAATGTTAGGTTTAGCGTTAGGGTAAGCGTAAGGGTTAGGTTAGGGTTAGGGTTAGGTTTAGGGTTAGAGTTAGCGTTAGGGTTAGGATAAGGATAAGGGTAGGGTTAGGGTTAGGGGTAGGTTTAAGGTTAAGGTTAGGGTTAGGGTAGGGTTTAAGGTAAGGGTAAGTGTTAGTGTTAGGGTTTGGTTTAGTATAAGGGTAAGGATTACTGTTAGGTTTAGGGTTAGGGTTAGAGGTTAGGGGTAGGGTTAAGGTTACGGTGAGGGTTAGGTTTTTGGTTAGGGTTAGGATAAGGGTAAGGGTTAGGGTTAGGGTTAGGGTTAGGTTTAGTGTTAGGTTTAGGGTTAGGGTTAGGGTAAGGGCAAGGGTTAGGATTAGGGTTAGGGTTAAGGTTAGGGTTAGGATTAGGGTTAGGGTTAGGGTTAAGGTTAGGGTTAGGGTTAGGGTTAAGTTTAGGGTAAGGGTTAGGGTTAGAGTTAGGGTAAGGTTTAGGGTTAGGGTTAGGGTTAGGGTTAGGTTTAAAGTTATGTATAGGTTTAGGGTTAGGGTTAGGGTTAGGGTTAGGATGGGGGTTAGGTTTAGGGTTAGAGTTAGGGTAAGGGTAAGGGTTAGGGTTAGCGTTAGGTTCAGGTTTAGTGTTAGCTTTAGGGTTAGGGTTAGGGTAAGTGCAAGGATTAGGGTTAGGGTTAGGGTTAAGGTTTTTGTTAGGGTTAGGGTTAGGGTTAAGGTTAGGGTTAGGGTTAGGGTTAGGTTTAGGTTAAGGGTGAGGGTTAGGGTTAGGGTTAGGGTTAGTTTAAGGGTTAGTGTTAGGTTTAGGGAAAAGGTAAGGTTTAGGGTTCAGGTAAGGGTTAGGGTTAGGTTTAGGGTTAGTGTTACGGTTAGGGTTAGGTTTAGGGTAAGGGTAAGGGATAGGGTAAGGTTAGGGTTAGGTTAGGGTAAGGTTTAGGGTTAGGGTTAGGGTTAGGGTTAGATTTAAGGTTAGGGTTAGGGTTAGGGTTAGGGTAAAGGTAAGGGTTAGGGTTAGGGTTAGGGTTAGTTTTAGGGTTAGGGTATGTGTAAGGGTTAGGGTTAGGGTTAGCGTTAGGGTAAGGGTTAGGGTTAGGATTAGGGTTAGGGTAGGGTTTAGGGTAAGGGTAATGTTAGTGTTAAGGTTTGGTTTAGTATAAGGGTAAGGATTAGGGTTAAGTTTTGGTTTAGGGTTAGGGTTTATGCTTAGGGTTAGGGTTAGGGTTAGGGTTAGGGTTAGGCTAGGGTTAGTTTAAGGGTTAGGGTTAGGGTTAGGTTTAGGTTTAGGATTAGGTTTAGGGTAAGGGTAAGGGTTAGGGTTAGGATTAGGGTTAGGGTTAGGGTTAGGGTAATGGTTAGGGTTAGGGTTAGGGTTAGGTTTAGGGTTAGGGATAGGGTAAGGGTAAGGGTAAGGGTTACAGTTAGGTTTAGGGTTAGGGTTAAAGTTAGGTTTAGGGTTAGGGTACATTTAAGGATTAGGGTTAGGGTTAGGGTTAGGTTTATGCTTAGGGTTAAGGTTAGGGTTAGGGTTAGGGTTAGGGTAAGGGTAAGGGTTAGGGTTAAAGTTATGGTCAGGGTTATGGTTAGGGTTAGGGTGAGGGTAAGGGTAAGGGTTAGGGTTAGTTTTAGGGTTATTGTAAGGGTAAGGTTTAGGTTTAGGGTTAGGATTAGGTTTAGGGTTAGGGTTAGCATAAGGATAAATATTAGAGTTAAGGTTAGGGTGAGGGTAAGGGTAAGGGTTAGGGTTAAGATTAGGGTTAGGGTTAGGGTAAGGGTTAGGGTTAGGGTTAGGGTAAGGGTTAGGGTTAGGGTTAGGGTTAGGGTTAGGTTTAAGTTTGGCGTTAAGGTTCAGGTTAGGGTTAGGGTAAGGGTAAGGGTTATGTTAGGGTTAGGGTTAGGGTTAGGGTTAAGGTTAGGGTTAGGGTTAGGTTTAGGGTTATAGTTAGGGTTAGGTTTAGGGTAAGGATAAGGGTTAGGGTTAGGGTTAGGGTTAGGGTAGGGTTTAGTGTAAGGGTAAGTGTTAGTGTTAGGGTTAGGTTTAGGATAAGGGTAAGGATTAGGGTTAGGTTTAGGGTTAGGGTTACACGTTAGGGTTAGGGATATGGTTAGGGTGTGGGTTAGGTTTTCAGTTAGGTTTAGGATAAGGGTAAGGGTTAGGGTTAGGGTTTGTGTTAGGGTTAGTGTTAGGTTTAGGGTTAGGGTTAGGGTAAGGGCAAGGTTTAGGGTTAGGGTTGGGGTTAAGGTTAGGTTTAGGATTAGGGTTAGGGTTAGGTATAAGTTTAGGGTTAGGGTAAGGGTTAGGGTTAGGGTTAGGGTTAGGGTTAGGGTAAGGCTTAGGGTTAGGTTTAGGGTAAGGGTTAGGGTTAGGGTAAGGGTAAGTCTTAGGTTTAGGATTAGGTTTAGGGTTGGGCTTAAGTTTAGGGTTAGAGTTAGGGTAAGGGTAAGGGTTAGGGTTAAAGTTATGGTCAGGGTTAGGGTTAGGGTTAGGGTTAGGTTAAGGGTAAGGGTTAGGGTTAGGGTTATGGTAAGGGTTAGGTTTAGGTTTAGGGTTAGGGTTAGGATTAGGGTTAGGGTTAGCATAAGGATAAATATTAGAATTAAGGTTAGGGTGGGGGTAAGGGTAAGGGTTAGGGTTAAGATTAGGGTTAGGGTTAGGGTAAGGGTTAGGGTTAGGGTTAGGGTAAGGGTTAGGGTTAGGGTTAGGGTTAGGTTTAAGGTTGGTGTTAAGGTTCGGGTTAGAGTTAGGGTAAGGGTAAGGGTTATGTTAGGGTTAGGGTTAGGGTTAAGGTTAGGGTGAGGGTAAGGGTAAGGGTTAGAGTTAGGGTTAGGGTTAGGGTTAGGGGAAGGGTTAGGGTTAGGGTAAGGTTAGGGTAGGTTAGGGTAAGGTTTAGGGTTAGTGTTAGGTTAGGGTTAGTGTTAGGTTAGGGTTAGGTTAAGGGTAAGGGTTAGGGTTAGGGTTAGTTTAAGGGTTAGGGTTAGGGTTAGGGTTAGATTGAGATTTAGTGTTGGTTAATGGTAAGGGTTAGGGTTAGGGTTAGGTAAAGGGTTAGGGTTAGGGTTAGGGTTAAGGAAAGGGTTAGGGTTAGGGTTAGGGTTAGGGTAACGGTTAGGTTTAGGGTTAGGGTTAGGGTAAGTGTTAGCGTTAGGGTTAGGGTTAGGGTTAGGGTTAGGGTGAGGGTAAGGGTAAGGTTTAGGGTTAGGTTAAGTTTAGGGTAAGGGTAAGGGTAAGTGTTAGTGTTATGGTTAGGTTTAGGGTAAGGGTAAGGGTTAGGATTAAGGTTAGGGTTAGGTTTAGGGTTAAGGTTAGGGTTAGGGTTAGCGTTAGGGTAAGCGTAAGGGTTAGGGTTAGGGTTAGGGTTAGGTTTAGGGTTAGAGTTAGCGTTAGGGTTAGGGTAAGGATAAGGGTTAGGTTTAGGGTAAGGGTTAGGGTTAGGTTTAGGGTTAGTGTTAGGGTTAGTTTAAGGGTTAGGTTTAGGGTTAGGGTTAGGATAAGGGTTAGGTTTAGGGTTAGTGTAAGTGTTAGGTTTAGGGTTAGGGTTAGCGTTAGGGTTAGGTTTAGGTGGTAGGGTTATTGTTAGGTTTAGGGTTAGGGTAAGTGTAAGGGTTAGGGTTATGGTTAGGATTAGTTTTAGGGTTAGGGTCCGGATAAGGGTTACGGTTAGGGTTAGGATTAGTTTGAGGGTTAGGGTCAGGGTAAGGATAAGGGTTAGGGTTAGGGTTAGGTTTAGGGTTAAGGTTAGGGTTAGGGTTAGGGTTAGGTTTAGGGTTAGGGTTAGGTTAAGGGTAAGGGTTAGGGTTAGGGTTAGGGTTTGGGTTAGGTTTAGGGTTAGGATAAGGGCAAGGTTTAGGCTTAGGGTTAAGGTTATGGTTAGGGTTAGGTTTAGGGTTAGGGTTAGGGTTAGGGTTAGGGTTAGGTTAAGGTTACGGTTAGGGTAAGGGTAAGGGTTAGGGTTAGGGTTAGGGTTAGGGTTAACGTTAGGGTTAGGGTTAGGGTTAGGGTTAGGGTAAGGGTTAGGGTAGGTTAGGGTAAGGGTTAGGGTTAGTGTTAGGTTAGGGTTAGACTTAGGTTAGCGTTAGGTTAAGGGTAAGGGTTAGGGTTAGGGTTAGTTTAAGGGTTAGGGTTAGGTTTAGGGTTAGAGTGAGATTTAGGGTTGGGTAAGGGTAAGGGTTATGGTTAGGGTTAGGGTTAGGGTTAGTGTTAGGGTTAGGGTTAGGGTTAGGCTTAGGGTTAGGGTTACTGGAAGTGTTAGGGTTAGGGTTAGGGTTAATGTTTTGGTTAGGGTAAGCGTAAGGGTTAGGGTTAAAGTTAGGGTCAGGGTTAGGGCTAGGGGTTAGGGTTAGTGTTAGGGTTAGGTTAAGATTTAGGGTTAGGGTTAGGGTTAGGATAAGGGTTAGAGTTAGGGTAAGGGTAAGTGTTAGGTTTAGGGTTAGGGGTAGGTTTAGGGTAAGGGTTATGGTTAGGGTTAGGTTTAGGTGGTAGGGTTAGGGTTAGGGTTAGGGTAAGGGTAAGGGTTAATGTTAGGTTTATGGTTAAGGTAAGGGTAAGGGTTAGGTTTAGGGTTCGGGTTAGGTTTAGAGTTAGTGTTAGGGTAAGGGTAAGGGTTAGGGTTAAGGTTAGGGTAAGGGTTAGGTTTAGGGGTTAGGGTTAGTGTTAGGGTTAGGTTAAGGGTTAGGGTTAGGGATAGGGTTAGGATAAGGGTTAGGGTTAGGGTAAGGGTAAGTGTTAGTTTTAGGGTTAGGGTTAGGTTTCGGGTAAGGGTTAGGGTAACGGTTAGGGTTAGGTGGTAGGGTTAGCGTTAGGGCTAGGTTTAGGGTTAGGGTTAGGGTAAGGGTAAGAGTTAGTGTTAGGGTTAGGGGTAGGTTTAGGGTTAGTGATAGGGTAAGGGTAAGGGTTAGGGTTAGGGTTAGGGTTTGGTTTAGGGTTGGGTTTAAGGTTAGGTTTAGGGTTAGGGTACGTTTAAGGATTAGGGTTAGGGTTAGGATTAGGGTTATGCTTAGGGTTAGGGTTAGGGTTAGGGTTAGGGTTAGAGTTAGGTTAGGGTTAGGTTAAGGGTAAGGATTAGTGTTAGGGTTAAGGTTAGTTTAAGGGTTAGGGTTAGGGTTAGAGTGAGATTTAGGGTTGATTAAGGGTAAGGGTTCTGGTTATGGTTAGGGTTAGGGTTAGGTTAAGCGGTAGGGTTAGGGTTAGGGTTAGGGAAATGGTTAGGTTTAGGGTTAGGGTTAGGGTAACGGTTAGGCTTCGGGTTAGTGTGTTTGCGTTAGGGTTAGGGTTATGGTTAGGGTAAAGTTAAGGATAAGTGTAAGTGTTATGGTTAGGGTTAGGTTTAGGGTAAGGGCAAGGTTTAGGGTTAAGGTTAGGGTTAGGGTTACGTTTACGGTTAGAGTTAGGGTTAGGGTTAGGTTTAGCGTTAGGGTAAGCGTAAGGGTTAGGATTAGGGTTAGGGTTAGGTTTAGGGTTAGAGTTAGCGTTAGGTTTAGGGTAAGGATAAGGGTTAGGGTTAGGGTTAGGGTTAGGGTAGGGTTTAGTGTAAGGGTAAGTGTTAGTGTTAGGGTTAGGTTTAGGATAAGGGTAAGGATTAGGGTTAGGTTTAGGGTTAGGGTTACACGTTAGGGTTAGGGATATGGTTAGGGTGTGGGTTAGGTTTTCAGTTAGGTTTAGGATAAGGGTAAGGGTTAGGGTTAGGGTTTGTGTTAGGGTTAGTGTTAGGTTTAGGGTTAGGGTTAGGGTAAGGGCAAGGTTTAGGGTTAGGGTTAGGGTTAGGGTTAGGGTTAGGGTTGGGGTTAAGGTTAGGTTTAGGATTAGGGTTAGGGTTAGGTATAAGTTTAGGGTTAGGGTAAGGGTTAGGGTTAGCATTAGGGTAAGGGTTAGGGTTAGAGTTAGGGTAAGGGTTAGGGTTAGAGTTAGGGTAAGGGTTAGGGTTAGGGTTAGGGTTAAGTTTAGGGTTAGGGTTAGATTTAGGGTTAGGTTTAGGGTAAGGGTTAGGGTTAGAGTTAGGGTAAGGATTAGGGTTAGGTTTAGGGTTAGCATTAGGTTTAGGGTTAGGTTAAGGTTAGGTTTAGGGTAAGTGTAGGGTTAGGGTTAGAGTTAGGCTTAGGGTTAAGTTTTAGGTTAGGGTTAGGTTTAGGGTTAGGTTAAGGTTAGGGTTAGGGTAAGGATAAGGGTTAGGGTTAGGGTTAGGGTTAAGGTTAGGCTTAGGGTTAGGGTTAGGGTTAGGGTAAGGGTTAGGGTAGGTTAGGGTAAGGTTTAGGGTTAGGGTTAGGGTTAGGGTAAGTGTTAGCATTAGGGTTAGGGTTAGGGTTAGGGTTAGATTGAGATTTAGGGTTGGTTAATGGTAAGGGTTAGGGTTAGGTTTAGGTAAAGGGTTAGGGTTAGGGTTAGGGTTAAGGAAAGGGTTAGGGTTAGGGTTAGGGTTAGGGTAACGGTTAGGTTTAGGGTTAGGGTTAGGGTAAGTGTTAGCATTAGGGTTAGGGTTAGGGTGAGGGTAAGGGAAAGGTTTAGGGTTAGGGTTAAGTTTAGGGTAAGGGTAAGGGTAAGTGTTAGTGTTAGGGTTAGGTTTAGGGTAAGGGTAAGGGTTAGGGTTTAAGGTTAGGGTTAGGTTTAGGGTTAAGTTTAGGGTTAGGGTTAGCGTTAGGGTAAGCGTAAGGGTTAGGGTTAGGGCTAGGGTTAGGTTTAGGGTTAGAGTTAGCGTTAGGGTTAGGGTAAGGATAAGGGTTAGGGTTAGGGTAAGGGTTAGGGTTAGGTTTAGGGTTAGTGTTAGGGTTAGTTTAAGGGTTAGGTTTAGGGTTAGGGTTAGGATAAGGGTTAGGGTTAGGGTTAGTGTAAGTGTTAGGTTTAGGGTCAGGGTTAGCGTTAGGTTTAGGTTTAGGTGGTAGGGTTATTGTTAGGTTTAGGGTTAGGGTAAGTGTAAGGGTTAGGGTTAGGGTTAGGGTTAGGGTCAGTTTAAGGGTTAGGGTTAGGTTTAGGGAAAGGGTAAAGTTTAGGGTTAGGGTAAGAGTTAGGTTAGGTTTAGGGTAAGGGTAAGGGTTAGGGTTAGGGTTACGTTTAGGTTTAGTGTTAGTTTTACGGTTAGGGTTAGGGTAAGGGCAAGGATTAGGGTTAGGGTTAGGGTTAAGGTTAGGGTTAGGGTTAGGGTTAGGGTAAGGTTAGGGTTAGGGTTAGGGTTAGGGTAAGGGTTAGGGTTAGGGTTAGGGTTAGGGCAAGGATTAGGGTTAGGGTTAGGGTTAAGGTTAGCGTTAGGGTTAGGATTAAGGTTAGGGTTAGGGTTAGGTTTAGGTTAAGGGTAAGGGTTAGGGTTAGGGTAAGGGTTAGGTTTAGGGTTAGGGTTAGGGTCAGTTTAAGGGTTAGGGTTAGGTTTAGGGAAAGGGTAAGGTTTAGGGTTATGGTAAGAATTAGGTTAGGTTTAGGGTTAGGGTTAGGGTTAAGGTTAGGATTAGGGTTAGGGTTAGTTTAAGGGTTAGGGTTAGGTTTAGGGTAAGGGTAAGGGTTATGGTTAGGGTAAGAGTTAGGGTTAGGTTTAGGATTAGGGTTAGGGTTAGGGTAAGGGTAAGGGTTAGGGTTAGGATTCGATTAGGTTTAGGGTAATGGTTAGGTTTAGGGTTAGGTTTAGGTTTAGGGTTAGGGATAGGGTAAGGGTAAGAGTTAGGGTTAGGGTTAGGGTTAGGGTTTGGTTTAGGGTTAGGGTTAAGGTTAGGTTTAGAGTTAGCGTACGTTTAAGGATTAGGGTTAGGTTTAAGGTTAGGGTTATGCTTTGGGTTAAGGTTAGGGTTAGGATTAGGGTTAGGTTTAGGTTTAGGGTTAGGGTTAGGGATAGTGTTAGGGTAAGGTTATGTGTTAGGGTTAGGATTAGGGTTAGGGTTAGGGTAAGGGTAAGGGTAAGGGTTAGGGTTAGGGTAAGAGTTAGGGTTTGGTTTAGGGTTAGGGTTAGGTTTAGGGTAAGGGTAAGGGTAATGGTTAGGATTATGTTTAGGGTTAGGTTAATGGTTAGGTTTAGGGTTAGGGTTAGGTTTACGGTTAGGGTACATTTAAGGATTAGGATTAGGGTTAGGGTTAGGGTTAGGATGAGGGTTAGGTTTAGGGTTAGGGTTAGGATTAGGGTACAGTTAGGGTAAGGTTATGTGTTAGGGTTAGGGTTAGGGTTAGGGTAAGTGTTAGGATTAGGTTAAGGGTAAGGGTTAGGTTAAAGTTAGGTTCAGGGTTAGGGTTAGGGTTAGGGTTAGGGTAAGGGTAAGGGTTAGCATTTGATTTAGGGTTAGGGTAAGGGTAAGGGTTAGGTTTAGGGTTTGGGTTAGTTTTATGGTTAGTGTTAGGGTAAGGGTAGGGGTTAGGGTTAGGGTTAGGTTTAGGGTAAGGGTTAGGTTTAGGGGTTAGGATTAGTGTTAGGGTTAGGTTAAGGTTTAGGGTTAGGGTTAGGGTTAGGATAAGTGTTAGGGTAGGGTAAGGGTAAGTGTTAGGGTTAGGGTTAGGGTTAGGGTAAGGGTTAGGGTGAGGTTTAGGTTTAGGTGGTAGGTTTAGGGTTAAGATTAGGGGTAGGGTTAGGGTTAGGGTAAGGGTAAGCGTGAGGGTTAGGGTTAGGGTTAGGGTTAGGATTGGTTTTACGGTTAGGGTTAGGGTTAGGGTAAGGGCAAGTGTTAGGCTAAGGGTTAAGGTTAGAGTTAGATTAAGGGTTAGGGTTAGGGTTTAGGGTTAGGGTGAGGGTTAGTGTAAGGGTTAGGGTTAGGTTTAGGTTAAGGGTTAGGGTTAGGGTTAAGTTTAGGGTAAGTGTTAGGGTTAGGGTTAGGGTTAGTGTTAGGGTAAGGGTTAGGGTTAGGGTTAGGGTTAGCGAAAGGGTAAGTGTTAGGGTTAGGGTTAGGGTTAGGGTTAGGGTAAGTGATAGGGTAAGGGTTAGGGTTAGGGATGAGTTTAGGGTTGGGTTTAAGTTTATGGATAGTGTTATTGTAAGGGCAAGGGTTAGGGTTAGGGTTAGCGTTAGGGTAAGTGTTAGGTTAGGGTTAGGGTTAGGTTTAGGGTTAGAGTTAGCGTTAGGTTTAGGGTAAGGATAAGGGTTAGGGTTAGGGTTAGGGTTGGGTTTAAGGTTAAGGTTAGGGTTAGGGTTAGGGTTAGGGTTAGGGTAAGGTAAGGGTTAGGTTTAGGTTTATGTTTAGGGTTAGGGATTGGGTTAGGGTTAGGGTTTGATAAGGATAAGTGTTAGGGTTAGGGTTAGGGTTAGGGTTAGGGTAAGGGTTAGGGTTAGGTTTAGAGTTAGGGTTAGGGTTAGGGAAAGGGTAAGTGTTAGGGTTAGGATTAGGTTTAGGGTTGGGGTTAAGGATAGGGTTAGGTTTAGGGTTACGGTTAGGGTTAGAGTTAGGGTAACGGTCTGTGTTCGGGTTAGGTTTAGGGTTAGGGTTAGGGTTAGGGTTAGCGTTAGGGTAAGCGTAAGGGTTAGTGTTAGGGTTAGGGTTAAGGTAAGGGCAATGTTGAGGGTTAGGGTTAGGCTTAGGTTTAGCTTTAGGGTTAGGGTTAGGTTTAGGGTAAGGGTAAGGGTTAGGGTTAGGGTTAGGTTGAGGGTTAGGGTAAGGGTAAGGGTTAGGGTTAGGGTTAGGTAAGGGTTAGGGTTAGGGTTAGGGTTGGGGTATGGTTTAGGGTAAGGGTAAGTGTTAGTGTTAGGGTTAGGTTTAGGATAAGGGTAAGGATTAGGGTTAGGTTTAGGTTTAGGGTTAGAGGTTAGGGTTAGCGTTAGGATTAAGGTGAGAGTTAGGTTTTGGGTTAGGGTTAGGATAAGAGTAAGTGTTAGGCTTATGGTTAGGATTAGAGTTAGAGTTAGGTTTAGGGTTAGGGTTAGGGTAAGGGCAAGGGTTAGGATTAGGGTTAGGGTTAAGGTTAGGGTTAGTATTATGGTTAGGTTTAGGATTAAGGTTAGGTTTAGGTTTAGGTTTAGAGTTAGGTTTAGGTTTAGGGTCAGGGGTTAGGCCTAGGGATAGGGTAAGGGTTAGGGTTAGGGTTAGGTTGAGGGTTAGGTTTAGGGTTAGGGTTAGGGTAAGGGTAAGGGTTAGGGTTAGGTTTAGGGTTAGGTTTAGGTTTAGTGTTAGCTTTAGGGTTAGGGTTAGGGTAAGGGCAAGGTTTAGGGTTAGGGTTAGGGTTAAGGTTAGGGTTAGGGTTAGGGTTAGGGTAAGGTTAGGGTTAGGGTTAGGGTTAGGGTTAGGGTAAGGGTTAGGGTTAGGGTTAGGGTTAGGGCAAGGATTAGGGTTAGGGTTAGGGTTAAGTTTAGGGTTAGGTTAGGATTAAGGTTAGGGTTAGGGTTAGGTTTAGGTTAAGGGTAAGGGTTAGGGTTAGGGTAAGGGTTAGGGTTAGGGTTAGGGTTAGGGTCAGTTTAAGGGTTAGGGTTAGGTTTAGGGAAAGGGTAAGGTTTAGGGTTAGGGTAAGAGTTAGGTTAGGTTTAGGGTTAGGGTTAGGGTTAGGGTTAGCGTAAGGGTAAGTGTTAGGGTTAGGGTTAGGGTTAGGGTTAGGGTAAGTGATAGGGTAAGGGTTAGGGTTAGGGTTGAGTTTAGGGTTGGGTTTAAGTTTATGGTTAGTGTTATTGTAAGGGCAAGGGTTAGGGTTAGGGTTAGCGTTAGGGTAAGTGTTAGGTTAGGGTTAGGGTTAGGTTTAGGGTTAGAGTTAGCGTTAGGTTTAGGGTAAGGATAAGGGTTAGGGTTAGGGTTAGGGTTGGGTTTAAGGTTAAGGTTAGGGTTAGGGTTAGGGTTAGGGTAAGGTAAGGGTTAGGTTTAGGGATATGTTTAGGGTTAGGGATTGGGTTAGGGTTAGGGTTTGATAAGGATAAGTGTTAGGGTTAGGGTTAGGGTTAGGGTTAGGGTAAGGGTTAGGGTTAGGTTTAGAGTTAGGGTTAGGGTTAGGGAAAGGGTAAGTGTTAGGGTTAGGATTAGGTTTAGGGTTGGGGTTAAGGTTAGGGTTAGGTTTAGGGTTACGGTTAGGGTTAGAGTTAGGGTAATGGTATGTGTTTGGGTTAGGTTTAGGTTTAGGGTTAGGGTTAGGGTTAGCGTTAGGGTAAGCGTAAGGTTTAGTGTTAGGGTTAGGTTTAAGGTAAGGGCAATGTTGAGGGTTAGGGTTAGGCTTAGGTTTAGGGTTAGGGTTAGGGTTAGGGTAAGGGTAAGGGTTAGGGTTAGGGTTAGGTTGAGGGTTAGGGTAAGGGTAAGGGTTAGGGTTAGGGTTAGGTAAGGGTTAGGGTTAGGGTTAGGGTTAGGGTATGGTTTAGGGTAAGGGTAAGTGTTAGTGTTAGGATTAGGTTTAGGATAAGGGTAAGGATTAGGGTTAGGTTTAGGGTTATGGTTAGAAGTTAGGGTTAGCGTTAGGGTTAAGGTGAGGGTTAGGTTTTGGGTTAGGGTTAGGATAAGGGTAAGTGTTAGGGTTAGGGTTAGGATTAGAGTTAGTGTTAGGTTTAGGGTTAGGGTTAGGGTAAGGGCAAGGGTTAGGATTAGGGTTAGGGTTAAGGTTAGGGTTAGGATTAGGGTTAGGTATAGGGTTAAGGTTAGGTTTAGGTTTAGGTTTAGAGTTAGGTTTAGGTTTAGTGTCAGGTGTTAGGCCTAGGGATAGGGTAAGGGTTAGGGTTAGGGTTAGGTTGAGGGTTAGGTTTAGGGTTAGGGTTAGGGTAAGGGTAAGGGTTAGGGTTAGGGTTAGGGTTAGGTTTAGGTTTAGTGTTAGCTTTAGGGTTAGGGTTAGGGTAAGGGAAGGATTAGGGTTAGGGTTAGGGTTAAGGTTAGGGTTAGGGTTAGGGTTAGGGTAAGGTTAGGGTTAGGGTTAGGGTAAGGGTAAGGGTGAGGTTTAGGGTTAGGGTGAGGGTTAGGTTTAGGATTAGGGTTACGGTAAGGGTAAGGGTAAGGGTTAAGAAAAGGGTAACGGTTAGGGTTAGTGTTAGGGTTAGGGTTAGGGGTTAGGGTTAGGTTTAGGGTACGGGTTAGGTTTAGGGTTAGGGTTAGAGTAAGGGTAAGGGTGAGGGTTAGGGTTAGGCTTACGGTTAGTGGCAGGGTAAGGGTAAGGGTTAGGGTTAAGGTTAGGGTTAGGGTTAGGGTTTAGGGTTAGGGTTAGTGTTAGTGTTAGTGTAAGGGTAAGGGTTAGGGTTAGGGTTAGGTTTAGGGTAAGGGTAAGGGTAGGTTTAATGTTAGGGTTAGGGTTAGGGTGAGGGTTAGGGTTAGTGTTAGGGTTAGGGTAAGGGTAAGAGTTAGGGTTAGGGTTAGGGTTAGGGTTAGGGTTAGTGTAAGGGTAAGTGTTAGGATTAGGGTTAGGGTTAGGGTTAGGGTTAAGTTTAGGGTTGGGGTTAGGGTTAGGGTTAGTTTTAGGATAAGGGTGAGGGTTAGGATTACGGTTAGGGTTAGAGGTTAGGGTTAGGGTTACGGTTAGGGTAAGGGTAAGTGTTAGGGTTAGGGTTAGGGTTAGGTGTAGGTGTTAGGGTTAGGGTTAGGGTTAGGGTAAGAGTTAGGGTTAGGGTTAGGATTAGGGTTAGGTTTAGGGTTAGGGTTAGGGTTAGGGTTAGGGTTAGGTTTTGGATAAGGGTAAGGTTTAGGGTTAGGGTCAGGGTTATGGTTAGGAGTTAGGGTTAGGGTTAGGTTTAGGTTTAGGTTTAGGGTTAGGATAAAGGTAAGGGTTAGGATAAGGCTAACGGTTAGGATTTGGATTAGGGTTAGGTTTAGGGGTTATGGTTAGGGTTAGGATTAGGGTTAGGCTTAGGGTAAGGGTAAGGGTGAGGGTTAGGTTTAGGGTTAGGGTTAGGGTTAGGGTTTGGGTAAGGGTAAGGGATAGGGTTATGGTTAGGCTTAGAGTTAGGGTAATGGTTAGGGTTAGGGTTAGGGTTAGGTTAAGCGTAAGTGTTAGGGTTAGGGTTAGGGTTAGGTTTAGGGTAAGGGTAAGTGTTATGGTTAGGGTTAGGTTTAAGGGTTATGGTTAGGGTTAGGGTTAGGTTTAGGGTTAGGGTAAGGGTAAGTGATAGGGTTATGGTTAGTGTTAGGGTTAGGGTAAGGGTAAGGGTAAGGGTGAGGGTTAGGGTTAGGGTTAGGGTTAGGGTTAGGGCAAGGATTAGGGTTAGGGTTAGGGTTAAGGTTAGGGTAAGGTTAGGATTAAGGTTAGGGTTAGGGTTAGGTTTAGGTTAAGGGTAAGGGTTAGGGTTAGGGTAAGGGTTAGGGTTAGGGTTAGGGTTAGTGTCAGTTTAAGGGTTAGGGTTAGGTTTAGGGAAAGGGTAAGGTTTAGGGTTAGGGTAAGAGTTAGGTTAGGTTTAGGGTTAGGGTTAGGGTTAAGGTTAGGATTAGGGTTAGGGTTAGTTTAAGGGTTAGGGTTAGGTTTAGGGTAAGGGTAAGGGTTATGGTTAGGGAAAGAGTTAGGGTTAGGTTTAGGGTTAGGGTTAAGGTAAGGGTAATGGTTAGGGTTAGGATTCGGTTAGGTTTAGGGTAATGATTAGGTTTAGGGTTAGGGTTAGGTTTAGGGTTAGGGATAGGGTAAGGGTTAGGGTTAGGGTTAGGGTTAGGGTTTGGTTTAGGGTTAGGGTTAAGGTTAGGTTTAGAGTTAGGGTACGTTTAAGGATTAGGGTTAGGTTTTGGGTTAGGGTTATGCTTAGAGTTAGGGGTAGGGTTAGGATTAGGGTTAGGTTTAGGGTTAGGGTTAGGGTTAGGGATAGTGTTAGGGTAAGGTTATGTGTTAGGATTAGGATTAGGGTTAGGGTTAGGGTAAGGGTAAGGGTAAGGGTTAGGGTTAGGGTAAGAGTTAGGGTTTGGTTTAGGGTTAGGGTTAGGTTTAGGGTAAGGGTAAGGGTAATGGTTAGGATTAGGTTTAGGGATAGGGTAATGGTTAGGTTTAGGGTTAGGGTTAGGTTTAGGGTTAGGGTACGTTTAAGGATTAGGATTAGGGTTAGGGTTGGGGTTAGGATTAGGGTTAGGTTTAGGGTTAGGGTTAGGATTAGGGTACGGTTAGGGTAAGGTTATGTGTTAGGTTTAGGGTTAGGGTTAGGGTAAGTGTTAGGATTAGGTTAAGGGTAAGGGTTAGGTTAAAGTTAGGTTCAGGGTTAGGGTTAGGGTTAGGGTTAGGATAAGTGTTAGGGTAGGGTAAGGGTAAGTGTTAGGGTTAGGTTTAGGGTTAGGGTTAGGGTAAGGGTTAGGGTTAGGTTTAGGTTTAGGTGGTAGGTTTAGGGTCAGG
>JANJXV010000462.1:355000-385000 GCA_024803745.1 Megascapheus bottae
TGAGGGTAGGGTAAGGGTAGGGGTTAGCATTAGATTTAGGGTTAGGGTAAGGGTAAGGGTTAGGTTTAGGGTTTGGGTTAGTTTTACGGTTAGTGTTAGGCTAAGGGTAGGGGTTAGGGTTAGGGTTAGGTTTAGGGTAAGGGTTAGGGTTAGGGGTTACGTTTAGTGTTAGGGTTAGGTTAAGGGTTAGGGATAGGGTTAGGGTTAGGATAAGTGTTAGGGTTAGGGTAAGGGTAAGTGTTAGGGTTAAGGTTAGGGTTAGGGATAGGGTAAGGTTTAGGGTTAGGGTTAGGTTTAGGTGGTAGGTTTAGGGTTAGGATTAGGGGTATTGTTAGGGTTAGGGTAAGGGTAAGGGTGAGGGTTAGGGTTAGGGTTAGGGTTAGGATTGGTTTTGGGTTATGGTTAGGGTTAGTGTAAGGGCAAGGGTTAGGCTAAGGGTTAAGGTTAGAGTTAGATTAAGGGTTAGGGTTAGGGTTTAGGGTTAGGGTTAGGGTTAGTGTAAGGGTTAGGGTTAGGTTTAGGTTAAGGGTTAGGTTAAAGTTAGGTTCAGGGTTAGGGTTAGGGTTAGGGTTAGGATAAGTGTTAGGGTTAGGGTAAGGGTAAGTGTTAGGTTTAGGGTTAGAGTTAGGGTAAGGGTTAGGGTTAGGGTTAGGTTTAGGTGGTAGGTTTCGGGTTAGAATTAGGGGTAGTGTTAGGGTTAGGGTAAGGGTTAGGCTAAGGGTTAAGGTTAGAGTTAGATTAAGGGTTAGGGTTAGAGTTTAGGGTTAGGGTTAGGGTTAGTGTAAGGGTTAGGGTTAGGTTTAGGTTAAGGGTTAAGGTTAGGGTTAGGTTTAGGGTAAGTGTTAGGGTTAGGGTTAGGGTTAGTGTTAGGGTAAGGGTTAGGGTTAGGGTTAGGTTTAGGGTAAGTGTTAGGGTTAGGGTTAGTGTTAGGGTTAGTGTTAGGGTAAGGGTTAGGTTAGGGTTAGGGTTAGCGTAAGGGTAAGTGTTAGGGTTAGGGTTAGGGTTAGGGTTAGGGTAAGTGGTAGGGTAAGGGTTAGGGTTAGGGTTAAGTTTAGGGTTGGGGTTAAGTTTATGGTTAGTGTTATTGTAAGGGCAAGGGTTAGGTTTAGGGTTAGCGTTAGGGTAAGTGTTAGGGTTAGTGTTAGGGTTAGGGTTAGGGTAAGGATTAGGGTTATGGTTATGGTTAGGGTTAGTGTCAGGTTTAGGGTTAGGTTTAGGGTAAGGGCAAGGGTAAGTGTTAGGGTTAGTGTTAGGGTTAGGGTTAGGATTAGGGTTAGGGTTAGGGTTAGGTTAAGGTTAGGGTTATGGTTAAGGTTAGGGTAAGGGTTAGGTTTAGAGTTAGGTTTATGTTTAGGTTTAGGGTTTAGGCCTAGGGTTAGGGTTATGGTAAGGGTTAGGGTTAGGGTTAGGTTTAATTTAAGGGTTAGGGTTAGATTTAGGGTAATGGTAAGGGTTAGGGTTAAGGTTAGGTTTAGGTTTAGGGTTAGGGTTAGGGTTAGGTTTAGGGTTAGTGTTAGGGTAAGGGTAAGGGTTAGGGTTAGGGTTAGGTTTAGGGTAAAGGTTAGGGTTAGGGGTTAGGGTTAGTGTTATGGATAGGTTAAGGGTTAGGGTTAGGGCTAGGTTTAGGTTAAGGGTTAGGGTTAGGGTAAGGGTAATTGTTAGGGTTAGGGTTTGGGTTAGGGTTAGGGTAAGGGTTAGGGTTAGGATTATGTTTAGGTGGTAGTGTTAGGGTTAGGGTTAGGGGTAGGGGTAGGGTTAGGGTAAATGTAAGGGTTAGGGTTAGGGTTAGGGTTAGGGTTAGGATTAGTTTTAGGGTTATTGTTAGTGTTAGTGTAAGGGCAAGGGTTAGGCTTAGGGATAAGGTTAGAGTTAGATTAAGGGTTATAGTAAGGGGTTAGGGTTAGGGTTAGGGTTAGTGAAAGGGTTAGGGTTAGGGTTCGGTTTAGGTTAAGGGTTAGGGTTAGGGTTAGGTTTAGGGTAAGTGTTAGGGTTAGGGTTAGGGTTAGGGTTAGGGTTAGGGTAAGGGTTAGGGTTAGGGTTAGGGTTAGGGTAAGGATAAGTGTTAGCCTTAGGGTTAGGTTTAGGGTTAGGGTAAGTGTTAATGTAAGGGTAAGGTTAGGGTTAAGGTTAGGGTTAGGTTTAGGTGGTTGGGTTAGGGTTAGGGTTAGGGGTATGGTTAGGGTTAGGGTAAGCGTAAGGGTTAGGGTTAGGGTTAGGGTTAGTATTATGGTTAGAGTTAGCGTTAGGGTTAGGGTAAGGATAAGGGTTAGGTTTAGGGGTAGGGTTAGGGTTAGGTTTAGGGTTAGGGTTAGGGTAAGTGTAAGGGTTAGGTTTAGGGTTATGTTTAGGTTTTGGATTAGGGTTAGGGTAAGGGAAATGGTTAGGGTTAGGTTTAGGGTTAGGTTTAGGGTAAGTGTAAGGGTTAGGTTTAGGGTTATGGTTAGGGTTAGGGATTGGGTTAGGGTTAGGGTTTGGGTATGGATAAGTGTTAGGGTTAGGGTTAGGGTTAGGGTTACGCTTAGGGTTAAGGTTAGGGTTAGGGTGAGGGTGAGGGTAAGGTTTAGGGTTAGGTTTAGGTTTAGGGTTAGGGTAAGGGTTAGGGTTAGGTTTAGGGTAAGGGTAAGTGTTAGGGTTAGGATTAGGTTTAGGTTTAGGGTTAAGGTTAGGGTTAGGATTAGGGTTACGGTTAAGGTTAGGGTAACAGTATGTGTTCGGGTTAGGGTTAGGGTTAGGGTTAGGGTTAGGGTTAGGGTTAGGATTAGGGTTAGGGTTAGGGTAAGGGTAAGGGTTAGGGTTAGGTTAGGGTTAAGGTAAGGGTAAGGTTTAGGGTTGGGGTTAGGTTTAGGGTTAGGGTTAGGATTAGGGTTAGGGTTAGGGTAAGGGTAAGGGTTAGGGTTAGGGTTAGGGTTAGGGTTAGGTTTAGGTTTAGGGTAAGGGAAAGGGTTAGGGTTAGGGTTTGGGGAAGTATTAGGGTTAGGGTTAGGGATTAGGGTAGGGTTTAGGGTAAGGGTTAGGGTTAGGGGTTAGGATTAGTGTTAGGGTTAGGTTAAGGGTTAGGGTTAGGGTTAGGGTTAGGATAAGTGTTAGGGTTAGGGTAAGGGTAAGTGTTAGGGTTAGGGTTAGGGTTAGGGTAAGGGTTAGGGTTAGGGTTAAGTTTAGGTGGTAGGTTTAGGGTTAGGATTAGGGGTAGGGTTAGGGTTAGTGTAAGGGTAAGGGTGAGGGTTAGGGTTAGGGTTAGGGTTAGGATTGGTTTTAGGGTTAGGGTTAGGGTTAGGGTAAGTGCAAGGGTTAGGCTAAGGGTTAAGGTTAGAGTTAGATTAAGGGTTAGGGTTAGGGTTTAGGGTTAGGGTTAGGGTTAGTGTAAGGGTTAGGGTTAGGTTTAGGTTAAGGGTAAGGGTTAGGGTTAGGTTTAGGGTAAGTCTTATGGTTAGGGTTAGGGTTAGGGTTAGGGTTACGGTAAGTGGTAGGGTAAGGGTTAGGGTTAGGGGTAAGTTTAGGGTTGGGGTTAAGTTTATGGTTAGTGTTATTGTAAGGGCAAGGGTTAGGGTTAGGGTTAGCGTTAGGGTTAGTGTTAGGGTTAGGGTTAGGGTTATGGTTATGGTTAGGGTTAGTGTCAGGTTTAGGGTTAGGTTTAGGGTAAGGGCAAGGGTAAGTGTTAGGGTTAGTGTTAGGGTTAGGGTTAGGATTAGGGTTAGGGTTAGGTTAAGGTTAGGGTTAGGGTTAAGGTTAGGGTAAGGGTTAGGTTTAGAGTCAGGGTAAGGGATAGGGTTACGGTTAGGGTTAGGGTTAGGTTTAGAGTTAGGTTTAGGTTTAGGTTTAGGGTTTAGGCCTAGGGTTAGGGTTAGGGTAAGGATTAGGGTTAGGGTTAGTGTTTGGTAAGGTTATGTGTTAGGGTTAGGGTTAGGGTTAGGGTTAGGGTAAGGGTAAGGGTTAAGGTTAGGTTTAGGGTTAGAGTAAGGGTAAGGGTTAGGTTTAGGGTTAGGGTTAGGTTTAGGGTTAGGGTTAGGGTAAGGATAAATGTTAGAGTTAAGGTTAGGGATAGGGTTAGGTTTAAGTTTAGGGTGAGGGTAAGGGTAAGGGTTAGGGTTAAGATTAGGATTAGGGTTAGGGTAAGGGTTAGGGTGAGGGTAAGGGTTAGGGTTAGGGTTTGGGTTAGGTTTAGTGTGGGGTTAAGGTTAGGGTTAGGGTTAGGGTAACGGTAAGTATTAGGTTAGGGTTAGAGTTAGGGCTAAGGTTAGGGTTAGGGTTAGGTTTAGGGATAGGATTAGGGTTATGGTTGGGGTAAGGTGTAGGGATACGGTTAGGGTTAGGATTAGGGTAAGGGTAAGGGTTAGGGTTAGAGTTAGGGTCAGGGTTAGGGTTAGGGTTAGGGTTAGGGTTAGAGTTAGGTTTAGGGTTAGGGTTAGGTGTTAGGCTTAGGGTTAGGGTAAGGGTAAGGGTTAGGGTTAGGGTTAGGATTGTTTAAGGGTTAGGGTTAGGTTTAGGGTTAGTTTAAGGGTTAGAGTTAGGTTTAGTGTAAGGCTAAGGGTTAGGGTTAGGGTAAGAGTTAGGGTTAGGTTTAGGGTTAGGGTTAGGGTAAGGGTAAGGGTTAGGGTTAGGATTAGTGTTAGGGTTAGGGTAATGGTTAGGGTTAGGGTTAGGTTTAGGTTAGGGATAGGGCAATAGTAAGGGTTAGGGTTAGGGTTAGGTTTAGGGTTGTGGTTAAGGTTAGGGTTAGGTTTAGGGTTAGGGTTAGGGTACGGGTAAGGGTTATGGTTAGGATTGGGTTTAGGGTTAGGGTTAGGGTTAGGGTTAGGGTTAGGGTTAGGGTTAGGTTTAGGGTTAGATTAGGGTTAGGGCTAGGTTAGGGTAAGGTTATGTGTTAGGGTTAGGTTTAGGGTTAGGGTTAAGGTTAGGGTTAGGATTAGGCTTAAGGTTAGGGTTAAGTTTAGGTTTAGGGTTAGGGTTAGTGTTGGGGTAAGTGTTAGGTTTAGAGTTAGGGTAAGGTTTAGGGTTAGGGTTAGGGTTAGGGTTAGAGTTAGGTTTAGGGTTAGGGTTAGGGTTAGGGGTTAGGCTTAGGGTTAGGGTTAGGTTTAGAGTTAGGGTTAGGGTTAGGGTTAGGGTTAGGCTTAGGTTTAATTTAAGGGTTAGGGTTAGGGTTAGGGTAAGGGTAAGGGTTATGGTTAGGATTAGGTTTAGTGTTTGGTTTAGGGTTAGGGTTAGGTTTAGGGTAAGGGTAAGGGTTATGGTTAGGATTAGGTTTAGGGTTAGGGTCATGGTTAGGTTTAGGTTTAGGGTTAGGTTTAGGGTTAGGGTACGTTTAAGGATTAGGATTAGGATTAGGGTTAGGGTTAAGCTTAGGATTAGGGTTAGGTTTAGGGTTAGGGTTAGGATTAGGGTACGGTTAGGGTAAGGTTATGTGTTAGGGTTAGGGTTAGGGTTAGGGTAAGTGTTAGAATTAGGTTAAGGGTAAGGGTTAGGTTAAAGTTAGGTTCAGGGTTAGGGTTAGGTTTAGGGTTAGGGTAAGGGTAAGGGTTAGCGTTAGATTTAGGGTTAGGGTAAGGGTAAGGTTTAGGTTTAGGGTTTGGGTTAGTTTTATGGTTAGTGTTAGGGTAAGGGTAGGGGTTAGGGTTAGGGTTAGGTTTAGGGTAAGGGTTAGGGTTAGGGGTTAGGATTAGTGTTAGGGTTATGTTAAGGGTTAGGGTTAGGGTTAGGGTTAGGATAAGTGTTAGGGTTAGGGTAAGGGTAAGTGTTAGGGTTAGGGTTAGGGTTTGGGTTAGGGTAAGGGTTAGGGTTAGGGTTAGGTTTAGGTGGTAGGTTTAGGGTTAGGATTCGGGGTAGGGTTAGGGTTAGGGTAAGGGTAAGGGTGAGGGTTAGGGTTAGGGTTAGGGTTAGGATTGGTTTTAGGGTTAGGGTTAGGGTTAGGGTAAGGGCAAGGGTTAGGCTAAGTGTTAAGGTTAGACTTAGATTAAGGGTTAGGGTTAGGGTTTAGGGTTAGGGCTAGGGTTAGTGTAAGGGTTAGGGTTAGGTTTATGTTAAGGGTTAGGGTTACGGTTAGGTTTAGGGTAAGTGTTATGGTTAGGGTTAGGGTTAGTGTTAGGGTAAGGGTTAGTGTTAGGGTTAGGGTTATTGTAAGGGTAAGTGTTAGGGTTATGGTTAGGGTTAGGGTTAGGGTAAGTGGTAAGGTAAGGGTTAGGGTTAGGGTTAAGTTTAGGGTTGGGGTTAAGTTTATGGTTAGTGTTATTGTAAGGGCAAGGTTTAGGGTTAGGGTTAGCGTTAGGGTAAGTGTTAGGGTTAGTGTTAGGGTTAGGGTTAGGTTAAGGTTTAGGGTTATGGTTATGGTTAGGGTTAGTGTCAGGTTTAGGGTTAGGTTTAGGGTAAGGGCAAGGGTAAGTGTTAGGGTTAGTGTTAGGGTTATGGTTAGGATTAGGGTTAGGGTTAGGTTAAGGTTAGGGTTAGGGTTAGGGTTAAGGTTAGGGTAAGGGTTAGGTTTAGAGTCAGGGTAAGGGTTAGGGTTACGGTTAGGGTTAGGGTTAGGTTTAGAGTTAGGTTTATGTTTAGGTTTAGGGTTTAGGCCTAGGGTTAGGGTTAGGGTAAGGGTTAGGGTTAGGGTTAGGTTTAATTTAGGGGTTAGGGTTAGGTTTAGGGTAAGGGTAAGGGTTAGGGTTAGGGTTAGGGTTAGGTTTAGGGTTAGGGTTAGGTTTAGGGTTAGTGTTAGGGTAAGGGTAAGGGTTAGGGTTAGGGTTAGGTTTAGGGTAAGGGTTAGGGTTAGGGTTTAGGGTTAGTGTTATGGTTAGGTTAAGGGTTAGGGTTAGGGCTAGGTTTAGGTTAAGGGTTAGGGTTAGGGTAAGTGTAAGTGTTAGGGTTAGGGTTTGGGTTAGGGTTAGGGTAAGGTTTAGGGTTAGGATTAGGTTTAGGTGGTAGTGTTAGGGTTAGGGTTAGGTGTAGGGGTAGGGTTAGGGTAAGGGTAAGGGTTAGGGTTAGGGTTAGGGTTAGGATTAGTTTTGGGTTATAGTTAGTGTTAGTGTAAGGGCAAGGGTTTGGCTTAGGGATAAGGTTAGAGTTAGATTAAGGGTTATAGTTAGGGGTTAGGGTTAGTGTTAGGGTTAGTGTAAGGGTTAGGGTTAGGGTTCGGTTTAGGTTAAGGGTTAGGGTTAGGGTTAGGTTTAGGGTAAGTGTTAGGGTTAGGGTTAGGGTTAGGGTTAGTGTTAGGGTAAGGGTTAGGGTTAGGGTTAGGGTTAGGGTAAGGGTAAGTGTTAGCCTTAGGGTTAGTGTTAGGGTTAGGGTAAGTGTTAATGTAAGGGTAAGGTTAGGGTTAAGGTTAGGGTTAGGTTTAGGTGGTTGGGTTAGGGTTAGGGTTAGGGGTATGGTTACGGTTAGGGTAAGCATAAGGGTTAGGTTTAGGGTTAGGGTTAGGTTTATGGTTAGAGTTAGCGTTAGGGTTAGGGTAAGGATAAGGGTTAGGTTTAGGGTTAGGGTTAGGGTTAGGGTTAGGTTTAGGGTTAGGGTTAGGGTAAGGGTAAGGGTTAGGTTTAGGGTTAGGTTTAGGGTAAGTGTAAGGGTTAGGTTTAGGCTTATAGTTAGGGTTAGGGATTGGGTTAGGGTTAGGGTTTGGGTATGGATAAGTGTTAGGGTTAGGGTTAGGGTTAGGTTTAGGGTTAAGGTTAGGGTTAGGGTGAGGGTGAGGGTAAGGTTTAGGGTTAGGTTTAGGTTTAGGGTTAGGGTAAGGGTTACGGTTAGGGTTAGGGTAAGGTTAAGTGTTAGGGTTAGGATTAGGTTTAGGGTTAGGGTTAAGGTTAGGGTTAGGATTAGGGTTACGGTTAGGGTTAGGGTAACAGTATGTGTTCGGGTTAGGGTTACGGTTAGGGTTAGGGTTAGGGTTAGGGTTATGGTTAAGGTTAGGGTAAGGGTTAGGTTTAGAGTCAGGGTAAGGGTTAGGGTTACGGTTAGGGTTAGGGTTAGGTTTAGAGTTAGGTTTAGGTTTAGGTTTAGGGTTTAGGCCCAGGGTTAGGGTTAGGTTGAGGGTTAGGTTTAGGGTTAGTGTTTGGTAAGGTTATGTGTTAGGGTTAGGGTTAGGGTTAGGGTTAGGTTAAGTGTAAGGGTTAAGGTTAGGTTTAGGGTTAGAGTAAGGGTAAGGGTTAGGTTTAGGGTTAGGGTTAGTTTTAGGGTTAGGGTTAGGGTAAGGATACATGTTAGAGTTAAGGTTAGGGTTAGGGTTAGGGTTAAGTTTAGGGTGAGGGTAAGGGTAAGGGTTAGGGTTAGGGTTAGGGTAAGGGTTAGGATTAGGGTTTGGGTTAGATTTAGTGTTGGGGTTAAGGTTAGGGTTAGGGTTAGGGTAAGGGTAAGGGTTAGGTTAGGGTTAGAGTTAGGGCTAAGGTTAGGGTTAGGGTTAGGTTTAGGTTTAGGATTAGGGTTATGGTTGGGCTAAGGTTTAGGGATACGGTTAGGGTTAGAGTTAGGGTAAGGGTAAGGGTTAGGGTTAGAGTTAGGGTCAGGGTTAGGGTTAGGGTTAGGGTTAGGTTTAGAGTTAGGTTTAGGGTTAGGGTTAGGGGTTAGGCTTAGTGTTAGGGTAAGGGTAAGAGTTAGGGTTAGGGTTAGGATTGTTTAAGGGTTACGGTTAGGTTTAGGTTAAGGGTAAGGGTTAGGGTTAGGGTAAGGGTTAGGGTTAGGGTTAGGTTTAGGGTTAGTTTAAGGGTTAGAGTTAGGTTTAGTGTAAGGCTAAGGGTTAGGGTTAGGGTAAGAGTTAGGTTTAGGTTTAGGGTTAGGGTTAGGGTTAGGGTTAGCATTAGTGTTATGCTTAGAGTAATGGTTAGGGTTAGGGTTAGGTTTAGGTTAGGGATAGGGCAATAGTAAGGGTTAGGGTTAGGGTTAGGTTTAGGGTTGGGGTTAAGGTTAGGGTTAGGTTTAGGGTTAGGGTTAGGGTAAGGGTAAAGGTTATGGTTAGGATTGGGTTTAGGGTTAGGGTTAGGGTTAGGGTTAGGGTTAGGTTTAGGGTTAGATTAGGGCTAGGGCTAGGGTTAGGGTAAGGTCATGTGTTAGGGTTAGGTTTAGGGTTAGGGTTAAGGTTAGGGTTAGGATTAGGCTTAGGGTTAGGGTTAAGGTTAGGGTTAGGGTTAGGGTTAGTGTTGGGGTAAGGGTTAGGGTTAGAGTTAGGGTAAGGTTTAGGGATAGGGTTAGGGTTAGGGTTAGAGTTAGGTTTAGGGTTAGGGTTAGGGTTAGGGGTTAGGCTTAGGGTTAGGGTTAGGTTTAGGGTTAGGGTAAGGGTTAGGTTAAGGGTTAGGGTTAGGCTTAGGTTTAGTTTAAGGGTTAGGGTTATGGTTAGGGTAAGGGTAAGGGTTATGGTTAGGGTTAGGTTTTGGGTTAAGGTTAGGGTTAGGGTGAGGGTGAGGGTAAGGTTTAGGTTTAGGTTTAGGTTTAGGGTTAGGGTAAGGGTTACGGTTAGGGTTAGGGTTAGGGTTAAGGGTAAGTGTTAGGGTTAGGATTAGGTTTAGGTTTAGGGTTAAGTTTAGGGTTAGGATTAGGATTACGATTAGGGTTAGGGTAACAATATGTGTTCGGGTTAGGGTTAGGGTTAGGGTTAGGGTTAGGGTAAGCGTAAGGGTTAGTGTTAGGTTAGGGTTAAGGTAAGGGTAAGGTTTAAGGTTAGGGTTAGGTTTAGGTTTAGGGTTAGGATTAGGGTTAGGGTTAGGGTAAGGGTAAGGGTTAGGGTTAGGATTAGGGTTAGGTTTAGGTTTAGGGTAAGTATTAGGGTTAGAGTTAGGGTTAGGGTAGGGTTTAGGGTAAGGGTAAGTGTTAGTGTTAGGGTTAGGTTTAGGATAAGGGTAAGGATTAGGGTTAGGTTTAGGGTTAGAGTTAGAGTTAGGGTTAGGGTTAGGGTGAGGGTTAGGTTTTGGGTTAGGGTTAGGATAAGGGTAAGGCTTAGGGTTAGGGTTAGGGTTAGGGTTGGGGTTAGGGTAAGGGTAAGTGTTAGGGTTAGGATTAGGTTTAGGGTTAAGGTTAAGGTTAGGGTTAGGATTATTGTTACGGTTAGGGTTAGGGTAACAGTATGTGTTCGAGTTAGGGTTAGGGTTAGGGTTAGGGTTAGCGTTAGTGAAAGCGTAAGGGTTAGTGTTAGCTTAGGGTTAAGGTAAGGGTAAGGTTTAGGATTAGGTTTAGCTTTAGGTTTAGGGTTAGGATTAGGGTTAGGTTTAGGGTAAAGGTAAGGGTTAGGGTTAGGGTTAGGGTTAGGTTTAGGTTTACGGTAAGGGAAAGGGTTAGGGTTAGGGTTAGGGTAAGTATTAGGGTTAGGGTTATGGTTAGGGTAGGGTTTAGGGTAAGGGTAAGTGTTAGTGTTAGGGTTAGGGTTAGGGTAATGGTAAGGATTAGGGTTAGGTTTAGGGTTAGGGTTAGAGGTTAGGGTTAGGGTTAGGGTGAGGGTTAGGTTTTGGGTTAGGGTTAGGATAAGGGTAAGGCTTAGGGTTAGGGTTAGGGTTAGGGTTAGGTTTATTGTTAGGTTTAGGGTTAGGTTTAGGGTAAGGGCAAGGGTTAGAGTTAGGGTTAGGGTTAAGGTTGGGGTTCGGATTAGGGTTAGGGTTAGGGTTAGGTTAAGGTTAGGGTTAGGGTTAGGGTTAAGGTTAGGGTAAGGGTTAGGGTTAGAGTTAGGGTAAGGGTTAGGGTTACTGTTAGGGTTAGGGTTAGGTTTAGAGTTAGGTTTAGGTTTAGGGTTAGGGTTTAGGCCTAGGGTTAGGGTCAGGGTAAGGGTTAGGGTTAGGGTTAGGTTTAATTTAAGGGTTAGGGTTAGGGTTAGGGTAAGGTTAAGGGTTAGGGTTAGGGTGAGGGTAGGTTTAGGGTTAGGGTTAGGGTAAGGGTAAGGGTTAGGGTTAGGGTTAGGTTTAGGTTTAGTGTTAGCTTTAGCGTTAGGGTTAGTGTAAGGGCAAGGATTAGGGTTAGGGTTAGGGTTAAGGTTAGGGTTAGGGTTAGCGTTAGGGTTAAGGTTAGGGTTAGGGTTAGGGTTAGGTTTAGGGTAAGGGTGAGGGTTAGCGTTAGGGTAAGGGTTAGGGTTAGGGTTAGGGTTAGGGTTAGTTTAAGGGTTAGGGTTAGGTTTAGGGTAAGGGTAAGGGTTAGGGTAAGGGTAAGATTTAGGGTTAGGTTTAGGGTTAGGGTTAGGGTTAGGGTTAGGGTTAGAGTAAGGGTAAGGGTTAGGGTAAGATTTAGGGTTAGGTTTAGGGTTAGGGTTAAGGTTAGGGTTAGGGTTATTGTTAGGATTAGGGTTAGGGTTAGTTTAAGGGTTAGGGTTAGGTTTAGGGTAAGGGTAAGGGTTAAGGTTAGGGTAAGAGTTAGTGTTAGGTTTAGGGTTAGGGTTAGGGTTAGGATTAGGGTTAGGTTTAGGGTAATGGTTAGGGTTAGGGTTAGGGTTAGGTTTCGGGTTGGGGATAGGGTAAGGGTAAGGGTTAGGGTTAGGGTTAGGGTTTGGTTTATTGTTGGGGTTAAGGTTAGGTTTAGGGTTAGGGTACGTTTAAGGATTAGGGTTAGGGTTAGGATTAGGGTTATGCTTAGGGTTAGGATTAGGGTTAGGGTTAGGATTAGGATTAGGTTTAGGTTTAGGGTTAGGGTTAGGGTTAGTGTTAGGGTAAGGTTATGTGTTAGGGTTAGGGTTAGGGTTAGGGTAAGTGTTAGGGTTAGGGTTAGGGTTAGGGTTACTGTCAGGCTGAGGGTAAGTGTAAGGTTTAGGGTTAAAGTTAGGGTTAGGGTTAGGCTTAGGGTTAGAGTAAGGTTAAGGGTTAGGGTTAGGTTTAGGGTGAGGGTAAGAGTAAGGGTTAGGTTTAGGGTTACGGTTAGGTTTAGAGTTAGTGTTAGGGTAAGGGTAAGGGTTAGGGTTAGGGTTAGTGTTAGGGTAAGGTTTAGGGTTAGGGGTTAGGGTTAGTATTAGGGTTAGGTTAAGGGTTAGGGTTAGGGTTAGGATTAGGATAAGGGTTAGGGTTAGGGTAAGGGTAAGTGTTAGGTTTATGGTTAAGGTTAGTGTTAGGGTAAGGGTTAGGGTTAGGGTTAGGTTTAGGTAGTAGTGTTAGGGTTTGGGTTAGGGTTAGGGTTAGGCTTAGAGTAAGGGTAAGATTTAGGGTTAGGTTTAGGGTTAGAGTAAGTGTAAGGGTTAGGTTTAGGGTTAGGGTTAGGTTTAGAGTTAGTGTTAGGCTAAGGGTAAGGTTTAGGGTTAGGGTTAGGGTTAGAGTTAGGGTTAGGTTTAGGGTTAGGGTAAGGGTTAGGGTTAGGTTTAGTTTAAGGGTTAGGGTTAGGGTTAGGGTAAGGGTAAGTGTTAGGGTTACGGTAAGAGTTACGGTTTGGTTTAGGGTTAGGGTTAGGTTTAGGGTAAGGGTTAGGGTTAGGATTAGGTTTAGAGTTAGGGTAATGGTTAGGGTTAGGGTTAGGGTTAGGGTTAGGGTTAGGGATAGGGTTAGGGTTAGGTTTAGGGTTGGGGTTAAAGTTAGGTTTAGGGTTAGGGTACGTTTAAGGATTAGGGTTAGGGTTAGGGTTAGGGTTAGGTTAAGGTTATGTGTTAGGGTTAGGGATAGGCTTAGGGTTAGGGTTACTGGAAGTGATAGGATTAGGGTAAGGGTTACTGTTAGGGTTAGGGTAAGGGTTAGGGTTAGGGTTAAAGTTAGGTTCAGGGTCAGGGTTAGGGTTAGGGTTAGGGTAAGGGTAAGGGTTAGGGTTAGGTTTAGGGTTAGGGTAAGTTTAAGGGTTAGGTTTATGGTTAGGGTTAGGTTTAGGTTTAGGGTTAGGCAAGGATAAGTGTTAGGGTTAGGATTAGGTTTAGGGTTGGGGTTAAGGTTAGGGTTAGGGTTAGGGTAAGGGTAAGGGTTAGGGTTAGGGTTAGGGTTAAGGTAAGGGTTAGGGTTAGGGTTAGGGTTAGGTTTAGGGTAAAGGTAAGTGTTAGGGTTAGGTTTAGGGTTAGGGTTAGGGTAAGGGTTAGGGTTAGGGTTAGTGTTAGGGTTAGGGTTACGGTTAGGGTTAGGGTTAGGGTAAGGGTATGTGTTAGGGTTAGGGTTAGGGTTAAAGTAAGGGTAAGGATTAGGGTTAGAGTTAGGGTTAGGTTTAGGTTTAGGTTTAAGGTTCGGGATAGGGTTAGGGTAAGGGTTAGGGTTAGGGTTAGGTTTAGGGTTAAGGTAAGGGTAAGGGTTAGGTTTAGGGTTAGGGATAGTGTTAGGGTTATGGTTAGGGTTAGGGTTAGGGTAAGGGTATGTGTTAGGGTTAGGGTTAGGGTTAAGGTAAGGGTAAGTTTTAGGGTTAGGGTTAGGTTTAGGTTTAGGGTTAAGTTTAGGGATAGGGTAAGGTTAAGGGTTAGGGTTAGGGGTAGAGTTAGGGTTAGGTTTAGGCTTAGGGTTAGGGCTACGGCTAGGGTTACAGTTAGGGTTAGAGCTATGGCTATGGCTAGGGTTAGGGTTAAGTTTAGGGTTAGGGCTAGGGCTAGGATTAGGGTTAGGGTTAGGGTTAGGGTTAGGGTTGGGGTTGGGGTTAGGGTTAGGGGTAGGGTTAGGGTTAGGTTTATTGTTAAGGCTAGGGCTAGGGTTAGGGTTAGGGTTAGGGTTAGGGTTCGGGTTACCGTTAAGGGGTAGGGGTAGGGTTAGGGTTAGGGTTAGGGTTACGGTTAGGGGTATTGTTAGGGTTAGGGTTATTGTTAGAGGTAGGTTTAGGATTAGAGTTAGGGTTAGGGTTACGGTTAAGGGTAGGGTTAGGGTTCGGATTAGGTTTAGGGGTAGGGTTAGGGTTAGGGTTAGGGTTAGCGTAAGGGGTAGGATTAGGGTTAGGTTTAGGGGTAGGTGTAGCGGTAGCGGTGGTTGTGGGTTAGGGTTAGGGGTATGGTTAGGGTTAGGGGCAGGTGTAGAGGTAGAAGTATGGTTAGGGTTAGGGTTAGCGGTAGGGGTAGGGTTAGGGGTAGGGTTAGGGTTAGGGTTTTGGCTATGGTTAAGGTTAGGGGTAGGGGTAGGGGTAGGGTGAGATTTAGATTTATGGTTAGGGGTAGGGTTAGGGATAGGTTTAGGGTTAGGGTTTGGGTAGGGTTAGGGTTAGGGTTAGGGTTAGGGGTAGGGTTAAGTTTAGGGTTAGGGTTAGGGTTAGGGGTTAGGTTAGAGTTAGGGATAGGGTTAGGGGTAGGAGTGGGTTTAGGGTTAGGGTTAGGGTTACGGTTAGGGGTATAGTTAGCGTTAGGGTTAGGCTTAGGGGTAGGGTTAGTGTTAGAGTTAGGGTTAGGGTTACGTGTAGGGGTAGGATTAGGGTTAGGGTTAGGGTAAGGGTTAGTGGCAGGGGTATTGTTTGGGTTAGGGGTAGGGGTAGGTTTAGGATTAGGGTTAGGGTTATTGTTAGGGCTAGGGCTAGGGTTAGGGTTAGGGGTAGGGGTTAGGGTTAGGGGTAGGGGTAGGTTTAGGGGTAGGGGTAGGTTTAGCGGTAGGGATTGGGGTAGGTGTAGGGGTAGGTGTAGGTTTAGGGTTAGGATAAGGGTTAGGGTTAGGGTTAGGGGTAGAGTTAGGGTTAGGGTTAGGCTTAGGGTTAGCGCTAGTGCTAGGGTTACAGTTAGGGTTAGAGCTATGGCTAGGGCTAGGGTTATGGTTAAGGTTAGTGTTAGGGCTAGGGCTAGGTTTAGGGTTAGGGTTAGGGATAGGTTTAGGGGTAGGGTTAGGGTTAGGGTTAGGGTTAGGTTAGAGGTAGCGTTAGGGGTAGGGTTAGGGTTAGGGTTTGGGTTAGGGGTAGGGTTAAGATTAGGGTTATGGTTAGGGTTAGGGTTAGGGGTAGGGTTAGGGTTAGGGTTGGGGTTAGGGGTAGATTTGGGGTTAGGGTTAGGGTTAGGTTTAGGGGTAGGGTTAGCGTTGGCTGTAGGGATAGGGTTAGGGTTAGGGTTTCGGTTAGGGGTATAGTTAGGGTTAGAATTAGGGTTAGTGGTAGGGTTAGGGTCAGAGTTAGGGTTACGGTTACGGTTAGGGGTAGGTTTAGGATTAGGGCTCGGGTTAGGGGTAGGGTTTGGGTTAGGGTTAGTGTTAGGGTAAGAGTTAGGGGTAGGGTTAGGGTTAGGGTTAGGGTTAGGGTTAGTGGCAGGGGTATTGTTAGGGTTAGGGATAGGGTTAGGCGTAGGGCTAGGTTTAGGATTAGGGATAGGATTAGGGTTAGGGTTAGGGTTTTTGTTAGGGTTAGGGGTAGGGTTAGGGGTAGGGGTAGGGGTAGGGTTATGGTTAGGGTTAGGGCTAGGTGTAGGGGTAGATTTAGGGTTACATTTAGAGGTAGGGGTAGGGGTAGGGTTAGGGATAGGGTTAGGGGTAGGTTTAGGGTTAGGGTTAGGGTTAGGGTTAGGGGTAGGTTTAAGGTTAGGGTTATGGTTAGGTTTAGGGGTAGGGCTAGGGTTAGGGTTAGGGTTAGGGGTAGATTTGGGGTTAGGTTTAGGGTTAGGTTTAGGGGTAGGGTTAGCGTTGGCTGTAGGGATAGGGTTAGGGTTAGGGTTAGGGTTAGGGGTATGGTTAGGGTTAGGGTTAGGGTTAGGGATAGTGTTAGGCTCAGAGTTAGGTGTAGGTTTAGGGTTAGGGTTAGGGTTAGGGGTAGGGTTAAGGTTAGGTTTAGGGTTAGGGTTCAGGTTAGGGGTATTGTTAGGGTTAGGGTTAGGGTTAGGGGTAGATTTTGGGTTTGGGTTAGGGTTAGGTTTAGGGGTAGGGTTAGCGTTGGCTGTAGGGATATGGTTAGGGTTAGGGTTTCGTTAGGGGTATAGTTAGGGTTAGAATTAGGGTTAGTGGTAGTGTTAGGGTTAGAGTTATGGTTAGGGTTATGGTTAGGGGTAGGTTTAGGGTTAGGGCTAGGGTTAGGGGTAGGGTTAGGGTTAGGGCTAGGGTTAGGGGTAGGGGTAGGGTTAGGGTAAGGGTTAGTCGCAGGGGTATTGTTAAGGTTAGGGGTACGGGTAGGGGTAGGTTTAGGATTAGGGATAGGATTAGGGTTAGGGTTAGGATTAGGGTTATTGTTAGGGCTAGGGCTAGGGTTAGGGTTAGGGTTAGGGGTAAGGGTAGGGTTAGGGTTAGAGTTAGGTTAGGGTTAGGGTAAGAGTTAGGGGAAGGGTTTGGTTTAGGGTTAGGGTTAGGGTTAGTGGCAGGGGTATTGTTAGGGTTAGGGATAGGGGTAGGTGTAGGGGTAGGGGTAGGTTTAGGATTAGGGATAGGATTAGGGTTAGGTTTAGGGTTATTGTTAGGGCTAGGGCTAGGGTTAGGGTTAGAGTTAAGGGTAAGGGTAGGGTTAGGGTTAGGGTTAGGTTAGGGTTAGGGGTAGGGTTAGGGGTAGGTTTAGGGTTTGAGTTAGGGCTAGGGTTAGGGGTATGTTTAGGCGTGTGGTAGGGTTAGGGTTAGGGTTAGGGTTAGGGCTAGGGTTAGGGTTAGGTTTAGTGCTAGGGCTAGGTTAAGGGATGGTTTAGGGTTTGGGTTAGGATTAGGGTTAGGGTTTTAGGGATAGGGTTCGGGTTACAGTTAGTGTTAGGGATAGGGGTAGGGTTAGCGTTAGGAGTAGGGTTAGTGTTAGGGTTAGGGTTAGGGTTAGGGGTAGGGGTAGGGTTCGGGGTAGGGGTATGTGTAGGGTTAGGGTTAGGATTAGCGTTAGGGTTAGGGTTAGGGGTTGAGTTAGGGTTAGGGTTAGGCTTAGGGTTAGGGCTAAGGCTAGAGCTAGGGTTACAGTTAGGGTTAGAGCTATGGCTATGGCTAGGGTTAGGGTTAAGTTTAGGATTAGGGCTAGGGCTAGGTTTAGGGTTAGGGTTAGGGTTACGGGTAGGTGTAGGGGTAGGGGTAGGTTTAAGGTTAGGTTTAGGGGGAGGGGGAGGGATAGGGGTAGGGTTAGGGCTAGGTGTAGGGGTAGCGGTAGTTGTAGGGTTAGGATTAGGGTTAGGGTTCGGGTTAGGGGTAGGGGTAGGGGTGGGGTTAGGGTTAGGGTTAGGGTTAGGGGTAGGTGTAGGGTTAGGGTTAGGGTTGGGTTTAGGCGTAGGGTTAGGGTTTGGAGTAGGGTTAGGGTTAGGGTTAGGGTTATGGTTAGGGTTGGGGTTACGGCTAGGGTTAGGTTTAGGTTTAGGGTTAGGGGTAGGGGTAGGGGTAGGTGTAGGGGTAGGGTTAGGGTTAGGTTTAGGGTTAGAGGTAGCGTTAGGGGAATGGTTAGGGTTAGGGTTAGGGGTAGGGTTAGGGTTAGGGTTAGGGGTAGGTTTAGGTTTAGGGGTAGCGTTATGGGATGTGTTAGGTTTAGGGGTAGGGTTAGGGTTAGAGTTAGGTTAGGGTTATGGTTAGGGTTAGGATTAGGGTTAGGGTTAGGGCTAGGGCTAGGGTTAGGGTTAGGGGTAGGGGTAGGGTTAGGGTTAGGGTTATAGTTAGGGGTAGGGTTAGGATTAGGGTTAGGGGTAGGGTTAGGATTAGGTTTAGGGTTAAGGTTAGGGTTATAGTTAGGGGTAGCGGTAGGGGTAGGGTTAGGGGTAGGGTTGGGGTTAGGGTTAGGATTAGAGTTAGCATTAGGTGTAGGGTTAGGGTTAGGGTTAGTTTTAGGGTTAAAGTTAGGGGTAGGGTTAGGATTAGGGTAGGGTTAGGGGTAGGGTTAGGTTTAGGGTTAGGGTTAGGGGTAGCTATAGGTGTAGGGTTAGGTTTAGGGTTAGGGGTAAGTTTAGGGGTAGGGTTAGCGTTAGGGTGACGGTTAGGGTTAGGATTAGGGGTAAGTGTAGGGTTAGGTTTAGGGTTAGCGGTACGGGTAGGGGTAGGGGTAGGGATAGTGTTAGGGGTAGGGTTAGGATTAGGGTTAGGGTAAGGGGTAGGTTTGGGGTTTGAGTTAGGGGTAGGGTTAGGCGTATGGTTATGGGTATAGAAGGGTTAGGGTTAGGGTTAGGGTTAGGGCTAGGGTAGGGTTAGGGTTATGTCTAGGGTTAGGGTTAGGTTTAGTGCTAGGGCTAGTTTAAGTGTTAGGTTTAGTGTTAGGGTTAGGATGAGAGTTAGGGTTTTAGGGTTAGGATTCGGGTTACGATTAGGGTAAGGGATAGGGGTAGGGTTAGGTTAGGAGTAGGGTTAGGGTTAGGGTTAGGGTTAAGGTTTGGGGTAGGGGTAGGGTTAGGGGTAGGGGTACGTGTAGGGTTAGGGTTAGGATTAGCGTTAGGGTTAGGGTTAGGGGTAGATTTAGGGTTAGGGTTAGGCTTAGGGTTAGGGCTAGAGCTAGGGTTACAGTTAGGGTTAGAGCTATGACTATGGCTAGGGTTAGGGTTAAGTTTAGGGTTAGGGCTAGGGCTAGGTTTAGGGTTAGGGTTAGTGTTAGGGCTAGGGTTATGGTTAGGTGTAGTGGTAGGGGTAGGTTTAGGGGTAGGGGTAGTGGTAGGGGTAGGGTATTGTTAGGGCTAGGTGTAGGGGTAGCTTTAGGTGTAGGGTTAGGATTAGGGTTAGGGTTAGGGTTAGGGTTACCTATAGGGTTAGGGTTAGTGTTAGTGGTAGGGGTAGGGTTAGGGTTAGGGTTAGGGTTAGAGTTAGGGTTAGGGTTAGGGTTAGTGGCAGGGGTATTGTTAGGGTTAGGGGTAGGGGTAGGGGTAGGGGTAGGGGTCGGTTTAGGATTAGGGTTAGGATTAGTGTTAGGGTTACGGTTAGGGTTAGGGTTATTGTTAGGGCTAGGGCTAGGGTTAGGTTTAGGGTAGAGGTAGAGTTTAGGGTTAGGGTTAGGGTTAGGGGTAGGGTAGGGGTAGGATTATGGGTAGGGGTAGGGGTAGTTTTAGGGGTAGGTGTAGGGTTATGGTTAGAATTAGGGTTAGGGTTAGGGGTAGGGTTAGGGTTAGGGATAGAGTTAGGGGAAGGGTTAGGTTTAGGGGTAGGGTTAGGGTTAGAGTTAGAGTTAGGGTTACGGTTAGGGGTAAGTTTAGGGTTAGGGTTACGGTTAGGGGTAGGGTTTAGGTTAGGGTTAGGGTTAGAGTTAAGGTGTAGGGTTAATGTTAGGGTTAGGGTTAGGGGTTGGGTTAGGGGTAGTGTTAGGGATAGGGTTGGGGTTAGGGGTAGGGTTAGGGTTAGGGTTAGGGTTAATGGTAGCGGTAGGGGTAGGGTTAGGGCTAGGGGTAGGGGTAGGGTTAGGGGTAGGGGTAAGTTTAGGATTAGGGTTAGGTTTAGGGTTACGATTAGGGGTAGGGTTAGGGTTAGGATTAGGGTTAGGGGTAGGGTTAGGGTAGGGTTAGAGTTAAGGGTAGGGTTAGGGTTAGAGTTAGGGTTAGGGATAGGGGTAGGGGTAAGGTAAGGGTTAGGGTTTGGGGTAGGATTAGGGGTAGGGTTAGGGGTAGGGTTAGGGGTAGGGTTAGACTTAGGGCTAGGTGGTAGGTGTAGGGATAGGGGTAGGGTTAGGGTTAGGGGTAGGGTTAGGTGTAGGGTTAGGGATGGGGTTGGGGTTAGGTTAGGGGTAGGGTTAGGGTTAGGTTTAGGGTTAAGGCTAGGGCTAGGGTTAGGGTTAGGGTTAGGGTTACCGTTAAGGGGTAGGGGTAGGGTTAGGGTTAGGGTTAGGGTTAGGGTTACGGTTAGGGGTATTGTTAGGGTTAGGGTTATTGTTAGGGGTAGGGGTAGGACTAGAGTTAGGGTTAGGGTTATGGTTAGGGGTAGGGTTAGGGCTGGGATTAGGGTTAGGGGTAGGGTTAGGGTTAGGGTTAGGGTTAGCGTTCGGAGTAGGGGTAGGATTAGGGTTATGTTTAGGGGTAGGTGTAGGGGTAGCGTTGGGTGTAGGTGAGGGTTAGGGGTATGGTTAGGGTTAGGGGCAGGTGTAGGGGTAGAGGTAGGGTTAGGGTTTGGGTTAGCGGTAGGGGTAGTTGTAGGGGTAGGGGTAGGGTTAGGGTTAGGGTTAGAGGTAGGGGTAGGAGTAGGGTTAGGATTAGGGTTAGGGTTAGGTGTAGGCTTAGGTGTAGGTTTAGGGTTAGGGTTAGGGGTAGGGTTAGGGTTAGGGTTAGGGTTAGGGGTAGGGGTAGGGTTAAGTTTAGGGTTAGGGTTAGGGTTAGGGTTAGGGGTTGGGTTAGGATTAGGGATATGGTTAGGGGTGGGTGTGGGTTTAGGGTTAGGGTTAGGTTTAGGGTTATGGTTAGCGTTAGGTGTAGGTTTAGGGTTAGGGTTAGTGTTAAGGTTAGGGGTATAGTTAGCGTTAGGGTTAGGCTTAGGTGTAGGGTTAGGGTTAGATTTAGGGTTAGGGTTACGTGTAGGGGTAGGGTTTGTGTTAGGGTTACGTTTATTGTTAGGGCTAGGAGTATGGTTATTGTTAGGGTTAGGGGTAGGGGTTAGGGTTAGGGGTGGGGGTAGTTTTAGGGGTAGGGGTAGGCTTAGGGGTAGGGATAGGGGTAGGGGTAGGGGTAGATGTAGGACTAGGGTTAGGATTAGGGTTAGGGTTAGCGTTAGGGGTACAGTTAGGGTTAGGGTTAGGCTTAGGGTTAGTGCTAGTGCTAGGGTTACAGTTAGGGTTAGGACTATGGCTAGGGCTAGGGTTAAGGTTAAGGTTAGGGTTAGGACTAGGGCTGGGTTTAGGGTTAGGGTTAGGGATAGGGTTAGGGGTAGGGTTAGGGTTAGGGGTCGGGTTAGGGTTGGAGGTAGCGTTAGGGTTAGGGTTAGGGTTAGGGTTAGGGTTTGGGTTAGGGTTAGGGCTAGGGATATTGTTAGGGATAGGGGTAGCGTTAGGGGAAGGGTTAGGTTTAGGGGTAGGGTTAGGGTTAGAGTTAGGGTTAGGGTTACGATTAGCGGTAGGATTAGGGTTAGGGTTAGGTTTAGGGGTAGGGTTAGGGTTAGGGTTAGGTTTAGAGTTAAGGGTATGGTTAGGGTTAGGGGTAGGCTTAGGGTTAGGGTTAGGGGTAGCGGTAGGGGTAGGGTTAGGGTTAGGGTAAGCGTTAGGGTTAGCGTTAGGGGTAGGGTTAGGGTTAGGTTTAGGGTTACGGTTAGGAGTAGGGTTAGGTTTAGGGTTAGGGTTACGGTTAAGGGTAGGTTTAGGTTTAGGGTTAGGGTTAGGGTTAGCTTTAGGTGTAGGGTTAGGGTTAGGGTGAGGGGTAGGGTTGGGGATAGACTGACGGTTAGGTTTAGTATTAGGCATAGGGTTAGGGTTAGGGTTAGGGTCAGCGGTAGGGGTAAGTAGGGTTAGGGTTAGGGTTAGAGTTAGGGTTAGGGGTAGGGGTAGGGGTAGGGGTAGGTTTAGGATTAGGATTAGGGATAAGATTAGGGTTAGGGTTAGGGTTAGGGTTATTGTTAGGGCTAGGGCTAAGGTTAGGGTTAGGGTTAGGGTTAGGGGTAGGGCTAGGGTTACGGTTAGGGTTAGGGGTAGGGGTAGGATTAGGGGTAGGTTTAGGGTTTGAGTTAGGGGTAGGGTTAGGGGTATGGGTAGGGGTATGGTAGGGTTAGGGTTAGGGTTAGGGTTACGGCTATGGCTAGGGTTAGGGTTAGGGCTAGGGTTAGGTTTAGGTTTAGTGGTAGGGCTAGGTTAAGGGTTAGGTTTAGGGTTAGGGTTAGGATTAGGGTTAGGGTTTTAGGGTTAGGGTGCTGGTTACAGTTAGGTTTAGGGATAGGGGTAGGGTTAGCGTTAGGAGTACGGTTAGGGTTAGGGTTAGGGTTAGGGTTAGGGGTACAGTTAGGGTTAGGTTTAGGCTTAGGGTTAGGGCTAGGGCTAGGGTTACAGTTAGGGTTAGAGCTATGGCTATGGCTAGGGTTAGGGTTAAGTTTAGGGTTAGGGCTAGGGCTAGGTTTAGTGTTAGGGTTAGGTTTAGGGTTAGGGTTAGGGGTAGGTGTAGGGGTAGGGGTAGGTTTAAGGTTAGGTTTAGGGGGAGGGGGAGGGGGAGGGGGAGGGGTAGGGGTAGGGGTATTGTTAAGGCTAGGTGTAGGGGTAGCAGTAGGTGTAGGGTTAGGGTTTGGGTTAGGGTTAGATGTAGGGTTAGGGTTAGGGTTAGGGTTAGGTTTAGGGGTAGGTGTAGGGTTAGGGTTAGGGTTAGGGTTAGGTTTAGGGGTAGGGTTATGGTTTGGAGTAGGGTTAAGGTTAGGGGTAGGGTTAGGGTTAGGGTTAGGGTTAGATGTAGGTGTAGGGTTAGGTTTAGGGTTAGGTTTAGGGGTAGGTGTAGGGTTAGGTTTAGGGTTAGGTTTAGGGGTAGGGTTAGGGTTTGGAGTAGGTTTAAGGTTAGGGGTAGGGTTAGGGTTAGGGTTATGGTTAGGTTTAGGGTTGGGGTTGGGGCTAGGGTTAGGTTTAGGGTTAGTGTTAGCGTTAGGTGTAGGGTCAGGTTTAGGGTTAGGTTTAGGGTTAGGGGTAGGGGTAAGGTTAGGGTTAGGGGTAGGGTTAGGGTTATGGTTACGGTTAGCGTTAGGTGTAGGTTAGGTTTAGGGTTAGGGTTACAGATAGGGGTAGGGTTAGTGTTAGGGTTAGGGGTAGGTTTAGGATTAGGGGTAGAGTTATGGTTAGGGTTAGGTTTAGGGGTAGGGTTAGGGTTAGAGTTAGGGTTAGGGTTACGGTTAGGGGTAGGGTTAGGGTTAGGTTAGTGGTAGGGTTAGGTTTAGGGTTAGGTTAAGCGTTCGGGGGAGGGTTAGGGTGAGGATTAGGGTTACGGTTAGGGGTAGGGGTTAGGTTAGGGTTAGGGTTAGGAGTAGGGTTGGGGTTAGGTTTAGGGTTAGGTTTATCGTTAGGTGTGGGGTTAGGGTTAGGGTTAGGGGTAGGGTTAGGGTTAAGGTTAGGGGTAGGGGTATGGTTAGGTTTAGGGTTAGAGTTAGGGGTAGCTTTAGGGGTAGGGTTAGGTTTAGGGTTAGGGGTAAGGTTAGGGGTAGGGTTAGGGTTAGGGTGACGGTTAGGGTTAGGATTAGGGGTAGGTGTAGAGTTAGGGTTAGGGCTAGCGATATGGGTAGGTGTAGGGGTAGGGGTAGAGGTAGGGTTAGGGTTAGGGTTAGGATTAGGGTTATTGTTAGGGCTAGGCTAGGGTTAGGGTTAGGGGTAGGGGTAGGGCTAGGGGTAGGTTTAGGATTAGGGTTAGGGTTAGGGTTAGGGCTAGGTTACCGGTTAGTTTGAGGGTTAGGGCTAGGGCTAGGGATAGGGGTAGGGTTAGGTTTAGGGCTAGGGCTAGGGTTAGCGTTAGGGTTAGTTTTAGGGTAAGGATTAGGGTTAGAGTTTTAGGGTTAGGGTTTGGGTTATGCTTAGAGTTAGTGTTAGGGGTAGGCTTAGGGTTAGGGTCATGGTTAGGGGTAGGCGTAGGCGTAGGGGTAGGGGTATGGTTAGGGTTAGGGTTGGGGTTAGTTTTGGGGTTAGGGTTAGGGCAAGAGTAAGGGTTAAAGTTAGGGTTAGGGTTAGGGTAAGAGTAAGGGTTAGGTTTAGGGTAAGGGTAAGGGTTAAGGTTAGGGTTAGAGTTAGGTTTAAGGTTAGGGTTAGGGTAAGGGTTAAGATTAGGGTTAGTGTCAGGGTTAGAGTTAATTTTATGGTTAGTGTTAGGGTTAGTGTTAGGGTTAGCGTTAGGGTAAGGGTAAGGTTTAGGGTTAGGTTTAGGTTTAGGTTTAGGGTTAAGGTAAGGGTAAGGGTAAGGGTTAGGGTTAGGGTTAGGGTTAGGGTAAGGGTTAGGGGTAGGTTTAGGGTAAAATAAGGTTTAGGGTTAGGGTTAGGGTTAAGATAAGGGTAAGGGTAAGGGTTAGGGTTACTGTTAGGTTTAGGGTTAGGTTTAGGGTTAGGGTTATGGTAAGGGTAAGGGTTAGCGTTAAGGTTAGGGTTACGGTTAGGGTTAGGTTTAGGGTAAGGGTTAGGTTTAGGGTAAGAGTTAATGTTAGGGTTAGGTTTAGGGTTAGGTTTAGGGTTAGGGTTAGGGTAAGGGTAAGGGTTAGGGTTAGGTTTATGTTTGGGGTGAAGGTTAGTGTTAGGGTTGGTGTAAGTGTTAGGTTTAGGGTTAGGGTTAGGGTTAGGGTAAGGGTTAGGGTGAGGGTTATGGCAAGGGTAAGTGTTGTGTTAGGGTTAGGGTTAGGTTAAGAGTAAGGTTTAGGGTTAGGGTTAGGGTTAGGATTAGGGTTAGTGTAAGGGTAAGTGTTAGGGTTAGGGTGAGGGTTAGGGCAAGGGTAAGTGTTGGGTTAGGGTTAGGGTTTGGTTAAGAGTAAGGTTTAGGGTTAGGGTTATGGTTAGGATTAGCATTAAGTTTAGGGTTAGGGTTAGGGTTAGGTTTAGAGTAAGGGTTAGGGTTAGGTTTAGGGTAAGGGTAAGGGTTAGGGTTAGGGTTAGGATTTCGGTTAGGTTTAGGGTTAGGGTTAGGGTAAGGGTAAGGGTTACAGTTAGTGATAGGGTTAGGGCAAGGGTAATGGTTAGGGGTAGGGTAAGGATTAGGGTTAGGTTTAGGGTTAGGGTAAGGGTTAGGTTTAGGGTTTTGGTGAGCGTTAGGGTTAGGGTTAGGTTTAGGGGTTAGGGTTAGTGTTAGTGTTAGGGTAAGGGTTTGGGTTAGGGTTAGGGTAAGGGTTAGGGTTAGGGTTAGGTTTAGGTTAAGGCTAAATATTAGAGTTAGGGTTACGGTAAGGTTTAGTGTTAGGTTTATGGTAAAACTAAGGGTTAGAGTTAGGGTTAGAGGTTAGGCTAAGTGTTAGGGTTAGGGTTAGGGTAAGGGTAACGGTTAGCATTAGGGCTAGGGTTAAGTTTAGCGTTAGTGTTAGGGTTAGGCTAAGGGTTAGGGTTTGGGTTAAGGTAAGGGTTAGGGTTAGGCTTAGGGTTACGGTTAGAGGTAGGGTTAGGGTTAGGTTAAGGGTAAGGGTAAGGGTTAGTGTTAGGGTTAGGGTTAGGGTAAGGGTAGGTTTAGGGGTTAGTGTTAGGGTTAGGTTTAGGGTAAGGGTTAGGGTTAGGGTTAGGATTAAGGTTAAGGTTAGGGTTAGGGTAAGGCTAAGGGTTAGTGTTAGGGTTAGGTTAAAGGTTAGGGTTAAGGTTAGGGTAAGGGTAAGGGTTAGCGTTAGGGTTAGGGTTAGGTTTAGGGTTAGGATTAGGGTAAGGGTTAGGGTTATGTTTAGGGTTAGGGTTAAGGTTAGGTTTAGGGTTAGGGTTAGGGTAAGGGTAAGGGCTAGGGTTAGGGTTAAGGTTAGGTTTAGGGTAAGGGTTAGGGTTAGTGTTAGAGTTAGGTTTAGGTTTAGGGTTAGGGTTAGGGTAAGGGTTAGGTTTAGGGTTAGGGTAAGGGTAAGGGTAAGGTTTAGGGTTAGGGTTAGGGTGAGGGTTATGACAAGGGTAAGGGTTAGGGTTAGGGTTAGGTTAAGGATTAGGGGTAGGTTTAGGGTTAGGTTAAGGGTTAGGGTTAGGGTTTGGGTGAGCGTTAGGGTTAGGGTTAGGGTTAGGGTTACGGTAAGGTTAGGGTTAGGGTTAGGGTAAGGGTTAGGGTTATGGTTAGGCTTAGGGTAAGTCTAAGGTTAGAGTTATGGTTAGGGTAAGGTTTACGGTTAGGGTTAGGGTAAGACTAATGGTTAGATTCAGGGTTAGCGTTAGGGTTAGCGATAGGGGTTAGGGTTAGGGTTAGTGTTAGGGTAAGGGTAAGGGTTAGGTTTCGGGTTAGGGTTAGGGTACCGGAAAGGGTTAGCATTAGGTTTAGGGTTAAGTTTAGCATTAGTGTTAGGGTTACAGTTAGGGTTAGGTTAAGTGTAATGATTAGGGTTAGGGGTAGGGTTAAGGTTATGGTTAGGGTTAGGGTTAGGCTAAGGGTTAGGGTTAGGGTAGGGTTAGAGTTACGGTTAGGGTTAGGGTTAGAGATAGGGTTGGGTTTAGGGTAAGGTTAAGGGTTAGGGTTAGTGGCAGGGGTATTGTTAGGATTAGGGTAGGGGTAGGGGTAGAGGTAGGTTTAGGATTAGGGATAGGATTAGGGTTAGGGTTAGGGTTAGGGTTATTGTTAGGGCTAGGTCTAGTGTTAGGGTTAGTGTTAGGGGTAGGGTTAGGGTTAGGGCTAGGGCTAGGTTTAGGGTTAGGGCTAGGGTTAGGGTTAGGTTTGGTGCTTGGGCTAGGTTAAGGGTTAGGTTTAGGGTTAGGGTTAGGATTAGGGTTAGGGTTTTAGGGTTAGGGTTCGGGTTACGGTTAGGGTGAGCTATAGGGGTAGGGTTAGGGTTAGGGTTAGGGGTAGGGGTAGGGGTAGGGGTACGTGTAGGGTTACGGTTAGGATTAGCGTTAGGGTTAGGGTTACGGGTAGATTAGGGTTAGGGTTAGGCTTAGGGTTAGGGCTAGGGCTAGGGTTACAGTTAGGGTTGGAGCTATGGATATGGCTATGGTTTGGGTTAAGTTTAGGGCTAGGGCTAGGATTAGGGTTAGGTTTAGGGTTAGGGTTAGGGGTAGGTGTAGGGTTAGGTGTAGGTTTAGGGTTAGGTTTAGGGGTAGGGGTAGGGTTAGGGCTAGGTGTAAGGGTAGCGGTAGGTGTAGGGTTAGGGTTAGGGTTAGGGTTAGGTGTAGGGGTAGGGTTAGCGTTAGGGTTAGGGTTAGGGTTAGGGGTAGGTGTAGGGTTAGGGTTAGGGTTACGTTTAGGGGTAGGGTTAGGGTTTTGAGTAGGGTTAGGGTTAGGGTTATGGTTAGGGTTAGGGTTGGTGTTAGGGCTAGGGTTAGGTTTAGGGTTAGGGTTAGGGGTAGGGATAGGGTTAGGGTTAGGGGTAGGGTTAGGGTTAGAGGTAGCGTTAGGGGAATGGTTAGGGTTAGATGTAGGGTTAGGGTTAGGGTTAGGGGTAGGTTTAGGGTTAGGGGAAGCGTTAGGGGAAGTGTTAGTTTTATGGGTAGGGTTAGGATTAGAGTTAGAATTAGGGTTACGGTAAGGTGTAGGGTTAGGGTTAGGGTTAGGGTTTGGGGTAGGGTTAGGGTTAGGGTAAGGGTTAGAGTTAGGGGTAGGGTTAGGGTTAGTGTTAGGGTAGAGTTAGGGTTAGGTTTAGGGTTAGGGTTAGGGTAAGCGTTAGGGGTAGGGTTAGGGTTAGGGTTAGGGTTACGGTTAGTGGTAGGGGTAGGGTTCGGTTTAGGGTTAGGTTTAGGGTTAGGGGTAGGGTTGGGGTTAGGGTTAGGGTTAGGTTTAGCCTTAGGGGTAGTTGTAGGGTTAGGGTTAGGGTTAGGGTTAAAGTTAGAGTTAGGGGTAGGGTTAGGGTTAGGGTTAGGGTTAGGGTTAGGGGGAGGGTTAGGTTTATGTTTGGGTTAGGGGTAGCTTTAGGGGAAGGGTTAGAGTTATGGTTAGGGGTAAGTTTAAGGGTGGGGTTAGGTTTAGGGTGACGATTAGGGTTAGGATTAGGAGTAAATGTAGGGTTAGGGTTAGGGTTAGCGGTACGGGTAGGGTAGGGGTAGGAGTAGCGTTAGGGTTAGGGTTAGGGTTAGGGATAGGGAATGGTTAGGAGTAGGGTTATGGTTAGGGTTAGGGTTACGGTTACGGGTAGGGCTAGGGTTAGGGTTATGGGTAGCTTTACGGGTAGGGTTAGGTTTAGGGTTAGGGGTAAGGTGAGGGGTAGGGTTAGGGTTAGGGTGACGGTTAGGGTCAGGATTAGGGGTAGGTGTAGGGTTATGGTTAGGGTTAGCGGTACGGGTAGGGGTAGGGGTACGGGTAGGGTTAGGGTTAGGGTTATGGTTTGGGCTTGGGTTAGGGTCAGGGGTAGAGTTAGGGTTAGGGTTAGGGTTAGGGTTAGGGGTACTGTTAGGGATAGGGTTAGGGTTAGGAGTAGGGTTAGGTTTAGTGGTAGGGGTAGGTTTAGGATTAGGGTTAGGGTTAGGGTTAGGGTTAGGGGTAGTGGTAGAGTTAGTGGTAGGGCTAGGGTTAGGGTTAGGGTTAGGTTTAGGGTTAGGTGTAAGGTAAGGGTTGGGGTTTGGTGTAGGGTAAGGGGTAGGGTTACGGGTATGGTTAGGGTTAGGGATAGGGGTAGGGGTAGGGGTGGGGTTAGGGTTAGGGTTAGGTTTAGGGTTAGGGTTAGCGTTAGTTGTAGGATTCGGTTTACTCTTAGGGTTATGGTTAGGTGTATAGTTAAGGTTAGGGTTAGGGGTAGGGGTAGGGTTAGGGTTAGGGTTAGTGGCAGGGGTATTGTTAGGGTTAGGGGTAGGGGTAGGGGTAGGGGTAGGTTTATGATTAGAGTTAGAATTAGGGTGAGGGTTAGGGTTAGGGATATGGTTATTGTTAGGGCTAGGGCTAGGGTTAGGGTTAGGGTGAGGGGTAGAGGTTAGGTTTAGGGTTAGGGTTAGGGGTAGGGGTACGGGTAGGTTTAGGGGTAGGGGTAGGGGTAGGAGTAGGTGTAGGATTAGGGTTAGAATTAGGGTTAGGGTTAGGGTTAGGGGTAGGGTTAGGGTTAGGGATAGGGGTTAGGGTTAGGGTTAGGGGTAGAGTTAGGGGAAGGGTTAGGTTTAGGGGTAAGGTTAGGGTTAGAGTTAAGGGTAGAGTTAGGGTTAGGTTTAGGGTTAGAGTTAGGCATAGGGTTAGGGTTAGGGTTAGGGTTAGGGATAGGGGTAGGGTTAGGGTTAGGGTTAGGGGTAGGGGTAGAGTTAGGGGAAGGGTTAGGTTTAGGGGTAGGGTTAGGGTTAGAGTTAAGGGTAGGGTTAGGGATAGGGTTAGGGTTAGGAATAGGGTTAGGGTTAGGGGTAGTGGTAGCGGTAGGGGTAGGGTTAGGGGTAGGGGTAGGTGTAGGGGTAGGGGTAGGTTTAGCATTAGGGTTAGGATTGGGGTTAGGGTTAGGTCTAGGGGTAGGTGTAAGTTAAAGGTTAGGGTTTGGGGTGTGGTAAGGGATAGGGCTAGGTGTAGGTGTAGGGTAGGGGTAGGGATAGGGGTAGGGTTAGGGTTAAGGGTAGGGTTAGGGGTAGGATTAGGGTTGGGGTTGGGGTTAGGGTTAGGGGTAGGGTTAGGGTTAGGTTTAGGGTTAAGGCTAGGGCTGGGGTTAGGGTTAGGGTTAGCGTTATTGTTACGGTTAAGTCGTAGGTGTAGAGTTAGGGTTAGGGTTAGGGTTACAGTTAGGGTTATTGTTAGGGTTAGGGTTATTGTTAGGGGTAGGGTTAGGATTAGAGTTAGGGTTAGGGTTACGGTTAGGGGTAGGATTAGGGTTAGTTTTAGGGGTAGGTGTAGGGGTAGCGGTGGGTGTAGGGTTAGGGTTAGGAGTAGGGTTAGGGTTAGGGGTAGGTGTAGGAGTAGAGGTAGTGTTAGGGTTAGGGTTAGCGGTAGGGGTAGTGGTAGGGGTAGGGGTAGGGTTAGTGTTGGGGTTAGGGCTAGGGTTAGGGGTAGGAGTAGGGGTAGGGGTAGGGTTATTCAGGGTGAGGTTTAGGGGTAGGGTTAGGGGTAGGTTTAGGGTTAGTGTTAGGGGTAGGGTTAGGGTTAGGGTTAGGATTAGCGTTAGGTGTAGGTTTAGGGTTAGGGTTAGGGTTACGGTTAGGGGTATAGTTAGCGTTAGCGTTAGGCTTAGGGGTAGGGTTAGGGCTAGAGTTAGGGTTAGGGTTACGTGTAGGGGTAGGGTTAGGGTTAGCGGTAGGGGTACGGTTAGGCTTAGGGTTAGGGTTAGAGTTAGGGGTAGGGTTAGGGTTAGGGTTAGAGTAAGGGTTAATGGCAGGGGTATTGTTAGGGTTAGGGGTAGGGGTAGGGGTATATTTAGGATTAGGGTTAGGATTAGGGTTAGGGTTAGTGTTAGGGTTAGGGTTATTGTTAGGGCTAGGGCTAGATTTAGGGTTAGGGGTAGGGGTAGGGGTTAGGGTTAGGGGTAGGGGTAGGTTTAGGGGTAGGGGTAGGGTTAGGGGTAGGGATAGGTGTAGGGTAGGGGTAGGTGTAGGTTTAGGGTTAGGATTAGGGTTAGGCTTATGTTTAGGGGTAGAGTTAGGGTTAGGGTTAGGCTTAGGGTTAGGGCTAGTGCTAGGGTTACAGTTAGGGTTAGGGCTATGGCTAGGGCTAGGGTTAGGGTTAAAGTTAGGGTTAGGGCTAGGGCTAGGTTTAGGGTTAGGGTTAGGGATAGGGTTAGGGGTAGGGTTAGGGTTAGGGGTAGGGTTAGGGTTAGAGGTAGCGTTAGGGGTACGGTTAGGGTTAGGGTAAGGGTTTGGGTTAGGGTTAGGGCTAGGGGTAGGGTTGGCGTTAGGGGTAGCGTTAGGGGAATGGTTAGGTTTAGGGTTAGGGTT